>CM031237.1:583241259-583841259 GCA_018340775.1 Taxus wallichiana var. yunnanensis | reverse complement strand
ATCCGAGGGATCCCACAAGGAATGATAGGCCATTGGGCCATGTATTTCTTTATTTCCATTTTATCAGCCACCATATGATTTTTTTGTATATCTCAGGCTCATTGCGATTGTTTTAACCATGCCTAGTGTGTGATGGAATTATATACACACCGACTCACCATGATATATATAGACTTTTATTTTTGGTTTGATAATCCACTGTATCTGAGTTTACTTTCTTTTGTCTTATTTCTCATGTGTACTCTAGATTTTTAGAATTTCCATTTTTCTATGCTTTTAGAATGCATGCAGTGGGTGTGAAATGATAACATAATGATTTATTTTGTATTTTATAATGTTAATATATGATAATGCGAACACAATGTGATGTTAAACTTTATTTTCTTTAAGAAATATTTGATACTTCATGTTGGCTTGGCAAAATGTGGTGATATAATGATATGATAAGAAAATGTACTTTCCCCACTCCTAACCCCACGTAACCAATAGGATGTGAGGGTTCAACACTAAGAGCTAGAAAGGGCACAAGCTATGAATTTTTTTAATGATAATGATGAGGGAAAGACAATGGTTTGAAAGAACCAAATTGAGACACTACAACCTCACCCTACTCAAGTTACTTCATAGTTTATAATGTGATTTTATTCCTAGTTTATCTAGACTGAGATCCATAGATGGCCACTTGGTTGACAAATCTGGTTTTGGGGTTTTAAACTCTTTTGGAATTTTGGACATCTAACTCACTTTGTTTTTTACTTATGATTTCACAATATTTGAATGGATTGTTTCTAACTTTCAAGTTTATAGAAGATATCCCCTACATATTGCCCCATGCTACTAGTAGGAATCATGGGTTCATCACCATGGACAAGTCATGTGTGAGTAAGGGAATTTATCTCCTTCCCCACCCTACATCACCAATAAGAGATGAAATCTCAACACAAAAGGTTGGTAGGGAAAATAAATGTGTAAAATAAAAAGTTTATGTGGATTTGCATTTGACTTGAAGCTTCTAGAACAGACTATATGAAAAGACACCTAATCTAGAAAGAGGCTATAAGCAGAACCAAGTATGTAGGCCTTGGTATGGTTACATTCAAAACTTTGTCTTATCCTATTTCGATTGATGAAATGATTTGGAAAACAATTGATGATACCATGAAAATTTGAAGAGATATGATTTGAATGTTTTGTCATTGTTTTCATAAGTTTTTAGGAGTTGCTATAAGAATAAGTCCCTTGATCACAAATTTTACAAAATGAACTAGAAGATGAAAGTGCAATGCAGATGCAGTAATGTACATATGAAAATTCTAATGGATCATGTGTAATACCTCTTCAGGTGAAGAGAGTTCACAAATTTGTTAAACTCCTCACCCTATAGTGTACACAGGAGAACACTCCATTTTTGTAGTCTTCTATTACTCGATATGGATTCAACCTCCTGGGTCTGAATTTTCTTCCTTTGCCGATATTTTTGTCTATCTAGCTATCAAGTCTTAGGACCAAATACCCCTCCTATATTTCACACTAGTAGACCACCTTATTATATTTCAAGCCATCCAATTAGCATAAACATTTTCTATTGTTTAGCATTGAGTCTAGCCTCATCAAGAATTTCTAACTAAGAGAGTCATGCTTCTTGATAGCCTTCTTCCCCAGGATTCCTTACAGTGAAATACAGAGACTAGGTATTTCGACTTCGAGTGGTAAAACCACTTCCACACCAAATACCAAAGAAAAGGGGGTTTCCATGGTTGGTGTTCTAAGTGATGTCCAATAGGTCCACAAGGCCGAAAAAATCTTTAAATTCAAATCTCGGTTGTTCTCCTTAATGGTCTTAAGGAGGATGGACTTTAATGTCTTATTTGTATCCTCAACATATCCATTAGCTTGAGGATAATAAAGAGAATCCATGTGATGAATTATTTTGAGCATTGTACACAATTCACGTACTTCGTCATTTTTGAAAGATGTGCCATTATCCAAGATAATGACATGTGGGACCCTATACCTACAAATGATCTAGTTCAAGATGAACTTAGTGATTACAGACCTAGGTATAATGGTAAGAGGCATAGCTTCTACCCACTTAGTAAAGTACTTTGTGGCTGTGATTATGAATTTATGGCCATTTTTTGATGAGGGAGATAATTTCCCTATCAAATCTAGGCCCCACATGGAAAAGGGCCATGGGGTTGTAATTGGTTGTAGATCTTGTGCCTGGTATGTGGATCTCATGGGAGAACTCTTGACATTTATGGCATCTATGCACAAAATATATTATGTCATGCTCTAGAGTGGGCCAGAAATAGCCCATCTAATGTATCTTTCAAGTAGTGGCATGGCCACCAAAGTGGCCTCCACATACTCCATTATGTGATTCATAAATTATTTTTTGGATTCTTCTATGTCAACACATCTTAACAACATTTTGTTGAAGGCTCTACGATAGAGCACTTGTTCCAAAATAATGTACTTAGTGGAAATGATGTGTAACCACATTCTTTGTTGCGATGTTTTCCCTTCTAGATACATATGGTCCACTATAAAATTAATGATGTCAGTATACCATGGACACACGAAATGGGGGGCCTAGTCTTGACAAAGTATACACACTCATTGGGGAAGTTTAGATCTACCAGATTACCTCCATCTAATGGATTATCAGCCAACCAATCCGCAATGATTTTTCCTTTGATGGATTTCTGATTAAAAATGTTAACTCAAATTTTCTCATCAAATTTATGAAGTGCATTAATTTCTTAGAGAAGGATCCTTGTGTGATGAATGTCCACAAGTGATCTAACTTAACAATAACCGTCATTTCTTGATTCAGCATATAATGTCTCAAACGCTTCATCGCAAAGACTATGACAAGGCATTATTTTTCTTCATGTGTGTAATGTGTCTCATAATCAAGAAATGTTTGACTAATAAAAATACTTTACGTTCTCATTTATCATCATCTTATTGAGCCAACATGTAGGCCAATGAAACATCCATAACTCATGAATACAAGATCAAACGGTGATTTGACCTAGGTAGTATGAGTGTGGGAGGGGATAATAAGAATCGTTTAACTAACTTGAATGCCTCGTTACATTCATCTATCCAACCAATGCTACAATAATTTTTCAACAAATTGTTTATTGGGTAAATAAAAAAGGTCAAATCAGGGATTAACCTTCAGATTGCACCAAGTTTTCCAAGAAAAGATCTGATGTCAGACTCATCTATTGGTGGAGTCATTTCCAATACAGCTTAGATTTTGGTTGGGTCTACATCAATTCTTCATGAAGATATGATGTATCTCAAAATATTGCCCCGTTACAACGAACACACATTTTTATAGATTCAACATGATGCCGTATTTGATTAAACAAGAAAGGATGATACAAATAACCTTTAGGTGATTGCAACATTTTCTAGCCTCAGCCAGAAGGTCATCCACATAGGATTCCACAATCTTATGTATAAGATCATGAAATATATAAGTCATCTCCCATTGGTACGTGGCACCAGCGTTCTTAAGCTTGAATTAAATAAAAATATAACAGTAGGTTCCCTAAGGAGTTATGAACATAGTTTTGGCCTAATATTCCTCATAAATTCTGATTTGATTGTACCCAAAGAACCCATCCATGAGAGATAAAAATCAAAAATAGTTGTTGTGTTGACAATAACATCGATGGATGGTAATGGGAAATCATCTTTGGAATAAGCCTTGTTGATATCCCAAAAGTATATACAAATAAGGATCATTCCATTATTTTTTATGATGGGGAATATATTAGACACCCACTGTGAGTAGTCAACTAGCTTGGTGAACCCTACCGGAGGATTTTCATCACTTCTTCCTTCACCATGAGGGCCACCTTCAGACTTCATGGACTATGAATTTTACTTAGTTGGATTAGCATCTAGATTGGTGACAAGATTGTGCACTGCAATGTGTGATGTGATTCCGTCATTTCCTTGTAGATAAATGTGAAATCTCTTTAATGCTCTTTAAGGATACGGGTATGTATTTCAACTTCCTAGGAGTTAAGGAGGATCCTAGTTCCAATATTTTTGGTTCTTCCTTGCTCCTTCTATTTATATTGATCATTCCCTTAATTAAGGAGGGATTTCCTTCCTCAAAATTAGGTGGGGCCGGAGGCAACTCTAAATCCCCTCTTCTCCTACCTCATAAATTTTGAGTTCCTTTCAAGGGAAAGATTCTATCATGGGATTCATGAAATAGGAGGAAGAGTGTGGAATTAGGGAAAGATCAACCTCATGATGAGTAAGATGTAATTCTGTGAGAGCGTTTAGATATCCTAGAGTTTTTTTTTCAATGTCAACATGATCTATAATGATAAACTTGCTCTCAGTCTCTATGTATGTCAACATTGGAGTTACCAGTGTCTTACGAACCAAAGGTTCTGCATGAACTAAGACTGTGAAGTTTTTATCTTCCAACTCACTTCTTGGAGTAAAGCGAGAGGAAAAATTGCTATCAAGTATGCGAGGAGGTTCTTCTCTCATGGAATTGCTTCAATTGATATGAATTCAAACCTCTTTGTTAGATTCAACATTGTTGTTTTATAGAGTTTCAAATGCTCATCTCTAGTCTCATATACCTCAGATATCTTATTTGCAAAAAGTTTGAATCACCTAGCACCCTAATATTAAGAGAACCCATTATTTTGGCTATAATGAGACCAAGTAGAAGGGCTTCGTATTTAGCCCCATTATTTGTGCATTCAAAGTTTAATTTGAAGGAAAAAGGTAGAATCCTTCCCTTAGGAGAGGTAAGAATCACACCTGCCCTAGTACCAAAATGGAACTTGGATCCATCAAAATGGAGAGTCCAACAGTTACTTGGAAAAATGGACATTGGATCATCCTTTGAATCTTCCTCCTTTACCTTAGTTACTTTAACCATACAAACCTCATCTAATGGAAGAGAATTGAGTCCCAGGGTATGTCCCATACCCATAGAATCAAATGGAAGAAGGATAGGTAAATACTTATCCAATAGATCAGTAATATTTTTTGTGGTTCCTAAAGATACTGTCTCTATTATGACAGTTTCATATTTGACTTCCATAATGCCTTCAACCAATCCCGTGACTTCTAACTCTATTGTAGGAACTAGCTTTTCTATTGGTACTAAACTTGTAGTCTGGTTTAACTTATTCATAGGAAGCTCAAATTCATAATGGACTCTTGGCCTCTTCTTTAAGTTGTCCAAATGTATGTCGAAGGGTTTAGAATCACCCCGTGCCATGAAGACTTTCCCTAAATGCAGAATCGACATCCCGAAATAACATGGAGGGAATCACCTTCATATGATGAATCCAAGAATGACCAAGGTTTATATTATAGTTGGTTTCCCGCTTTGTAATGTAAATTTTTTTAGTACCATACTAGCACCAAGTGTGACTAGAAACACTATAGTTTCGATTGATGTTGGCTTGAGGTTTTCATAGCCTCTCAACATGTTTCATGTTGAAGAGCAACTTGGTCTCTATGTAACCTAGATTTTGAAGGAAAGAGAAGGGAACTATGTTAATCTGCTTCCCTATCATCAATCATTACATGCTTTACATAGTTGTTATGAATCCAAACTTGTAAAAATAGAGCTAGATAACCTCTACGAGCTATTTCAATGTCTCTGTGGGAATCTTATCGATGTCAAATATGAATCCAACATCTCTTTCAGGATGCCCTAGAGGACAAACATCAAAGTCTATGTGGTTTAGTTGTGCTTTCAGAGGATGGGTGATGTTAATCAAATAACCAATACCTAGTGCTTCCAAAGAGAGAAGCTTTATGAGTAGGGGAATTCTTTAACATATCAAAGAAGAAAATGTTAGAGAATTTATTAGTTAATTCACTGATCAAGTCATAAGCTCTTACTAGATTGCTTAATGTATCATGAATTTCATCTAATTTAGTCACATAGATCGGGATTGGCGGTGAAGAATAGTCTTTGGTCCGAGTGGTAGCATTAATTTTAGGTTCATTGTCCAACTCCACCAACCCCACAAATTTTATTTTTGGTGACCATCCAAAGGAGGTGTCACATGTGGGTTTAACGAAGTTGAGGCCTCGCGATCATGGGTCCCTATTACTATTCCTTTGTTTGAACCATTTTGATCTATTCTTCCATCATTTGCACATGTGGGGAGAGTATCATTAAATATCTCGAGTGGTGTGTTATGTGGGGATACCAATCCCATATAGGTCTTCTCGAAATGTCACTTTGTTGGGTTTACAAAAACATCTCAACAAACAAATTGTCTCGTGATCATCGTCAAAATTTTGTAGAAACTTGTTACAATCGCAACATGTTCTTGCGTCATGCCCATGAACCCTATGGAAACTACAATATAAATTAGGATCATAATCTTGAGGCCTTTGGTTTGTACCTTGTTATGGTCCAAAATTACGATTATTATTTAGTTGTTGATTTTTATAGTTAAAATTTGGGAACCCTTGCCCTTAGTTTTGGAATTGGTTTGAATAACCTTGAGTAGGGTATTGGTTAGGGCCTTGGGTTTGAGTTTATCTTGATTGCCAAGGTTGTTGTTGTTGTTATTGCTGATGGTTAAAATCTACAGCATTGACTGAGAGTGAGAAGTTATTATTTCTTTGATTGTTTCCATTATTGTTGTTATTGGTAACATTCTTATTGGGAGGAATAACCACATTAGGCTTCTTGGGCTGGTTAGTAAATCCATCCGTCGTGACTCCACGGTTCTTATTAAGGACCTTAGGACCTTGATTATTGTTTGTATTGTTGGAGTAACTGGGTTTATTTTGATTAGGGGTGACTAATCTTCCATTTGATCCATAAGTCTTACAACCACTATTAAAGGTTGTTTTTCAATTCGAAGAGCACCCTCTAGCACTTCTTCATAGTTCCTTTTCCGGAACTTTTATACCTCTTCCTTTATTTCCATATTAAGGGAGTGGAGGATAAAATCAAAAAAATTCATCTAATCCATGTTTAGAGCTCTTGTAGAGGAGTAGATAACCTGTTTCCACCTTTGAATGAAGTGGGTGCAGAGACTCGTTGTGCTCTTGCTTGATATGAAGAAATTCCCTAATTCCTGTTCTCAAAAGTTTGTTCATATAAAAATCCTTAATAAATTCTCGATACGAGCTTCTTAAAGGAGTGTATTGAATCCTATGGTATCTAAAAGTACCAATCAAGAGTAATACCTTCTAGTATCTTAGGGAAAATATTCACAATAAATGTGTCCTATGGGAGCATCTCTCGAGTGGTCATTACGTAAACTTTAATGTGGGAGTTAGGATCGCCATCCCCTTTTAATTTCAGAAGATTGGGAAAGGGTCTTGGGAGTATGAATTTCCAAATGGATAAGTCTAGAGGCTCCTTAAGGTATTCAGAATAAGTCCCCATTGCATACGTTTCCACCATTGAAGATCCTTGTTGGGGAGGTGGAGGTTGCATCGGTTTCTGAAATGGGACAATGTAAAATTTTTTTGGGGCGTATGACATCCCTTTTGGCTGTCCATATGGACATAGGTCAGTGTACATATCCCCCTGCAGGTATTTAGAATACATATGTATGTAGGGGGGTTGATTACTTTGATATGGAATCAAAGGCACAAAGCCAGGAATGTTACATTTCTAGTTGGTATGGTGTTTGAGAACACACTTCCGCCTAGTGCATGTTATAGATATACATATGTGGCATGAGGGGGCATACTGAAGTTGCCCATTCTAGTCAACAAATCTCAATGGTTTGGAGTACCCATATAAATTGGAGGATTCTGTGTAGTAGGCATTTTCCCATAATTCTACAGATAGGGAGAAGTTATTGCTTGCCCCACATATGAACTTTGAGAATTTTGGGAAAGCTCTAGCTCCTTGAATTTGTCTACCAATGTTGAGATGACATCACCCATTGATGGGGTGGTGCTTTTCTTAGGTGATTTTTGTTGAACTCTTGGAGGTTTTTGAGGAGTGTGGTATCCTGCTATGAATTTTTCACAATGTTGCCACCCGTCATTAACCATATTTTTGGTTGGTGGAGTAGTGCTATTGTTTTGGAGTATAACATCTCCTTGTCCTCGCAACCTGTCAAAATCTTGATTCATATTATGGAAGTGTTTTTCACTCCTAGTATATCATGCTAAGTATTCCTCATCTACATGTGGGAGGTTGTCTGACTGCATACTAATGGGATGTTGAAACAATACTCGAGGGGATGAACTTACTTCCCCAGTGAAATTCATGTTGTTTGAACTTGATTTTTGTGAGGATAATTTTGCATGATTTGGTCAAGCTACTCAATACTTACAGAGCAACCAACATTGGTTCCCTCAAGAAGAGGGTTTTGATTAGTTGAGCGGTTGTCTACCCATGTTGAGAGTGAAGGTGGTTATTATGGTACCTATTTGGTAGTTTTACATGTCAAAACCCAAGATGGGTCAATCATACTCATCATATCCTGACATCTTCAGGGGGTATAATAATAGCCACAAAATAAAGGATGGATGAAGAATGTAGAAATGTTTAGAGACTATCTCTTCACGTCAAGTTCACCAATTTTTATGATAGAAAATCAACACCAGACCTTCTTTGCACCCAACCTCTTGAGGTCATGCCGAGAAAACCAGTGTAGAATGGGATTGAATGTGAGTGTGGTGATGGAAATCAAGCTAATTGGGAAATCTTATGTCTTTAACATGTAATATTAGGACCTTTGATTCTAATTCAAATAATTATCTCCTATCCTCAAGTAGTGTGATGGCTCGGTCGATATAATAGCTGCTCGGAGACTCTGTAAGATGGAAAAGTGACATGTGAGCATGGGAATCTACAAGTACCTCTTCCTTGTACCCGACCTCCCGAGGTCATGTTGAGACAGACGGTGGATATTGAATATGAATGGATATAGACAAACTAATCGAGTAATCTTATATCCTTAATATGCAATAATGGAATCTGCGAATCTAAGGCAAAGAAGGCCCTCCTAACCTGAATTGGCATAATGGTTCATTTGGATATAATGGCTGTTTGGAGGCTCCAATCAATGTCAAGTTCTACCGATATCCTATTTCTTGGTTGTTGGATATGTGGGAAGTGACCTGTAGGAGCTTTGTATATATCTCCATAAAAGGTCATGAAAATGGTGATAGGTGGCTTAGTGGATTTGTAGTGAACTATGGATGGTTTTCTGGTCTAGCCTAGAAAATATTAGATTGATTGGCTTCTATGTTTAATATGGAGAACTATACTATAATATCTGGTGGGAGTGGTGAAGATATAAATACCAACATTCGCAAGTCGGTGTCAATACTTAACTGATTTGTAGGCCCATTGGGTTGTGGGACTTGGGGATCACAACCGTGAGTTCGTGGTTGTTGTGGACCTATTATGGTCATGTGAAGAATCAATCCCTTCTTCCAACTATCCAGTAATCATATGCCTTTTCATCCTCTATATTTAGAACTAGAAGTTGTATGATTTTCTTGGAATATCTAACAGGTGTTCTGGTAACTTGAATACGTAAGCTAGTATCTATGTCGACGAGGAGGTCTCCCACGTTAGGCTATGGAACCAAAGGATCACAACCAAATGTTTGCTCTCTTTCAAATCCTTACAGTAATCATTCAGATGTTTTATCAAGGAAATCTATAGTTAGGGTGGTTTGACGAACATGTATAAGCTTTGTCGTCTTTGATATTTAACCCTCTCAGTTGTTCACTAATCACTTGTAAGTTTGTTGTTGCTCAAAAGACCTGTATCCTAAGGTCTTGATCTATATCAGCCAATGTCGTGGGTAGATTTGGTTGAGGCACTATGGGTTCAAATATATATTCTCGAGGCTCTCTAGGTCTTGTGATTGTCATACAAAATGATTCAAATTTTAACTAATATTAATAAACTGATTACAAAGGAAGTATTTACACTATGCAAGCATTCTTCTATTTTTGTATTTTCAATGATGTATTTCAATGAAATTAAAGAGCAACTACTCTAGTATATCTATAAAATGGACAACTAATCTAGTAACAAAATAAAAACAAGCAAAGTAACCTGGTATGGCTATTTTCCTGTGCAGTTGTGATTTTATCCTAAATATCTAAGTAGCTATTTATTTTGAATTGAAAGACTCTCGATCCTACATAAGAAGTGAGGAATGAATCAAAATTTCTCAGAAACTATCAATCCCCACAACTTCCCTAGTGATATTGAGAGAAAATTTTTGACTGAAATAAAATAATTCACTACTCTATTTGATATGTTGTAACTAGAACTTTGATAGCTCAAACCTGGTGTTTATAGAATAGTGGTAAATCCAATTGTGTGTGATTTCATCCCCTCAGAGTGATCTCTTCATTCCTTCATGTCCTAGTGAATCCATAAAGTGGGTATATGATAGTATCAACCAAAGATGGTATTCGAACAATGGAAGCTTTGATTATAGACTAAATACAATGCGAGTAGGAGAGGTATAGCGCAAGTGAACAGAGCTTGACTATGTAATTCCTAGTGGGATTTATTACAGGAATACAACACAAGTGTATAGAGAGTTTTAGAATCTATCCTTGTGACAAAATAAAACCTGTAACTTTTAATGGATTCTAGTCTAGAAATGAAGCTATTCTAAACTAAACCGATTGTATGGAGCAACAATGGAACAAGACTAAAAAAGAAGATTATATGACCTCTAAAAGACCAACAATGGAAGTAAAACATGAAAATGATAGAATTCTAAGCAAGAAATTGAAATATTGAATAAGAGAATTGACAAGGTGAGGAGCCATTTGCTTGAAAACAAGTTGGCTATTTATAACCAATGCATTTACTAGAGGGTAACTCCCATTTGAACTCTTTTACAATAAATAAAGGAAAAACACTATTCACAGGGAGCATAAAACATTAATGCAAGCCAAAGTGGTTGAAGAAAGTGTGTAAATTTGAAGATTTATGTTTGACATGATCGTCGGAAGGATCTGGAAAATGTGTACAGGACCACCACCCTATGCAGGGTGGTGGTTATGGGACCGCCGCCGCCTGCCCTGGCGGGGTCATGGGACCGCTACCCAAGAAGGGTAGTGGTTTCATCATGAAGCCTAAAATGTAATAAAATAAGGGGAAAAGGGTAAAACAAAGCATGTGGAGGCTGAGAAAGGCATGTGGGATACAAGCGTATACTTGGCGAGCCTTTCTAGATTCTAAACACCTTGCAAGGAGACCTGTATCATCATTGGGGCATGTGTAACATCGTTCTGGTGGTGTAGTACCCTACAATTTTAGGTACGTACATATTTCCCCCTCGGAGAAGCATCTTAGCCATGAAGAGGCATAAAATGGTGGATCCGAGTATGGCGGTCCTGAAATGGGGAGTTAGGAGTTATACCTGACACGCCCAGTGTGTTGGAAAGTCACCATCCAAGATCCCACTACCTACAAAAATGAAAAAAAGGGGACTCAAGTGTAGATAGATAAAATAAATTGAGAAATAAGGTTGAATTGATATGAAAAGAGGACTTACCATCTACGCGAGGTTTAGAACTTACCTCTATTGGTGCTTCGACCCTACGAAAGACATTCAAAATCAAATTAAGAGGGCTATTTATATAAAACAAAGTCATTTTACTATTCATTTGTGTGGATTGATTTGATAGTTTTTGAGCTCTGGGACCCACGGTGATGGTTTTGACGAGAGTATAGTCAAAACATTCATGGTGAGATAGTGATCATGCCTCGAGAGCGGAACATCAACCTGCGAAGTCTCAGGTTAGTTCTTCTTGATTTATTGTTTTAAACCTAAAATGTGGAAATGATGAAATCTTTGTCTCGGGGGATCATTTTTGAAAATATTAGTTTTAAACGTGTCTCTAGGGGGGGCACCCATAGGGTAGGTTTTCATTTTAGCAAAAATGGTATATTCGTTTGTTTTTGGGCATTTTTAGGGTATACGACCCGTTTGAGTTTGCGGGATAGGACTGCCACCCTGTGCAGGGTGGCGGTTATGGGACCGCCACCTTAGAAGGTGGCGGTTATAAAACCGCCACTCTCTACACAGGTGGCGGTCCATGACAGAAAGCTAAAACAAAGCTTTCTTTTATTTATTTTTGCACTTTTAGCATTTTTACATGTTTTTAATAGTTTTTCCAACTAGATTTTAGTACTAACTTACTCCTTTTTGTGTTTTTGGGTGTATGCAGAAGGAGGAGTACATTAGATGGAGCTAGGAGAGGGAGTGTGATTGGCTCCCAATAGTGTTAGAGGCACTCTCCCAGGTAGAGTGGGATACTCTTGAGGGCTGGTATTTGGAGGATTACGCAGGTCCCTCACGTTGCACCTACTAGTCACATTCTATGTGACCTATTTTCATATTGGGACGTGGATCGAAACACCTTCGATTGTCAAGAGTTAGGGGTGAGTGGTCCATCACCCTAGAGGATGTTTACCATATACTGGGGGTTCCGATCCTTGGGCGGTGACTATCTCTTAAGATAGTAGTATTGAGATCACAGGTGGTTCAGTGGGCCACCTACATGGGAGATGCAGTTGTATCATTGGGATCGAAGAAGGGCATGAGGATCTGCTCTATCATTGAGTCAGACATTCCCATGTTCGTAAGGCCATCATGGGAATCCTTGGTTCAAGACTAATTGGGGACAAGGAGGGGACACCCTCTTATATTGTTGGGCCCCCATTATTGCACTAGATTGAGGGCCATGGACGTGTCTACGCTTGGGGAGCAGATATCCTCGGGACTACCTACCATGATTTATACAGGGTAGTCGATTACAAGGATAGTCACTGAGCCACCCGACTCTTTTCATGAGTTGGGTGTATGAGCATATTATCCCATATGGGAGAGGTGTAGAGGTAGAGGATCCCGGGGCCGTCAGGGCAGTGAGGTGGACAGGGATGACAGTTCTTAGAGCACCTCACTAGCCAGTGGCTTCCTTGACCACCGCAGACATGGAGGCCACTCCTTATCAGGCCATGACAGGGGTATGGGGAGAGGATACTGTTACCTTGATTGCTTGTTAGACTACCAACTAGTTGGTAGATAGGGCGGGGAAGTTGGAGATCCACCCCTTTGATAGAGTACCGCAGCAGTTCGGCCTCCCCTATAGTGACATGATTCCTCCGATGGGGCCATTGTATAGATCTATTTATGAGGCTCGGGGAGGTCCTAGAGGCCGGGGTTGGACCATTGTTACTCCTGGTGTTCCCATTGTGGCCAGGAGGGTGGTACGTGCTCGAGGGAGAGCCGGTGCTCCTCAGGCACCCTTACTTCGTGATTTCCACCGGTCCCGCCCATAGCAGTGATGAGCCCATTGACATGGACTCTAAGTTTGAGGAGTTCACTGGGGGAGAGATAGAGGAGGAGACAGAGGAGATGGAGATCAGTGAGATGGGTGGGGGTGAGAGTGATCCCGAGTGGCATGACACTCAAGAGATTCTACGAGGCCGAGAGACGATAGAGCGGAGTGTAGAGAGGGTGAATTTGTTCTTAGAGGAGTTTCTCTCTCAGGACCTAGGTGGAGATGGTGAGTCTATTATAGGCTATCACATTACCTCGGACATGGGAGAGGACACTTGTCGGTGGTGGCGTCAATGGCGGCGCAAATCCTAGAGATCCTTCTTGGAGGCCCGGAGATCCGAGTGAGTTATCACTCTTCTCTATTTGTTTTAGTTAGAATTGTCTTAGTTTGTTATTCCTTTTGTTTGGTTTACTCTTGGATTTATCTTTTGATAATTTTATAACTTTTTTCCTCATTTTTTGCAGCAATTGTTGATGAGTGGTGAGACTTGATTCGTCGAGTATGCACTGATACCTTGCTTCTCCCCTCGGAGAAGACTTGTGTTGAGCTTTCCATGGATGTGGGGGAGCCTTCAGCAACCAATAGGCATACTAATGTTTTTTCCTCTATCTGGTATGCAGCAAAGATCATGACTTCTCTCTACACTAAGGTAGCTGGATATAGGATGGCTAAGCACTTGATGAGGAGGAGTCATTCTCATAGCGAGATGGCGGTACTAGTCGTGACTGCGAACCGTCGAGTGTATTCGGAGTGCCGGTGTGGCGGAGCCCTAGGCATGGTCATGCACCCTTTGAGGGATCCCATAGGGATTGAGAGACCATTTTTGTAGCTTTTTGTCAGATATCTATATGAGTGATTTTGTACTTTTGAGCTCATTGATAGTTTTGACCATGCCTAGTGCATGATGGCATTGTATATGAAAATTGATTTATATATATATATATATATATATCTTTTTGGATCTAGACTCTTAGGGCCTATATTTTGTGACTCATTTCCATATGTGTACATTGATGTTTTTAGAATATTTGTTTTTCATGCTTTTCAGAATGTATGCAATGGATAACAAATGATAGTAAACATAATACTTTAGTTTGTATGTTTTTTGTAATGCTGATATGAGATGATACTAACATATGGTAGTATTGAACTTTTGAAATCTTTGGGCAATGTTTTTAATTTCTTCTTATATTGGCAAAACGTGATGAATGCATAGTGATAAAGAGATGAACTTTCCCTAATCCCAATTCCACGCAACTAGTAAGATGTGAGGGCTCAACACCAAGAGTTAGGAAGGGCACAAGTTGTATGAGTTTGACCAAATGGAATGATGAGAGATAGACAAACTAGCAACAAAAACCAAATTTAGACCTACACACCTACCCTACTCAGAACTACCACCAGGCTTAGGAGGCCACTTACTTTCCAGTTTATCTAGACATAGATTCATAAATGGAAACCTGGTTGACAAAATGTGGTTTTGAGGATTTGATCTCTTTGGAATTTGGATATTTGGATTTTTTTCTCTTAATAGAATTTTATTTATGTTTTTAGCATACCAAGATTTGTTAATTTGTGTGACTAGACCCCCCACACCCTACCTCATGCCACTAGTAAGAAGCACGGGTTTGTAACCAAATGCGAGATATAGGTGAGTAAGGGAACTTCTTTCCTTTCCCAACCTCACACCACCAGTAAGAGATGTGGGCTTATCACCGAGGGTTGATGGGGAAAAAAAGTGTGTAAAATAAAATATTTTGTTTACTTTGTGCTTTTGATTTCATTTGATTTTGACATTTCTGATCTATGACTTTAGGATATCCTTTCATTCAAAGAGATTTAAGAGGGATAGATGTGACACTAAGAAGCTTCTAGAACCGACCGTAGGTAAGGACAACTTCACCCAGTAGAAAGAAAGAGCAAAGCCAAGTATGCAGGCCTTGGTATGGTTCTCATTAATACTTGTCTATCATACTTAATGAGAAGATTTGAAAATACTTGATGATGCTTAAAGAGATGTGATTTGAATGCTTTTGCCAATACATTCAGAAATTTGTAACTGATTTCTTTTAAGAGTAAGTTCCTGGACTACAAATTTTTATGAAATGAGTGGACAGAATGAAACAGCTAAATGACTAATGCAATGTAGGTAGCTATAATGTACAAGTGGTGATTCTGATGTTTTATGCATAAAACTATTTAAGATGTAAGGAATTGACAGTTTCACTAAATTCCTCACCTTCTAGTGTGCACAAAAGATATGCACTTTTTCCATAGTTCTTCATGACTCAGTATGGGCCTAACCACTTGGTTCAAAACTTTCTTCCTTCACCATTTTTCTTATCAATCTAGCTTTCTAGTCTTAGAACCATATCTCCCTCATACATTTCTCACTCATAGACTTTTTTGTTGTATTGCCGGCACATCCAGTCGGCATAAGCTCTATGCCTTTGTTTGGTATTTAGCTTGACCACATCAAGGATTTCTAGTTGAGAGAGGCATGCCTCCCTATAAGCTTCTTCATCTGGAATCCCTTGTAATGAGATGCAAAGTAGGTGTTTCAACCTCAAGCAGACAACTACTTCTACTCCGAATACCGGCGAGAAAGGATTTTCTCTGTTGGTGTTCTTATTGAGGTTCGATGGGCCCACAATGTTGGATATATTTTTAAATTCCAATCTTTCTTATTCTCCTTGACCGTTTTGAGGAGAATAGCTTTTAATGTTTTGTTTGTCACTTTAGCCTACCCATTGGCTTGAGGGTAGTAAAGAGAGGCCATGTGATGGTTTATCTTGAATTTGCTACATAACTCATGAAATTCATCATTTTTAAAGGATGTGCCATTATCTGAGATAATGACTTGTGGAACACCATACCTACAGATAATTTGGTTCAGAATGAATTTGGCAATTACCGAACCTAGTACTGTGGTGAGAGGCATGGCCTCCACCCATTTGGTAAAATATTCGATGGCTGTAATTATAAAGTTATTGCCATTGGTTGAAGAGGGAGAGAAATTCCCTATTAAATCTATACCCAGAGATGGAGAAGGGCCACGAGGTTGCTATTGGATGCAAGGATTGTGCTGACATGTGAATCTCGTGAGAGAATTCTTGGAATTTGTGGCACTTACGTACAAATTCCACTACATCATGCTCGAGAGTGGGCCAAAAATAGCCCATCCGATGTATTTTGTGAGTGGTGGTGTGACCACCAAAGTGGCCTCCACATATCCCACTATGGGATTCATGAAGATACTTCTTGGATTATTCTATGTCGATGCATCTTAGAAGTATGTTGTCGAAGGCTTTACGATAGAGTACCTGTTCTAAAACAACATATTTAGTAGTGATAATGCGTAACCACCTTATTTTTGTGATGTGGAATTTTCCGGGTATGTACAGTCTATGATGAAATTGATGATATCAGTATACCAGGGACATGTAGAGATGGGAGGCCTGGTTTCGATGAAGTATATACACTCATCAGGAAAGTCCAGATTTACCAGATCACCTCCATCTAGTGGATTGTCAGCTAGCCAATCTGTAATGATTTGTCCCTTAATGGATTTTTGGTTTACGAATGTCAACTCGAATTCACCCATTAAGGTTATGAAATGTCCAGCCTTTTTAGATAAAGACCCTTGCGTGAGAAACGTTCGTAAATGATCTATCTTTACAATGACCCTCGTTTCTTGGTTTAACATGTAATGTCTTAAATGTTTTGTTGTAAAGACTATGGAAATACGTTCTCTCTCTCTGCTGTGTGTAACATGTTTCATAATCGAGTAACATTTAACTAATGAAATAGACCATGTGTTCTCGTTTATCATTTTATTCTTGAACTAGCATGTAGGCTAATGAGACATGAGTGGCTCATGAGTATAGGATCAAAGGGCAGTCAAGTTTGGGAGGCATTAGCATGGGTGGAGATAACAAGAAGCATTTAACTACTTTGAAGGCCTTGTTGCATTCTTCAGTCCAATCAATGTTATAATATTTCTTTAATAGATTGTTGGTTGGATGAATGGCAAAACTTAGATCTAGGATGAACCTTCAGATTGCACCGAGTTTCCTAAGAAATGACCTGATTCTAGACTCATCCGATGGTGGGATCATTTTGAGAACAACCCATATTTTGGCTGGATCAACATCAATCCCTCATGAAGATATAATGTAGCCTAGAAGTTTTCCTCCTGTCACACCAAACATGCACTTCTCTGGGTTTAATGTGACGCCATATTCGATTAGTCGTGAGAGGATGATAAAGAGCACTTCTAGATGATCACAAGTGTTTCTTGGCCTTGGCCAACAAGTCATCCACTTAGGCTTCCACAATTTTATGGATAAGATCATGGAATATGTATGTCATTTCCCACTAATACATAGCGTCGGTGTTCTTAAGACCAAATGGCATGACAACATAGCAATATGTTCCCTAGGGAGTTATGAATGTAGTTTTGGCTTGATCCTGTTCAGATATTTTAATCTGATTATACCCTGAGAACCCATCCATGAGGGACAATAGTTCAAATCTAGCTGTTTCATCAATGATAACATCAATGGATGGTAATGGGAAGTCATCCTTGGGACAAGCTTTGTTAATATCCCGAAAATCTATGCAAATGCGTATCTTCCCATTCTTTTTTAGGAAAGGGACAATATTAGATACCCATTGTGAATAGTCAACGGGCTTGATGAATCCCACTTGGAGAAGTTTTATTAATTCCTATTTTACCATGAGAGCCGATTTTGGATTCATTGGTCTTGACTTCTATTTAATTGGTTTCACATCTGGTTTAGTGACAATATTATGTATTTGTGACTTGTGGTGCAATGCCCATCATTTCCATATAGTTAAATGCGAAAGCCTTTTGATGTTATTTGAGGATTTGGGTGTGTGTTTCTATCTCCTCCGGAGTTAACAAGGATCCCAACTTCAAAATATTTGGTTCTTCCTCTGTCCCAATGTTTATGTCAATGGTTTCTTCTATTAAATAAGTGTTACCTTCTTCAAATTTAGGTGGGGCTAGAGGTAGTTCCAAGCTTTCTCCATTCTCTATCTCATAGAATTGAGATTCCTCGTGGGGAGATTATACCATGGGATTTCCAAAGTAGGAAGAGGAATGTGGTATTAGGGAAATATCAAATATATGGTGAGAAAGGTGTAGCTTCGCATAGGAATTTAGATATTCGAGAGTGGCTCTATCATCATCAAAGTGATATACGATAGAAAAATCATCCATGAGACTCTCCATGAGTTAGGAGTGAGTTTGTTGGCATTTACGCACTAATGGTTTGGTGTGAAGTGATACTATGAAACTTGTATCTTCCAACTCACCTTGTTTGGGGTGAAACAGGAAGCTGAGGTTTATATTGAGTCTATGAGAAGGTTCTACTCTCATGGGATTGCTTCAATTGATATGAAATTAAACCCCTTACTTAGATCTAATACTGCTATTTTATAGAGTTGTAAGTGCTTAGCTCTAGTTTCATATACCTCAGAGACTTGGTTTGTAACCAATTGCGAGTCTCCTAGCACTCTAATGTTGTCGAAACCCATTATTTTAGCTAGAATGAGGCCAAGGAGGAGAGCTTCGTACTCAGCCCCATTTTTGTACATTCAAAGTTTAATTTAAAGGTGAAAGGTAGGATATTTCCATTAGGTGAAGTAAAGATCACTCCCATCCTAGCTCTAAAGTTACATCTAGCTCCATCAAAGTGGAGAGTCCAATACTTGTTTGAAAAAATGGATGTTGGGATATTTTTCATATCTATTTCTTTTGCTTCACTTACCTCTACCATAAAAATTCTGTCTGATGGAAGAGAATAAATTCCTAGGGTGTGTCCCATACCCATTGAATCAAATGGTAGGAGAATAGGTAAATATTTCTCTAGCAACTCAACAATTTTTGTGGTAGTCCCTAGTGACACCATTTTTATAACATTGGTCTCACTTTTGAGTACTAGAATGTCCTCGGTTGGATTTGTAATTTCCAACTTTGTGGTGGGTATAAAATTTTCTTTTGGTTGTGAATTAGTTGGTTTGAAAAGCTGATTTATTGGGAGTTCAAACTTGGAGTGAACACCTGGTCTTTTCTTCAAATCAGCTAGGTTTATATCAGAGGGTTTTGGGTCACCTTTTGCCACAAATATTTTCCCTACGTGTAGAAATATTATTTCTTGGAATAGCGTGGAAGGGATTGCCTTCATGCGGTGTATCCATGGCTGACCAAGGATCATATTATAATTGGTTTCGATCTATCATATAAAACTTAGTGAGGACCGTCTTGGGTCCTAAAGCGATTGGTAAAACTATGGTTCCAATTGAAGTGGCTTTGAGGCTATCATAACCTCTTAGTGTATTTCACGTCATGGAATAGTTCATCTCTCCATATCCTAACTTTTGAAGAAAAGTGAAGGGGACTATGTTAACTACTACCCCATTGTCAACCATTGCATGTTTAACATAATTATTATAAATCCATACTTACAAATGTAAAGTTGGGTCACCTCTTCATGTAATCTCAACATCTGTTGGCATTTTGCTTATATCGAATATAAATTCAGTATCCCTATCTGGCTGCCCTAGAGGATAAATGTCAAAGTCCACATGGTTTACTTATGTTTTCAGGGGAGGAGTGATGTTGATTAAATGACCAAGGCCTAACGCTTCTAAGAGGGCAGCTCTGTGGGTGGGAGAGTTCTTTAACAAATCCAAAAGGAGATGTGAGAGAAGGTTTTAGTTAAATCGTTAATTAAATCATAGGCGCTATGGGTTTTACCAACATTTGTGGACTGTTTGTTTGGTTAAAGTTGATAACTTGAGTAGGTTGAGAAGAATAATCCCATGTTCTTGTTATAGTTTCCACGGGTAGATCGGTGTCTAACTCTACCAAACCAACTATCTTGGTTTGGGGTCAAGTTCCTAGTTGGGGTGCGACTGGTGGATTTAATGAAGTTGAAGCTTCATGATCATTGTTTCTTGTTATATTATGATCTAACCTATTATTGTTAGAATGGTTTGGGATTGGATCATTAAATATTTTGAGGGTGCATTTTGAGGGGAAAATGCCCTATATAAGTGTTTGGCATGGGTACTACTGAGAATTTGCTAAAAACATATCTATAAAGAGTTGCTTCCGATCTTCTAGAAAAACGATATGAATTTATTGTATTCATGACAAGTCCTAGTATTGTGGCCTTGAATCCTATGGAAGCCATAATAAAATTGGGATTATAATTTCGATCTTTGTTGATTTATAATCTATTGTGGCCCGAAATTTTGATAAGGTTGTTGGTTGTTAGAGTTAAAATTTTGAGGCTGTTGCCTTTGGTTTTGAATCTAATATCTAGTTGGGTTTTGATTTGGACTTTGTGTTTGGATTTTTCATTGTTGTTGTTATTGTTGTTTTTCCATGGTGGATGATTAAAATCCACTGCGTTGATTGTTGGAGTAAAATTGTTATTTCGCTGATTATTAATAGGTGGCGAAATGTTTACAATGTTTTCCCTTTTAACTTGGTCAGTTACTCCATCTATTGTAACTTCGTGGTTCTTGTTAAGGATATTAGGTCCTTGATTAGCATTCCTAGCATTGGGATAGGCTGCGGTGTTTTCATTGGGAGTAGTTAATTTCCCATTTGTCCCATATGTCTTACAACCACTATCAATCGCTGCATAGTTAATTCAGAGAGCAATCTCGATTACTTCATCGTAAGTTCTTAGTGGGAACTTCTAGACTTCCCCTTTTATCTCTCTATTGAGTGAATTAAGGAATAAATCACATAGTTCCATTTGATCCATATTTGGAGCACTTGCTGATGAGTAGAGAACTGTATGCCATCTTTGAATAAAATGAGCAGCGGATTCATTATGTTCTTGTTTGATATGCAAGAACTCTTTGATTCACATTCTTAATAATTTGTTCATGTCAAAATATTTAATGAATTCTGACACGAGTTTTTTGAATGAGTGTATCGAGGCTTTAGGTATACGTAATAGTAATCAAGGAAAATATCTTCTAAGGTCTTAGGGAATATTTTAGCGAAAACCCCGTCCCAAGGGAGTAACTCCCATATGGCTTTGGCATAGGCCTTAATGTGTGCATTCGGGTCTCCTTCCCCTTTGTATTTGGGAAAATTGGGAAGAGGTCTTGGAAGCATAACACTTCATATGGTGAAGTCTAGGGGTTCTTTCAAATATTCTGAGTAAGTCCCTACTACGTAGGCCTCGACCATCGATGGTGCTTGCTGAGGGGGTGGAGGTGGTGGTGGCAAGGGTTGTTGATATGACATAGCATATGCATTTGTAGGGACATAAGGGAATCCCTGTGGTTGAATGAACATCCCGGGAGAAGAGAACATGTCTCCTTGTGGTGATTTTGAATAAATGTTTAAATAAGGAGGAGCATTGTTCTGGTATGGGTTGTTTGGTGCCAAGCTAGGAGGTGTCATGTTTTCAATTGGAGCGGCGTTTGAAAACGTGGTCCTAGTTGGTGTTTGTTATGGGTAACTATAAGGATTTTGAGGAGGCATGCCTAATGTGCCCATTCCTGTAAGGAGGGCTTTGGCCCGGGATGATGTAGAGGGTTGGGGATTCTTGCTTGCCCAAAATATGAATTTTGGTTTTCTAAAGCAAGTTCTAGCCCTCTAAACTTTTCAACTAAGGCTGAAATGACCTTTATTAGCGAAGACGTAGTGCTTTTCGTTAAGGGTGTTTTTGTATAGATTGAGGTTGTAAAGGGTATGATACCTTTCTATGAATTGATCGTTACCTTGCCAAGCTTCACCAAGGGTATTTCTCATAGGTGGAGGAATGGGGTGTTCTCCGGAATAGGGTATCAAACATATTTGTAAATTCCTTATAGGTGTATACATATTTTAGAAGTGTTGTTTTCTTTTAGCGAAGCATGCAAAGTACTCCTCATCCAAAAAGGGGAGTGGGTGCGATTGTCTCGATCCGTGGTCCGAACAAGACCCAAGGAGATGAAATGGATTCTCCAGTAAATATCATATTGTTAGATCCACGAGGGCTTTGGCTATGTGTGTGTGAGTTGATCGAACTCCTTGATTGAGTAACGAAGAACTAGAACTAGTCCCTGTGAGGGGAGTTTGAGATGATAAGTAATTACTTGAATAGTTATCAGCCCATGCAGAAAGCGAGGTGATGTTTCTCTATTTGTTTAACTATAGTTTAATTTTATACCGACAGAGGCCTACCATATGCATCATATCCTGACATATTCGGGGGGTATATGAATACCTACAGAATAATGGGAAAGAGCGAAGGTGGATGAAAGAAATGAAAAATAAAAGAGGAAGAATTGTTTGTTTCATCTTGGGTTCACAAATTTTGTACGATGGAAAAGTGACATGCGAGCATGGGAATCTACAAGTACCTCTTCCTCATACCCGACCTCCCGAGGTCATGTCGAGACAGCTGGTGGATATTGAAAATGAATGGATATAGACAAGCTAATTAGGTAATATTATATCCTCAATACATAATAATGGAATCTGTGAATCTAAGGTAAAGAAGGCCCTCCTAACCTAAATTGGCGTAATGGTTCATTCGGATATAATGGCTATTCGAGAGGCTCCAATCAATGTCAAGTTCGCCGATATCCTATTTGTTGGTTTTTGGATACGTGGGAAGTGACCTATAGGAGCTTCATATATATCTCTGCAACAAGGTCATGAAAATGGTGATAGGTGGCTTAGTGGATTTGTAGCAAACTATGGATGGTTTTCTGGTCTAGCCCAGAAAATATTAGATTGATTGGCTTCTATGTTTAATACGGAGAACTGTACTATAATATCTGGTGGGAGTGGTGAAGATCTAAATACCAACGTTCACAAGTCGGTGTCAATACTTAACTGATTTGTAGGCCCGTTGGGTTGTGGAACTTGGGGATCACAACCGTGAGTTCGTGGTTGTTGTGGACCTGTTATGGTCATGTGAAGAATCAATCCCTTCTTCCAACTATCTAGTAATCGTATGCCTTTTCAGCCTCTATATTTAGAACTAGAAGTTGTATGATTTTCTCGAGAATATCTAACAGGTGTTCTGGCAACTTGAATACATAAGCTAGTATCTATGTCGATGAGGAGGTCTCCCGTGTTAGGCTATGGAACCAAAGGATCGTAACCAAATGTTTTCTCTCTTTTGAATCCTTGCACAATCATTTAGATGTTTTATCAAGGTAGTCTATAGTTAGGGTGGTTTGACCAAAATGTATAAGCTTTGTCATCTTCGATATTTAACCCTCTCAGTTGTTCACTAATTGCTTGTAAGTTTGTTTTTTCTCGAAATACCTATATCCTAAGGGCTTGTTGTATATCAGCCAATGTCATGGGTAGATTTGGTTGAGGCACTATGGGTTCAAATATATATTCTTGAGGCTCCCTAGGTCTGTGATTGTCATACAAAACGATTCAACTTTTAACTAATATTAATAAACTAATTACAAAGGAAGTATTTACACTATGCAAAAGTATTCTTATATTTTTTTTATTTTTAATGACATATTTCAACGAAATTAAAGAGCATCTACTCTAGTATATCTATAAAATATACAACTAATCTATTAACAGAATAAAAACAAGCAAAGTAACCTAGTATGGCTATTTTCCTGTGCAGTTGTGATTTTATCCTAAATATCTAAGCAACTATTTATTGTGAATTGGAAGACTCTCAATCCTACCTCAGAAGTGAGGAATGAATCACAGTTTCTCGAAACTATCAATCCACACTGACTTCCTCGGTGATATCGAGAGAAAACTTTTGACTGAAATAAAATAATTCACTACTATATTTAATATGTTGTAACTAGAACTTTGATAGCTCAAACTGTCATTTATAGAACAATCGTAAATCTAGTTATGTTTGATTTCACCCCCTCGGTGTGATCTCCTCATTCCTTCGTGTCCTCGTGAATCAAGAAAGTGGGTATATGATAGTATCGAGAAGATGGTATTTAAACAATGGCATCTTTGGATATAGACCAAATATAATGCGAGTAGGAGAGTGATAGTGCAAGTGAACAGAGGTTGACTATGTAATTCCTAGTGGGATTTATTACGGGAATACAACACAAGTGTAACGAGAGTTTTAGAATCTATCCTTGTGACAAAACAAAACCTACAACTTTTAGTGGATTCTAGTCTAGAAATGAAGCTATTCTAAACTAAATTGATTGTATGGAGAAACAATGGAACAAGACTAAAACAAGAAGATTATATGACCTCTAAAAGACCAACAATGGAAGCAAAACATAAAATTGATAGAATTCTAAGCAAGAAATTGAAAGACTGAATAAGAGAATTGAGAAGGTGAGGGGCCATTTTCTTGAAAACAAGTTGGTTATTTATAACCAATGCATTTATTAGAGGGTAACTCCCATTTGAACTCCTTTACTATAAATAAAGGAAAAACACTATTCATAGGGAGTGGAAAACATTAATGCAAGCCAAAGTGGTTGAAGAAAGTGTGTAAATTTGAAGATTTACGTTTGACACGATCGTTGGAAGGATCTAGAAAATGCGCACAGGATCTGCCACCACTGTGTAGGGTGGCGATTCTGGCATGGATCGCCGCCTTGTCTAGGCGGCGATCACGGGACCGCCACCGAGTGCAGGTGGAGGTTTCATCACTGAAGCCTAAAATGTAAGAAAATAGGGGGAAAAGGGTAAAACAAAGCATGTGGAGGCTGAGCGGGGCATGTGGGATACAAGCATATACCTGGCGAGCCTTTCTAGATTCTGAACACCTTGTAAGGAGACCTATATCATCATTGGGGCATGTGTAACATCATTCTAGTGGTGTAGTACCCTATAATTTTGGGTACATACAGACTCCAATCGATATCGAGCTCTCTTGAGATTCTATTTATTGGTTATTAAACATGCGAAAGTGACTGCGGGTACCTTGTATGGATTTCCAAACAAGGTCATGGAAGTGAGAATGAGAGACATAGTGGAGCCACAACAAATATCGGTGATTTTTGGTCTAGTCTATAAATTCTTAGCATGATCATCTACTATGTTTAATAAGAAAAGTTGTGAAATAATGTAAGGTAGGAGTGGTGAATATCTAAACACTAATGTATGTAAACTAGTTTTAATGTCTAACTAGTCAACGAGCATGTTGGGTTGTGGGACCTGAGGATCGCAACCAAAGACTTGTGAAGGTTGTGGTCCCCGTATGGTAATATGCGTAAGCAAACCTTATTGCAAGGAGTAGTCCAATAATCATAGGCTTGATTAACAAAGATGTTTAGCATGTTTAGTTTTTCTATTTTCTCAGTGAATGTAGTAGGTGTGTGTAAGACTATCAAACATAAACTTGTATCAATGTCAATTATAAATTCTAGCTCGTTGGGTTGTGGGACTAAGGCATCACAACTGCATACGCATTTTCTTGTTGTGGATCGTTGATGGTCATACATAATGAAATGAAATGATTTTAATAAGAAAACTAACTATCAAAGGAAATCTAATCTATGTTTTTAGCATTTTCACAATATATCAGAGAAAAATAATGAAAGTAAACTAATCTAACAAAGTAAATGTTTTTGATCTTTTCTAATTTTTAAGCAATGCGTTCTAATCTAATAAATTAAATAAAGACAAGTAATCAGTCGGATGTAGCTAGTTACTTGTGTGAATCTAATCTAAAATAAATAACCTAATCTAATCAAAACCCTTCAAACCCTACCTCAGAGGTGAAGAAAAAATCATGACCATGAAAAAGCTATTATTCCCCATAACTTCCCTAGTAATGTTAAAGAGAAAACTTTGTAATGATTTGATCTACTTGTAATTTCCTAATTAATTGAAACAAACAATTTTTATACTCTATTTGATATACAATTGAAACTAGTGATTTGAAATTGACAATTTAACAAATAAAGAAAACAAAAACACAATTCTAACCTGGATAAGAAAGAGCTTTGATAAATCTGGTTGTATTTGTATTTGTCCCCTCAGTTTGTTCCTTTCTTTCTCTAAGTGTTCATATGAGTCCAAGGGAATGGGAATCTAAGATCAACGACAGGAGGATGGCATTTGAGAAATGGTAGCTTGAAGGCATTATTGATGTAATGTAAGTACAAGAGAGATATCACAAGAGATCGAGATTTCCTATGTAATTCCTAGTAATATTGTGGCAAAAATACAATGCAAGATATACAAAAATTATCACAAATTTTGCTTGAACACAAGCATGGAATATATTAGAATTGGGGCTGGGATGTGCCTTCATGTGCAAGGCAATAAGAGGTAGGTCCAACTAACTAAATAACATGCAAAAATAGAAGAGGGAAGGAGAAACAAGTAATCAAAACTATTTTTATACAATTTGGTTCACGGATGCATGCTAGAAGTGAAGTTAAGTGTATCATCGCATGTTAAAAACACACATGACATAATTTTGAAAACTTGGTCAAGACCGCCACCTTGCCTTGGCAGCGGTTTGAATATGCCACCTAGGTAGGATGACAGTCCTAGCTTTAAAGGACAAAACATGCACACGAAAGAAGCATGAAGCTGGAAAAAAGTGCGGGAAGGCTAAGTAAGGAAGTCTAGGCTACAAATATTCACTGTGAACGGGTTTTGGAGCTTGAACAACTTCTTGAAAGGACTTGAATCATCATTGGGGAATTTTATAACCATTCTCAGATAATGCAAAGCACATGGAATTTTGGGTACATGTAGGAACCTTCTCATAGATCTCACATAAAGGAGGGCTCGTCACACTGTGTGTGCCTTAGGTGAGCACCTAGTATTCACTGGGTGATAGGCAAGCATGCGTGGGGTTAGAAAATACTATTAAGGGTAAATAAATGACTACATCTTGGTTCCATTTTTGGAACCTCTTTCCGTAGCTATTTTTTGAATGGTGTGTGATGACAAAGTGCTTAAACTTGGACATTGTCGATATATGGCTTAAAATCACAAAGGATGAGATTTCTTAGAGATTTAGTAATTAACCGAGTTTGACTCATGTAAATGGTTAGAATAACATCGCATCATGAGTTGTATGAGACCTTATTTTTTTGTTTTCCAATGGAGATGTATGAATGGATTTTTATGTATGCATCTAGATCAAGATGGTATTATAGACCTCTCGTATGGACCTTAGAGGAGTATATGAGGTTATATGATGTTGATTTGACTTGGACATGTGTTTATGATCATTGGTGGGGTAGAGTGTTGGCGAGTTACACCTTGGAGTATGTGATTTCTATGTATTCATGTCTAGAGATTATTGAGTTTGAGTTCTTGAGGGATCGAAGAGGATCATTCTTGTGTGTTATCCCTTTATCTATAAAGATCCTAGTCATTAAAATGAGTTTAAAAGCATTTTATATGGCCAGATAAAATTTTTCTAAGTGCTAGATGAGGAAGCTAGGGTGGAGGAAGATGGCAGAACTTGCGAGGCCGAGAAGGAGAGGGAAGAGAGATGACTCAAGTATAATGAAGATTGTGAAAGGGAGTTAGATAGAAAATGCAAAGTTGCAGGATTGATGGATTTATGGAGGTAGACATTATGGGAGGCAATTGAGGTTCACACGAGAAGACATAGAGCATGAGCAGTCTATGCTACCCCATCTTGGCAAGTGAGGAAGAGAAACCCCTTCAGCTTCTAATGAGAGCTTGTCACTTGGAGAAAGGAGATTTGTCGGTGCTAATCTAGATCCACACAGTGACAAACCCTTAGCACTTAGTTTTCCAAAACTAGAGATAACTATTACTAACCGATTGGTACTAGTGGAGTAACCGATCAGCACCTTGGAGGCATAACTTTTCATTTGACACATCTATGGCTGCATAATAATTTCTTGTGTTTAGAGGTATATTTTTGGAGTGACATTTGGGAAAATTCTAGTACACAAAGCTTGGGTATCACATCTAGAAGTGGCATGAGAAACACTTCTAGTAGTGGTTTAATATCACAGATGATTGGCTCCCATCTTAGCATGACAATGGGGACATAAGGTGTGACCCCTTCTTGACCTTTACCAACTACGGGAGGTGGATCTGGTGGGTCAGGTGGAATAGGAACTAGTGGACCTGGTGGACCTAGCAGATTTGGAGGATCTAGTGGGTCAAGAGGGACAAACACTGGTGGATCTAGTGGATTTAGTGGTGGAGGAAAGAATGGAGGGAAACAAGGATTTGGATAAGGTGGACAAGGGCCTAAACCACCTTAGCAAGTATTTTTTGAGATGTATTTGCATCTACCAGATTACAAAGGTATTGAGGATGCTGTAGAGCATGTACACAAATGTGAGATATTATGGCACACGAATGGGATCCCTATCCCGAGAATGGAAGGAAAGTCAGTTTACAACAACTTTGTAGGGGTGTATGTATACTTGGTACTAGAAGTATGACCCCCACAAGACAGTAGTATATTATACCATGTTACATAATGCCTTCTTAGCTGAATTTCATATTCTTGAGTTCGAACAAAAGAGAATGAACACAATGAAGGAAATTCAACAAGTTATGGTAGAGAGTGTGTGAGGGTATGATGTGCATTTTAAAACTCTCTTATCAAAATTATCTTATGATATTCATCCTTCTCAGTATGCTCAATAGTTTGTTGGGGGATTAATAATGCCTTTTAGGAGAGAGCTTTCACATAAGAATTTCACAAAACCACGTAAAGCCTTAGAGGCTACCCTGTGCGCTGAGGCCATAGGAAGCATGAATACCATTATTATTCATTTTCTTAAAGATTAGATTTTTGCAATGGAAAATAAGCTAGATAATCTATTCGTGAACTCATCCAATGAGACTCGCAGTGGCCTATGGTGTACAGATTGTGAGGTAGAGGGAAATACGAATTACAATTGTCCTCGAGAGATTGATACATGCCATGAAATTAAATAGTGATATTTTCCACAAAGATCATGATGCAAGTAGGTGTCCACTATTGCAATGCACGATCTATAAGAATGTGTCTTTCTATTACAAGATTTGCACCTCTACTACTCATGACACCAAGGATTATATATTGATTGACCAGATACATGATTCCATTGATATTGGTGTGTGCAGACCAGCATTGAAAACAATTCCAAGGATGATGGTCATCACTATGAAGGATGTGTGGATGGAGGAGCCCATGGAAGAGGATTTTGCAGAGGATTTAGAGGTCATGGCAATCATGGAGGTAGAATAGGTGAATTCCCTCACAGAACTTGTTATAACATGGGTCTAGAGAGCATTACAAGTGTGAATGTCATGACCTACTACAATGATCTTGGTGTGGAAAAAAGCACAAGTATGAGCAGTTCATGGAGCTATTTAAGCATATGAGCTAACAACACTAGAAAGACAAGGGTGTTAAAATGGTAAGCATTAAGAGGGCTGAGTCACAATGGATGCCAAGGGTGGTGCGCAAGTTAGAATTAGAACATGTACTGGTGACGACATGAGCTAAGGTTACATGTGTCGGGGATATACCAAAGCAAAGACCATTGATTACAAGATAATAGGTGGTGTATGGGAAGTATTTGGACCCTACCCATAAGAATAAATTCTATCAAGAGACCATGGACGTAATCAGGAGTCTTTAAGGAGAGATATAGTACCTAAAGGAGTAGTCACAATAGTTGGAGAAAAGGAAGAGCGTTGAGGCTCCATAGAAGGATCTGGATGAAGTCAAGGAAGTATGAAAAATGTTGAGGCAAGATAATATCATCCCTTTTTTAGGGGAATGGTTACAGGAAAAAGTACCCCATGCCAAAAGGGAGCGCGAGTGATAGGTCTTAGATTTTAACCTTCCCCCTCACACCATTGACTATGATAAGGAGATTACCTTGAATGCAATCGTTGATGGGTGGCTCCTAAGAAATATTTTGATTGATATGGGTGTGGAATTCAATGCTCTCACCTTGGATGCATGAAATCAAATGGGAAAGACCCCATTAAAACCATCTTTAAATGTGTTTATAGGGAAAATAAGACAAAGGAAATTCCCATTGGTGTTTTAAAGGATACTACTATCACTATCCAAGGGGTGAAATTCACCTTTGAATACTTCAAAGTCTTAACACTTACCGAGGAGAAAAACTTTCCAATGTTACTTGGGTGCCCTTGGTTCTATAAGAACAATGTTGACTTACATTTCAATAAGGGGTATATAAGTTTTTAGAACAAAGAGGAACAATTTATCATTCCTTTGATAGATGGGAAATCAATGCCCTATATTGAGCCTTTAGGAGAGGAAGACCTAGACAAAAATTATGTGTGCACTATAAGGGACCTTGAGTTGTGCAACCAATAAAAGAGGGCACTATTTAGTGGGAATAAACTCAATGTATAAGTGATAAAACTAATTCCACATGTGACAATTGGGCACACACGGGACATATGAGCTGGTCGGAAGGCGAGTTAAGGGACTCTATGAAAAGAGTATAAAATTCACACTTAGTCAATCTCCCAGGAGGAAAGAAGTTTCCAAGTTATTCTGGAGGATCCAACCCTGATGTTATCCTACTAGAAATGGAGACCCATTGGAGAAGTGAGATCGTAAGTAGAAGGATGCTCAATTATACCTTGCTCAAGACTATAACACGTTGGTGGGTGACCCATCGCAATAGCCTTCTAGAGTGGTGCGAAGTGAGAATCATGTTCTTTGTTAGGTTTTCCCAGAGAAATGCACCTACTATCATACAAGATTATCATGGGAAGGAACCCACCTCATTTCATGTCCAAGCATGTGAGAAGGCCTAGATGGAAGGTACGGAAGCCTTGCCACCTTCCTTATGGGTGCATAAGTTGTAATCCACCTTACAAGGATGTGTGAGTACATAGTACACTCACTCATAGATGTGCCATCATACATGAAACTAGTAGGAGTTCACGGATGACCTCCTTCAAGATTTCAAATATCAGAGTACCAAACCATCAGTGGATGAGGTGTTTCAGGTGTTAAGTGCATAACTATGGGAGATAGTGCAATGGTGGAGGATACAATACTAGAATTATTCGGTGAGCCTAGTTTAGAAGCATGCTTTGATGAGGAAGAATCAGAGGAGATACAACTTGAGTGCGCATGTAGGTAAAAAGAGAGGAAAATTGGTCTATATGATCGATGGTGAAGAATTTGAAAATTTGGATGTTAACCATACCATAGGTATGTGCAAATTTATGGATATTGCTGAAAATCAAGAAGGTTAACAATTGTTTAGAGACATAACTTAAGGAGGTTACTATTGGAGATTACTGGACAAAAAATGAGGTTTCAAATAGCATTGATTTGTTGTGCAAGTTTTAGGATTTATTTTCATGTGGGTACGATGACCTTAAGGGAGTTCACCACTCCTTGGGGGAAATAAAAATCAAGTTAAAGGAAGGTGTGCGCCCAATTCAGAAGATACCTTATTGAATGAATTTGAATCTTCACATCAAATTTAAGGAAGAGATTGACAAGATGATTACATGAGGCATCATTGAGGCCATTGAGGAATTAGAATGGATAAGTTTGATGGTCATTTTTACCAATTTAATCTACCTTGAGAAGCAGACTTTAAAATCAATTAGGAATTTTTTTTGAAAAAATATTTGCATAGAAGATCTCTACATCTTAAAGTTTCTCCAAGTCCAAAATTTGGATTTCGGACTTCAGGGATCTTCCCTTTTGGAGTTTAATTGGCTTAAAGTTGAAAATGTGTTTTTCAAGTTCCGAAGTCTAAAACCCCAAAAGTCCAAATTTTGGACTTTCAGGCTTTCGGGTTTCAGAACTCAAGGTCACAATTTTTAGAAATTTCCATATAGAGTTTCAAAGTCTAAAACCCTGAAAGTCTGAAATTTCAGATTTTTGGGCTTTCGGGTTTCATAACTAATGGTCATGCATTTTGAAAAAATTCTCTCGGACTTCTGAAGTCCGAAAGTCCAAAATCTGAAATTTTAGACTTTCGTGGTTTTGGTTTTGCAACTTTCCCAATTATTTACGAGTCATTTTCTTTCAGAATTCGAAGTCTAAAAGTCTAAAGTTTCAGAATTTCAAGATTTTGGGTTTCAGAACTCTTCCAAGCCTTTTCATGATTTTCATCCCTTAATCTCCAAAGTTTGAAAGTCTAAAATTCTAAATTTCAAAATTTCGAGGCTTTCGGGTTTAGGACTTTCGTGAGCTCTCTATGCATTTAATTCCCACCTACCTCGTATGGATTGAATTTTCTCCATTAATATCGGGTTTTTTCTATTTAAATCACATTTTTTCCTATCATTTTCACCTGAAACTTTTCTCTAACAACCAATTTTTATTATATTTCATACTTTTCAATGTCATCCTCAAGGTATTTTTATTTTTGGTCTTTTCTTTTGGTTTAAGATCTTTTGTTTATTCCTCCTTTATTTTCTTTGTTCTTCCTCTGCATACCTTGGGAGATGAAAAATATATTTCCTACCATGATTCCATGATTTTCATTTCTATAGACACTCACGGTTGCGGGGATCCTCTTGAATTTTCTAATTTTCCCCATCGGTGCCTTTTGTTTTTCACATTTCAAAGATTCACATTTTTCGAAGTATTCAAAGCCATGGATTGTTTAGTGTTTCTTGTTTTTATGGATTGTGATATTCAAACTTTGGAGTCCTCATTTTTAAATTTCATACTTTTCATTTTAGAGATTTCCATTTCAAAATTTTGGACTTCTTCATTTTGGAGATTTGTATTTTGGATTTTTAGAATTCTCTAGCTCGTGGTTTTAGAACATGTCATTTTAGACTTCTCCACTTTGGGCTTTGGAGGTTTTTTATTTTTGGCTTTTTGGACTTTTTTGATTCAAGGGTTTCCATTTTGGAATTTTAGACTTCTCCTCTTCGAGTTTCTAATTTTTAGGTTTTTAGACTGCCTTCTTTGGCATTTCAAAATGCAGTATTTGATGTCTACTTCCACTTCCAAGGGCAACGAAAAAATTAAATACTCATTCCTTGAGGTTGCCCCTCACTCTTACTTATCTTCTGATCTGGGGAACATAGGGGACACCGACCTTGGAAAAATTGATTTTCTAGAATTTTTGGCAAGGGTGAAGGCCCCAAATAAGAAACCATGGATGCAGGATATATATGACAGTGGGCTTGATCTTCTTGTCACGTTTTCCTACATCCATGCATTACCCTAAATTTGTTTTGACCGCAGAGGACACTATTATGAAGAATTTTTAGTTAAAGATTCGATGGAAAATTCGTGATCTACTTGGACCCAGATTTCTTTGAAGATTTCTTAAAACTCCACGATATTAAAGAGTACACAACCATATCACGAGAATCGGTGGTGGAACCTTGGGATAAGGAAGTAGAGTTGTGTACAAGGGTCATGTTGAACACTTTTCGGCCAAGATCTTTTCCAAATTACCAAAGACCATTCATCACTCAGATTTTATTCAGGAGGTCAGTGACCTTATTGTGCTACTAAGTAGAGTCTTAGGTATTCTCTCCATAAAGGAATTTCAGGAGTGTATGTTAGAATTGGTTAGGAAATTTCTGTATCACCACAAGATCTACAATAAAAGGCATAAAGTGGGAATGTAATTCCCTATCTAAATTGGTAGATACACTTGCCCAAATATTTACAAGGCCAAGAATATAGATACAGAAATGGCAGAGGTAACCTTGAGAACTTTCCATCCATGGACCAATTTTGACTATTGGGGAAAATTAAGCGAGACAGGTTGGTTCAACTCCCATGTTCCCAGTTAGAAGATATATGGATCCATTGTCGGGATGAATTTATCATCTGACAAAGATATTATGAATGACTAACTTTGGATGAAGTTCGAGAAATTTGGAATAGCCGATGTACCAAAAGATATGTAGGACAATGATGAAGTTTTGGATGAATTGTATAAAAGTAATAATATTTCCAATCAACCATTGCCATGGATTGATTGGTATGTGGAAGAATGTTGCAACACAAAGGAAAGGGCGGGACCCATTTTGTAAAGAACTCACAGTTGGTTGGTTACCTTGGGAATCTCACCCAAGGGGTTAGAGAAACCTATAAATACAGGGGCCCCATCAACCATGAGCCAATCAACACCCACAAAGGGGAAAAGGTCAACTCAAAATACCCATACGGTTCCAAAAATATTTCATTTGTTGTTGGGAGTTCATCTCTTTCTAAGGCTCTTATTCCCAAATTCATGCCTTCAACAACACCTCTGGATGAAATAGTTAAAGTCACTTGATTCTCCTAGTTTCCCATAAGACCCATCATTTCCCTCTTCTCTTCCATTTTCCCTTCCTATATCAGTTCCTTCCACTTCTACCATCATTTATTCTTTCCCATCACCTTCCATGGCCCAAGTATTCTCATCCCTTCCAGTTCTATCAGCTGAAGAAACTATTGGGTCACCCATTTCTACCTCACTTCCCCTAACACTTCCATTTTCCTCCATCTCATCCCCTAACATTATTGTATCAACTCCTATGGTAGTCCTCACATCCACCCCATCCATCACTACCACTACCATTCAAATTCCAACTAATGTTATTGGTACTCTTGTGGTGGCTAATGTATCGTGTCTTCGAGTCAAATATGTTATCTTCATCATTATCAACCATTCCAGAATGGTTGTTCCAAAAAAATCCAAAGAAAAAGAAGAAAGTGCCTCTAGGAGATGTAATAGATTTGAGCATATTGGAACATACCCCAAAGAGACAGGCCAAGAGGCAAAATATTTTTTCAATCCTAATGGTGAATGTATCTGGGGAACGAGTTATGGAGGTTTCCACTCCTATTGAGGGAAAAACTAAAGAAACAATTACAACTATAGATTATCATATTTCTAGATTCGCATTGGGAACAACCACTCATGAAGGATCAAAACAAGATGTACACACCTTGCTCTTGGAAATCTATTGGAAACATCGATAAGGATAAATCTTCCAAAGATGAGCTTAAGGCCAAGGTCGAGCATCTCACTACATTGCTACAGAAAGTTACAAAGCCAACTCCATCTACTGAATTCTCAATTTTATAGCCATGATAGTTTCATCTACTATTGATGATATTTCTTATCATAAGATCAAAAAGATAGGCCAGAAAGGGAGATCAATAGATGGATGGATGGAATGTATATTACAGAGGTGATCCTCTAATTAAATAATTTGTTGAAATATACAATGATTTACAGGTTGGGAAAACTAATTTTTGCAAAATGGATGAAGCTTTTCAGAAGATAATAACAATTTGAATTTGAATTTGGAAACATGGAGTGAGATTAGAGAGGAAGATTTGGATCTACTCCTGTAGGAGGATGTAATCGATGATGCTGTAAAGATTTTCGAATATCAAAAAGCCATGGAATTCTAGTGTCAAGTGCTACAAGATCTAATTAAGAAGTTAGATGATAAATGAGTGGATATTACAGATGCTTTAAATGACATATCAGAATAATTTGACATTGTTAACTATAAATTATTCAATGAAAATATCGACGCTCTTCTAGAGGAGAATATCAAGTAGAATTTTAAGAATTTGGTGATACGAAATGATGAAGTTACTAAAACATTTGGTAGTGAATCTATTGATAGGTTGTTTTTATACTAAAATTTCACATGAAGATTGAAGAAATTTTTGAGTAAAATTAGAAGATTCCCACTAAAATCATGAGAGAGATTGAGATAGCAGATGTGGTAAATCACTATGCATGTGGGCTTAGGGATGAGGAATTCCAAGGAATCATTAAACACTTCATCAAGTACAAACATTGAATGGCTATATGGGAGGAAACATAAAAAACACCTATAGATGGGGAAGGAGTTGTAGAACTAGGACAAAGCGAGCGGCCATGAAAGGAAAAATCCTAGCTCTGGATCGGTCGAGTTTGTGGTTGACTAATTCAAACCATTGCAACAAATTTGCTATTTTATGTGATCTTGTTCCCTTGAATTAACAATGTTTCTATTATTACTAAATGTTAGTTAAGGGCCCAAATTGTAATGGCTCGGCCTAAAGAACTTATAAATAGTTAAGTTTATAGAGTCATTGAAGGGAGAGATCATTTTTGATGAAGTTGCTCTTCAAGCTTGGAAGAGTGCTTGAGAGATTTAAAGAAACTTTTAATTGTATTCAGAGAGATGTCTTGCCTTAAAGAAACTGATTTATTGTGCTAAATAGTTGATTTATATATGCTTTTGAATGTATGATTCATTAGTATAAATGGTTGGCTTTCCTTTATTTCAGATCATTTTGTTTCATGTTATGGAAAAGTGATATAACATATTTTATGTCGATGTGGAAAAAGTACTTTCCTTCTAGAATTTAAATATATATTATCGTTAGCCATCATTGTAAAAATGAATGTTTGACATGTGCATGTGTTTTATCCTCGTGGCTAGTTAATTGTGTGTCCAATCCAATTTGGTCTCTCTATTTTGTATGATTCAATTTTTAACAAAGGAATGCATGCTTTTGGTTTGTGGTATTTTGTGCCCTTTCTAAAGTTGCAATAGGTGAAGGTGACTAACAGTGTCTCGCATCTTACTCACATTAAACCTTCATGTGATTCAACATATCCTTTTATTCAATGCATCACCATCCCTAATTTAGTTTCCTTTTGCAGACCTCTTTCCCTAAAACTCAGAAAAAATGTTAGCCTAAGATTAGATAGCCATTAGGGGTAGTACAACACTTATTTTAGGAAAAGGAAGCTAGCCTTCTCTCGAAGGTTCATCTCGAACCCAAGTCCCACAAACTTGAGAAGTGGTCCCATGTGTCCCAATCACACTTAACAACCTACGTATAGCTTTGGCCATTCGGGGTGTAGTGATTTGAAGACAATAATAATCAGCATTAAGAAGAATGGGAGGATAAGAATTTGTGTTGAGTACATGGATTTTAATGTGGTATGTGTTATTGACCCCTTTTCAAATCCTAAAATGGCTGCCACAACTTTACTATGATAAAAAAATGACTAAATTTCAAAACTTAACTCAAGGAAAGTTAACTATAACAGAGTACTGGGAGAAGTTTACTAAGATTCTCAAGTACGTACCTCAATATCAAACTGACGAGAAGTTTAAGATACAAAAATTCATTATGGGATTAAATCCTATCATAGGGGGTGAAGTAGATGTTCACATCCCAACCACCATGGAAGGGGTTGTTGAAAAATCCATAAGGCAGGAACATAAATTAAAAGCAATCTCTGCCCATAAGGAGAAAATCAAAAAGAAAATTCCTAATTCTTCTTCATCTCTTACACCCAAAAGGTGATCATGGAAAATTTTTGAGCTAAAAATAATTTTTTTGCTGATAATAACAAGAAAATTATAGCAAATAAATCTGCTGCTAATGTCCGAAACAATTTTGTAAAGAACAATAATAATGAACAGAAGTCTTATGGAGGTTAGAACAACAACTTTAAGGATGGAAATAAATTTGAGCCTAAGAAAGGACCTATATGAGGCTACTATAATTGTGGCAAAGATCATTATGTAAATCAGTACCCTCTAAAGAAGGATGATTGTAATTAGCACCATAAGATACATACTACAAAAAGATGGTGACAAACAAAATGAAAATAAAGTTACACCTATAGAATTTCCAAGTAAGTTATTTGGTATACCATTCTTATAGTTTTTATACTAGAGCTATTGAATGCTTTATTTCTACTAAATTAGCTTCAAAACTAAAAAGAAAAGCTGGAAAAATGGATAAATCATGGGTTTTACATTATGGAAATAATGTTGTTCACACAATTAGTATGTGTCTTTTTGGAGCAGTCCTAGACTTGCCTAGTTTTTCCACTGAATTTGATATTTATGTTGCTCCTTTGGGGTCTTATGATGTAATTATAGGTGTTAACTAGCTTGCTAAGCATAAAGAAAAGATTGATTTTTTTGAAAAAAATATTAGTTATCTTGATGATTTGTAGAAAAAAATAGACATCTAAGGGTAAAACATGAGATTTCAGTTAGAAAATTGTCAGCTATGCAGCTTAAAAAAGAAAATAACAAAGGTTGCACCTTGTATGTAGTAAAATTTTCTGAAACAACTGAATGGGAAAATGATTTCTTGAAAGATATCAGCTATTACAAAATTTTAGTGATGTGTTTCTGGAAGAACTACATGGTCTTCTACCCAAACGGAGTTTGATTTCATGATTGAGATCAAGCTGGGAACCGAACCTATTTCCAAGGCACCATATCAAATGACTACCATTGAACTGGTAGAGCTTAAGGAACAATTACAAGAACTGTTGTCTAAAGGTTTGATAAGACCAAGTGTCTCGCCTTGGGGAGCATCGGTAATTTTTGTGAAAAATAAATACATAACACTTATATTGTGTATTGATTATAGGATGTTAAACAAAGACACAATAAAAAATAGATATCCATTTCCTAGAATTGATGATTTGTTTGATTAGATGTGTGGTGCATCAGTATATTCTAAGATAGATCTTCGATCTGGATATCATCAGGTAAGAATCAAAGATGAATATATTCATAAAACAAATTTTACGATAAGGTACATGCATTAGGAATTCATAGTTTTACCTTTTGGTTTGAGTAATGCACCAAAAAAATTTATGAATCTAATGAACAATATTTTTCAAGAATACTTGGACAATTTTTTTCTTGTATTCTTGGATGATATTCTCATATATTCTAAAATCATAGATGAGCAACATGAGCATTTGAAGATAGTTGGAAATCTTAAGGAAAATAATATTGTATGATAAGTTTTCAGATGTTCTTTCTTCGACAATAAAGTGCACTATCTAGGTCATGTCATAAGTAAGGATGGAATAGTTGTAGATCCATCCAAAATTTTGCAATAAGCGAGTGGCTTTGCACCTAAGAATATACACGAATTTGAAATCTTCATGGGTCTCGTTGGTTATTATAGAAAGTTTGTAAAGAACTTTTAAAGGTCATTGCACCAATAAATTCGATGCAAAAGAAAGATAAGAAATTTGTGTGGAGTGAAAAATGTGGATCTACATTTAAGACTCTTAAGGATCAAATTAACATCCAAACCTATTTTGGTTGTACCAGATCCTAATGGAAACTTTACTCTAGTAATATATGCTTATGGGGAAGGAATCAGAGGTATTTTGTTACAAAATGAACATGTTATAACATATGAGAGCAAAAAACTCAAGTTACACAAGTTGAATTATGCTCCCCATGACCTAGAGCTTTCTGCCATAGTACATGCACTCCAAGTATGGAGACATTATCTCTTGGGAAGACCTTTTGAATTAAAAATTGATCATCTTGGGCTGAAGTATATTTTCACCTAGCTTAATATCAATGCAAAGTAGAAAAGGCAGTTAGAATTTCTATCTCAAGTATGATTTTGACATAATTTACTTAAAAGACAAAGAAAATCAAGTGGAAGGATGCACTAAGTCATAGGAAACATATTTCTACACTTATAACTTTGAGAACTTAGTTTAAGGATGAAGTAAAAAGTATCATGGAATCTGATTCTTACTTTCAATAAGTGAAAACAACACTTGTTGTAGATCCCAACGATATGATATTTAAAGGTTTTCACTTTGATGATGAATGAATCTTGAGATATGATAATCGAGTGTATATACCTTTGGGAAATGAATTAAGGAAATTGTTAACTGAATTTCATAATTCACCCTATTCAAGACATCCCGGTATTACAAAAATGCTTACTGATATGAAACAACAATATTTTTGGAAAGGGATGAATTAATACGTAATGGACTTTGTGATACACTTCTTAGAATGTCATCATGTTAAGGCTGAACATATGCATCAAGCCGGTTTACTGTACCCTCATAGCATACTGAAGTATAAATGGAAATTAATTAGAATGGATTTTGTTCAAGGGCTTCCAATGTCAAGAAATAAGCATGTTGTTATTTTAGTTGTTGATAAACTAACAAGGATAGTACATTTAATTGTTGGAAATCTTAAGGATGATTCACCAATTTTAGCGAAAAAAATTTATGCATGAAATTTTTAGATTGCATGGAGTACATGAATTGATCATATCAGATTGAGACCCTATAATGACATCTAGATTTTGGCAAACACTCAATGCAGCCTTAGGAACTAAACTGAATTTTAGTTCAACATCGCATCTAGAAATGGATGAGTAGAATGAAAGAGTTAATAAGGTTTTGGAAGATATCTTATGAATGTGCATGATTTTTGTTTACATTTTCACATTTTATGTTTACATTGGGCCCAATGTGTGTGATTTTTTGTTTACATTTTCCCCACTTTATGTTAGTGAGTGGAAATCTTGGTAAAATAAATTAGATAGAGATGCATACTTGATAACCATTTAGATCGATGTACTTGAGCATGATGAGGGACATGAAAAAGTGTGAAGTGATAAAAACTGAAGTGTGTATGCTAAGGAGGGAAAATTTCAAAGAGTGGTGATAAAATGAACCTAGGGTGGAAACACATGTGTAGATATCACAATTTTCTTGTTATTGATGTCAATTTTGTTGTTCTTGATGTTGTGAAGGATGGTGACTATTTTTCCCATACGGATGGACCTAAAAAGATAAGAACAAACAAGTAGTTGAATACACATGTATATGATTGAAATGTGTAAAAAGTATGTAAAATACAAAATATGTAAAAAAGGAACATGTGCACCTTATCCGGGATGAGGGAAGAGTGTAAAAAGGATCCATAAGATGTCATAGTCGAATGGATTTTTTGGGTAATCTCATGCTAGTTGCGCCAATAGTGAGTTTTGGGGTGATCTCACCCAATGGTATGGAAGAAGTGTAGGAAGAAAAATTTTGGTGTTATCCTCCAACCTTTAACTACTTCCCATAATGTAGGACACCACTGTAGATGGTGTGCAAAATTTGATCCAACGTGAAAGTGATAAGGATTATATGCCCTGTAAAATTCATTTTGTGTGGAGTTTTATAGACTATGGTGAACTGGCAAAATGCTATGTAATTACCCCCTAGTTATAGGCATCCAAAAAGTGTTGTGCTCTGCTAAGGACCCAAGTTTGATTATGAGCCTTGGAACTTAAAAATATGTTGCATCAGTATTATTTTGTGTTGTGTAATGATTGTAGACTATTGTATTGGGTGATTGATTCACCCAAATGATCCCCCTTGTTTAGGGTGCATGCGACATCACTAAAGGAGTATGTGACCCAAAAGAGGAATGAATGATGTGTTGAAACCGTTCCCTATAGGGGAAGGGAATGTTTTTGGTAGAAACCAAGAGACACATAAATAAAGTGGTTGGGAGACAAGTGTTAGTACAAGAGAAGAAAACATGCATGTATAAGGAAAAATGTATGCTATGAAGACAATATTTAAGCTAAGACGCAAGAAGATAATGTAGACCAAAAAATTGGGTTGCAAACATGGGACATAACTAACGATGTCACAAGATAATAAAGGTCGATGAATCCAAAAGTATAAAATGTGCACACAAGACAAATGGAAAATCCCACGAGATAATGTCATACAAAGAGAAAGCAATAACAAGAAATGTAATAGACAACCATAGAAGCATGTAGTCCGAAAAATAAATACCGCACATGAATAACTCATTAACATGTTAGAAAGATAAAAAGTATGTTAAAATATTTATAATCTAATAAAGTAATGTTCTATGAAACAAAATGAAACAATAGCACATTAATTCATGAAAGTGGATGCCTCCAAGATCTATTGTGGGACTGGTAATAGGTATTGTGCCAAGCATCCATCCCGAGTATAATATATTTTTATAATCTATGATCAAAAAGGAAAGGTAAGTGAATGCACATGTGTTTATGATAAATATAATGACATACAAGATATCTATCTAGCATGTGTAATAATATGTGCATGTAACAAGTAAATGTAATAAAGTATAAATGTAACTAATATATTCAGTATGGTGTGGATAAGACGGAATGGAATGCACTATGAATGATAGGCACAACATGCCCCCTAGTTCGATGTGTATGTATGAGATTTGGTTCATTTATAAATGCCCCCTCAGTAGTCAAGAATGAACCATAAATGAGAGTGCATCTTCGGGAAATGGTTTGAATTGTGTGTAATAGAAATATTTTATCATGAAAGTGTAAAGTATAGAGTGTAAGTGTGTGAGTGATTGATTGAGTGAGTGGGGTGAGGTTTATTTTAAATGGAAACCCTTGGTAGTCAAGTATGAACCATGAAACTAGATTGCATCATAGGGTAAAGAGTGTTGCGTGTAGAAGTAGATGTAAGTGATATGTGGTGTGAATGTGTATAGTGAATGAGATGTAAAGTGTATAGTAGATACTATGAGAGAAGATGTCCTAAGTGTATGATGCAGATGCATGAAATATGTATTATGTAAAGTCAAATGTATAATGTGTAGTTTGTGAGGTTCATGTGTATAATATGCCCTCAACAGTCAAGTGTGAACCATAAGACAAGAGTGGGTCATCAGGAAATGATGATATAATGTATGTATCAAAGGGTTTGAAAGTGCTAAGAAATATCAATCATGAAGCGCAAAGTGTTAAGTGTGATAGGACATGATTAAAACAATTGATAGTGATAGAAGGGGAGAGAATAAGTTTGATGCCCCCAAGTGTGTTGATGATGAATATTTATGTAGAAACATGATAGATACCTTGCCATTGTGGGAGAGCATTGTCTTGTGTCATGATAAGAGTGAGGGCCAACACAATGGTAGGCCGAAGAAACAGTAGGACCATGTGATGGTGGCAGAATTTGAAATGTGTCTTGGCTATCAGTAGGAGTAGTTTCTTTGACAAAAGTATTTGAAAACAAAAATGGTGTATGATGGGTAGTAGTATTGTATGGTGGTAACTTAGGTGGGATTGATGATGTGATTTGATAGCGAGAAGAAGGTAGACTGATTTTGAGAGGCGGTTGCATATTTTGACCTAGTAATAATGTAGATGACTTGAGAGAAGGGGTGCTCTATTGATTATGAGAGGAGGTTGCTTAGGAATTTCTTGACTCTCCATAGAAGGAACCTTAGAAATTATGGCATGATGCTCATTATATATAGACGAATCAAATTTAGGAACCCATTGAGATGTAACAATTGGAGAGAATGATGTAACATGACATTGTGTAGTGAATGAGATAAAACCTTGATGCTCAAGATGCTTTATTCTTTGTTGTAAAGCATAACAATCATTTTCATTATGTCCATTAATTCGATGATAAGTGCAAAATGAGAGACCATGATATTTGACCAGTCGATAAGGAGGATAGTAATGAGTAGTTGACAAAATGATCAATTGATGACTAAGGAGCTTCACAAGAATTTCATGCTTCTTAACATTGTGATCAAATGTGAGAGGATCCGTTAATAGAAATACTTGAGGCTCACTAATATGAGCACATGTAAAAGACATATAATGATAATGAAAAGAAGAACTAGCATGATCCTAAGAAAATTTCTTAAGATGTCGTATTTCAGATTTAAAAAAATTAATAATGGATTCCATAGCCTAAAATTTATCTTGAAATAAAGAATGAATAGCTTGAATGGATTTGAAAATAGATTGATTGGAATTGGAACCAAGAGATTCATTAGAAATATGATCAAATATATCATTGACTTGAGAAGGAAACATGTTGATAGGAAAATATTGTTATCCAAAATAAGCCCCTTGCTCAATTTTGGCTAACTTCCTTTCATTCCTTCCTTCCTTGTGCCTCAGTTGAATTTTTTCACTTTTTAAGCACTAAAAATTTTCTAGAAATGAATTTATTGGATAGAGAATCTTCTCATCTTTCCAGAAAGGTAAAGTTTTCCTTCTAACTCCTTGTATTTTGCATGTTATGGCTCAATGGAGTTTGGGAGGAAAATTTTCCCTACAGAGGTCTGCGGACCAATCAAAATGCACCATGTCACGGAGGAATGGCGGGAGAGGAGGTAAATTTGAAATTTTCACCAAGATTTCATCAAGGCATGTAAAGGAAAATTTTTGTCTCGAAGGCCTGCCATTCAATAGGAAGTGGCCACGTGTCGTGGGGTCATCGAGAGGTCAAATCAGCGGGGAGAAGTTGGAAAAGTTTCCAAGGCTAGCGCAAAAGGGAAATCTTGGCCCAAAGGTTTGCAAGCCAATAGAGATATGCCATGTGTCCACAAAGGCTAGAGGAAAGGTGGAGGTGTGGGGAAATTTTTTTATTTTTCCAAAGTGTGGAAAATGGTGCAATAAGAATCTGCCCCTGATGGCCCGTGCTAATCAGAGCATGCCACGTGTCCATGTGGTCGGTAAAAATCTTAAGGCGGGTCCGCAGAGGGAAAATAATTGGTTCAGGCCCACACTAATGGAAAGGTGCCACTTGTCCTATTCAAGGAAATTATCGGGGTCAATGGAAAATTAGAAGCACGTCCCGCGAGAAAATGGGAACATGCCATGTGGCATCAGGCGCGCAGGCGCGGAGCGGCAAAGGAAAATTTTCCAAAATCTCAAAAGGCATAAAATGATCATATGGAGCCCACATCCTATCGGACGTGCCATGTGGCATCAAAGCGTGGCAGGGGGCGAGATTTTTGGGGAAAATTTTAAACTTTCATCCCACCAACCCATTTTTGGCCCTTTTTTGCCCTAAATCTTTAGAAGGGCATAAATTTCAATCCAGAGATCATATTTTCATGTTCTTGGTGTCATTGGAAAGCTGGTGAAATTTTCTACGTGATGGAGGGTTCAATTTTTTATTTTGATGTAGATATTTGGGAGAAAATTGAAGAAACATCCTTGGCACGAGAAAAAATGTAGAATTGACATTCAACCACCAAATTTAATGAAGTATGGTACTTTTTTATCTACAAAACAATGTACTTCTAAGTATGGGTTTTTCCATGAAGCCCATCACTCTGTAGAGGAAAAATTTGAGGAATCTAGTTGGTGGTTGAATTCATAAATCTATTTTTCCCACGTTTTTGTTTTTCTCTCCGTCGCTTCACCATAAAAATCCAGATTTGGCTCATTGGTAAAGAGTTGGACATATTTTTCTCTGTAAGCCCTCTTTTATTCCTCGAAGGTGGATTTTTAGAGTTCCATGCCTCTCATATAGACTATAGCACGTTTTTTTCCTCTTGGCCATTGTAATTCATTATATTGAACTTGGGAATGATAATGTATGTTTTGTGCTTGATTTTTCCAATCCTTTAATGTGTTTATCATTGTATTTTGATCTCTCATTACATTCTAGCAATCTGTGCATATTTTGTGTTGTATTTCTTATGATCTGTGTAAATCTTGCAAAGTAGATGTTCACCACTCCCTTGGTGTATCACCACTTTCAATTAGTTTTATTTCTTCTGCATCCTTTATCTCTGTCCCCTTGGAATTTAGAGTAGGGTCTAGTATTGAACCTCTAAAAAGTTCATGTATACACCTGATTAGAGGAGTGAAGGAACCAACCTTTAATCTGGAGGGTCTTTTCCTAGTTTTTGCAAGTCCCACACTTGGGGAAAGGATTCAATGTTGTGCAATCACACTGGATGCCCATTATCAAACTAGAAATATGAGAAAACATCTAGAGGGTGCTGCTGATTTGCACTAATAATTTTGGCACACCCAGTGGGACCTTAGAGGTCTTCATCTTCATTACAACAAATTTGATGTGCTTTTATTATAATTTCTTGCTTGAAAAGAGCCCTAATCTGCACATCTAGTGACTCCCAAAAGGAAAAATCAATTGGTTTTAGTAGTCCAAGTCTGAAAATTAATGAGAAGGATCCACACAATGTTAAGGGCTAGGGAAGAAGGGTTGTCTGAGTATCTGTAGCTATCCCCAGGAATAAGGCAGAGGGGAAGAAGAATTCAAAGGTCTCCATCTCCACCAAATAGGACTCTATCAACTCCTCCACCTGGTAGACCTTTCACCCAATCAATAAGGGTTCTCAAGCCAATTAGAATGGCACAACACAACCCTTATGTCAACTTCACTAGCAGCAGCCCACTTGCTCTCAATGCACAAAATCCAATTCCAGTTGCAGCATTGAAGAACATTCCATATTTCACTGGAGAAAATCAGACCACTCCTGGTGACCATGTTAAAGACATTGCTAATGTTTGTGCAATCCATGAGATTGTTGAGATGCAAATTGTTGTCACATTGTTGACATATTAATTCAAAGGGAAAGCCTTGCAATGGTTTAGGAGCCTTGGGGTAGGCTCTATCCAAAATTAGAACCAATTGTGTATAGCTCTCCATGAGCAGTTTGGAGAAAAGGGAGATAATTTGTCTCTACTAGAACAATTGACAACTATCAAGAGAGCTCCCAATGAGCAGCTAACTGACTTCAACTTCAGATTTCAAAGAACATGGGATAGAATCCCAGTGGCAGTAAGGCCAACAACTAAAGGTGCTTTTCTATACTATCTCAAATCTTTAAATTCTGATATTTCTATGTTAATTCAATCCATGGGAGGTACAACTATACCTATAGCTTATAGCATTGCCATTAGAGCTGAAAATTGTCTGATTCAAGCCGGTAAGCTGGCTCCTAGGCCTCCCATGCCCTTGTATCCAAACTTGTAAAGTCCAAGAACTAGTCAAGCACCTATCCCCTGCTCCTAGAAATCAGAGTTCAAATGAAACTTCTACTTCATCCTCTAGTGCCTCAAATGAACTTGAAGAAGTCATGAAACAATTACAAAATTTAGGCAATGAACTGGTTACACTCAAGAGGTAGCAAGCCCAAAGTTTTATACCTTCTTATCAGTCTCAAGCTTAGCCTAATAGGAAACCATATCAACCTAATAGGCCACCCAATCTAGCTGCAAATCAAAATCAAGCAAGGCCTCCTGCCAATAGACCATTTCAGCCCTATAATCCCAATGTTGCATCTGCCTCTAAAGCCTTAGTGCTAGTGTAAAATAATATAGCTCAAGAGTATGATTGGTGTTTCCCATGCAATGAACCTCATAACCAGATATGTGCTTCAATGGTGCATTGAACCAAGCATTAATGGTGACAACAACCGGAGTAGAGGGTGAGGTGAGATAAGAAACAAACCAACAACAAGGAACATCCCAACAAAATACAACTCCAAATGAGACTACACCTATGAATTGGTAAGTGAGGATATTTGTGGTATGAATCAAGCAATTTCACGAATGTAGTAGATAACAAAAGGTCAAAGAAGAGGAATATTGGTGAAGGGTAGTCATTGGCGTTAGGTAATCCACAACATTCCATCACTCCCCAAGGTGTTGGCAAGCAAAATATAGTTCCAAACATACAAGGACAGCCCAAGCCACCTTTTAGACCAGCTCAAATACCAACTGTTGCAGCCCATGTACAAGAAAAGAGTGTGTAGGCTAGGGGACAAAAAAGAGATGTTTCATCCCCATTTAGCATCATTGAACAAATGAAGAAGACAAATGTGATTATATCTATGTGGGAATCACTATCCATCCCAGGCCAAAGGGATCTCCTACAAGCTACCATGGAGAATTGGTCAACTCCAAATCAACAAGCTCATATGTAAGAGAAGGTACTCAAAAATGTTGCTCAGCCTTAAGGGAATCATGGAGGATAGCAAGATAAAGTTTTGAAGCCCCCTCCATTCTATGTTTTATTGATCATTGGAGATAAACTAGTGCACAATTGTATGATTAATTTTGGGGCGAGTAATTATGTAATGCCCAAGCAAATAGCTGATCACCTGGGTCTTCAATATGAAATCATATCCAAAGGAGTGTTGAATCTGGATGAAACAATAGCAATGACAAGATTGGGAGTAATTAAATATTTGAGCCTTACTTTGCATGCATGCCCCAATGTCACTATTTTTCAAGATGTCTCGGATGATAGATTTAACACCACTCTTTACCCTATGTTTGTTAAGAGATTTCACAACTAGAATTGGAGGCTATTTATCTGTTGATTGGTCACACATGTTGTTTAGAACAAGATATGGAACCAAGGCCACAATCAGGTCTGAACCTATTGTAAAATTTCACATTGAGCCTCATACCCCAAGCCAAATCAATGCCAACTGTTCAACATTTGATCAGGAGGATTATCCAAGCATGGATGAAGTGACACCAAAGTTGGAAGAATTATAGATTTGACTCTTGATGAATGGGCAAGCATGGTACATGATTTTGACCCCTACAAGGAAATAGAGGAATCTGAACTAGAATTTTATTGCATGCATGAAGAAAATCACCCTATTCTTAGCATCACCAAGCCGACTATAAGGATGAAAATGAGGTATGGAAACTATTTTTGATGGATCAAGAAGTAGACAAGGTGCAGGTGGGGAGCTATGCTTGTTTCACCTCAAGGAATTAAATATTATTCAGCTTTTAGATTTCAGTTTGCATGTTCTAACAACACCGCTGAATATGAAAATTTGATACAAGGATTGCATTGGTCAAGGAAAAGAGGTATCAAAACTTACAAGTCTTTGGCGATAGTGAGATGATTGTTAATCAAGTTAAAGGGCGAATGCTCCAAAAATGACCTACTAAAGTGTTATAAGAATAGGGTGTGGAACCTCATTGAGGAGTTTGAAGGCTTTGGCATCAATTTCATCCCTAGGAAAGAAAACCAAGATGTTGATAGACTTGTAGTAGTTAGGGCAGCCTTTGATGTTGTGGAAAGTATTAAGGAAGACAAAGTGTAGCCAAGCATTCATGTGATTATGAGGCCATCGGTAATAATGCAGTTGGACAATAATGTAAGTTGGAAAGTCAAGTGGGATGAGAAAAACAAACCGCCAAAAGGACTTGTCACTTTGAGTCCATTTTTAATCTGGTTTGAACATTTTGGATGGCTAACTCCTTGTGTTTTTGCCTCTCTTGTGCCTTAGTCTCCATTTTTGATTTTAGGCACTCAAATCTTTCTGGAAATGGCACCATTGGATAGAGCTCTCTCTCATCTTTCCAAAGGTAAAGTTTTCCTCCTAACTCCTCATATTTTTCAAGTTATGGCTCGACGGAGTTTTTGTGGGAAATTTTCCCTGGAAGCCCGCAGCCAATAGGAAGCGCCACGTGTCCTAGAGGTGGCGGAGTGGGGATTTTGAAAAAAATTCCAAATGCAAAAAGAGGTAAAATTGAAATTTTTTTCCCGCCGATCCATTTTGGGCCTATTTTTGCCCTAAATCTTCAAACGGCCATAACTTTCGATCCAGAGCTGGATTTTCACATGTTCTTTATATCAATGGAAAGATGGTAAAATTCTCTACATGATTCCATGGTCAATTTTGAATTTTGGTTTAGTTTGGAGGGAGAAAATCAAAAATGCTTTCTGGTACGCGCCATGGACGTAATCGACGTTTCAACAACCAATTTTAATGCAAAATGGGTCGATTCTTCTCCAAAGATGGTCAAAAATGTTAGGGGATGGGTCTGTCAGGTCACCCATGCTGTTTTTAATGCATTTTGGTCAATGAGGAATGGCTCCCATGTTTTTTCACGTTTTCTCTCTCCTGGGTTCGACCCATGCACTGTAAAAGCCAGATTTGGCTCATTTTTCAAAGGGGAACACCTTTTTTGCACAACAAGCTTCTGTTTTCACTTTCAACAAGTGATTTTGGCAAGTATCAAACCTTCCAGGATTGTAACAGGTTTTTCTACCTCTTTGGTGTTGGAATACAAGGATTTTGATGTTGAAAATCACAATGCAGGCTCTGTGAATGCTTTCAGTCCTTTATATGTGTTGTTTGCTTCATTTCAAACCCTTGTTTACAGCTTATCAACCTGTGCATGATGTTTTATGTTGTAATTTCTGATTTGTGTCAATTTTGCATGAGCAAGAAGTGCTCACCACTCCTTTGGTGTATCACCCTTATCAGTTTAGTTTTAATTTTTACATTTCTTATCCCTGTCTCCTTGCAAATTAGGATAAATTAGGATTTGAACCTCTGCAGTTGTGTAAATAATAGATCTAATCAGAGGAGTTTGAGGAACCAACCTCTAATCTAGAGATTCCTCTCTCATCTTGCAAGTCCCACACTTAGAGAGAGGTTTCAATGTTGTGCAATCACACTGGATGCCCTAAACATCAACTTAGAACCTTGATTTGCATCCAGGGGTGCTGCTGATTTGCAACAACAGTTTTGGCACACCGGTGGGACCTTAGAGGTCTCATTTTTATGCACAGCAAAGTTGATGTGCATCTGCTGCAATTTTCTTGCTTCAAAAGAGCTATAAATTACACATCTGGTGACTCCAAGGGGAAGAATCAGCTGGTTTTAGCAGTGTAGACCTGAAAACTCATGAGAAGAATCACTACAAGGTCAAGAGCTGGAGAAGAAGAGGTGTTGTTTGAATATCTACAGTTATCTCCAAGAGTAAGGCAAAGTGGGAGGAGAATCCAAAGGTCTCCATCTCCACCAAACAGAACTCTCTCAACTCCTCCACCTGGTAGGCCTTTCATTCAATCAACAAGGGTTCTAAGACCAATTAGAATGGCACAAAACAACCCCTATGTCAATTTCACTGGCAGCAGCCCACTTGCTCTCAATGCACAACATCCAATTCCAATTGCAGCCTTGAAGAACATTCCATACTTCACTGGAGAGAATCAGACTACTCCAGGTGATCATGTTAAAGACATTGCCAACCTTTGTGCAATTCATGAAATCAATGAGATGCAAGTGGCTATCAAATTGTTGGCATCTTCATTCAAGGGGAAAGCATTGCAATGGTTTAGAAGTCTTGCCTCAGGTTCTATTTAGAATTGGAACCAGCTATGTATAGCACTTCATGAGCAATTTGGAGAGAAGGGAGACAACTTGTCTCTTTTGGAGCAGCTGACAACCATCAAGAGAGCTCCCAATGAGCAGCTGACTGATTTCAACTTCAGATTTCAAAGGACTTGGGAGAGAATTCTAGTGGCAGTCAGGCCAACAGCGGAAGGTGCTTTTCTCTACTACCTCAAAGCTCTAAATTCTGATATTTCTATGTTGATTCAGTCCATGGGAGGCATAACTATCCCTATGGCTTATAGCATTGCCATTAGGGCTGAAAATTGTTTGATCCAAGCTGGAAAACTAGCCCCTAGACCTCCCATGCCATTGTTTCCAAGTTTAGAGAGCCCAAACACTAATCAAGCACCTAATTTGGCTCCTTCTCCCACTCCTAGAAATCAGAGTTCAAATGAAGCTTCTACTTCATCTCCAAGTGCCCCAAATGAGCTTCAAGAAGTCATGAAGCAATTGCAAAATTTAGGCAATGAGCTGGTTACTCTCAAGAGGCAACAAGCCCAAGGTTTTAGACCTTCTTATCAGCCCCAAGCTCAGCCTAACAGGCAGCCATACCAACCACAAAGACCTCCTAATCCAGCTGCAAATATAAATCAAACAAGGCCTCCTGCCAATAGACCATTTCAGCCCTATAATCCTAATGCCATATCTACCTCTAAGGCATTGGTGCCAACACAAAACAACATTGCTCAGGAGTATGATTGGTGTTTTCCATGCAATGAACCTCATAACCAATCTATGTGCTTCAATGGTGCTTTGAATCAAGCATTAATGGTGACAACTACTGGTGTGGAGGGTGAAGGCAGTCAAGGAAACAACCAACAACAAGAAACATTCCAACAACAATCAGCCCCAAATGACACCACATTGGTAAACTGGCAAGTAAGATTTTTGTGGCATGAATCAAGTAGTTTCTCAAGGTGTTGCAGCCAACACAAGGTCAAAAAGAAGGAATTTGGGTGAAGAGCAGCCATTAGCTCCAACCAATCTCCAACCTTCTATGGCTCCACAAATGGTTGGCAAGCAAAATCCAATTTCAAATGCACAAGGGCAGCCAAGAACAGCTCCTAGACCAACTCAAATACCAGTTGTTGCTGCCCACATGCAAGGAGTGAATGTGCCAACCAAGGGACAACAAAGAGATCCTCCATCACCATTCAGTATCATTGATCAGATGAAGAAGACAAATGTAAATATATCAATGTGGGAATCCCTATCTATCCCAGGCCAAAGAGATTTGCTACAAGCTGCCATGAAGGACTGGCCAACTTCGAATCAGCAAGTTCAGATGCAAGAGAAAGTGCTCACAAATGCTGCCCAGCCTGAAGGGAATCATGGAGGACAACAAGGTAAAATGTTGAAGCCCCCTCCTTTCTATGTTTCATTAATCATTGGAAATCAGTTAGTGCACAATTGCATGATAGATTCCGGGGCAAGTAGCTCAGTGATGCCTAAACAAATAGCTGATCAGCTAGGGCTCCAATATGAAACCATATCCAAAGGGGTAGTGCAATGGATGGGACAAAGAAGAACAAAGTTGGAGTGATTAGAAACTTGAGTCTTACCTTGCATGCATGTCCAAATGTTGTTGTTTTACAAGATGTATCAGTTATAGACCTTCCACCACTCTTTGCCCTATGCTTGTCAAGGGACTTCACAGCCAAGATTGGAGGATATTTGTCTGCTGATTGGTCACACATGCTATTCAGAATGAGGTATGGAACCAAAGCTACAATCAGGTCTGAACCTATTGCAAACTTCCACATTGAGCCCTACACTCCAAGTCAGATCAATGCCAATTGTTCAGCATTTGATCAAGAAGATCACCCAAGCACTGATGAAGCTGACACCAAGGTTGGAAGCATCCCGGATCTAACTCTTGATGAATGGGAAAACAAGGTACATGCTTTTGATCCTTATCAAGAAGTAGAAGAATCTGAGCTAGGGGTCTATTGCATACATGAAGAAGATCAGCCCATCCCTAGCATCACCAAGCCAAACTATAAGGATGACAATGAGGTATGGCAGCTATTTTTGATGGATCAAGGAGTAGACAAGGTGCAGGAGGTGGAGCCATGCTTGTTTCACCTCAAGGAGTAAAGTACTATTCAGCTTTTAGATTTCAGTTTGCATGCTCCAATAACACTGCTGAATATGAAGCCTTGGTGCAAGGGATGCATTGGGCAATAAAGAGAGGAATAAAGAACTTGCAAGTCTTTGGTGACAAGTGAATTGATTGTAAATCAGGTCAAGGGACAACATGCTGCCAAGAATGATCTACTCAAGTGCTACAAGAACAGGGTATGGGACCTCATGGAAGATTTTGAGGGTTTTGGCATCAAATCCATTCCTAGGAAAGAGAACCAAGTCTGCTGACAAAGCTTGCAGCAGCAAGAGGGGCAGCCTTTGACATTGTGGAAAGCATTCAACAAGACAAGGTACAACCAAACATCCACGTGATTGTGAGGCCTTCAGTGCTGGATAACAATGTAAGTTGGCAAGTGTTTGAGAATGACCAGCAAATCATCCATTTCTTGCAAGAAGAAGCTGAGTTCTCAGCTAAGAATCAAGAAAAATTGGAACAGCAATATGGTGACCAAGTGGTACACTGAGAACTAACAAGCTGCCCAAGGGACTTATCACTTTGGAGTCCATTTTTAATCCCAATGATCAGTTTAGGAAGGAGAAAGCAAACATTCAAGTCAAGAGAGAGGATTCAATATCCATCTTGGTGGAAGAGAACAAACCATTGCAAATTGGAAAGATGACAACTGAACAAGAAAGGTATGAGTTCATGCAGCTGTGTCAAGAGTTCCCTGATGTGTTTGCTTAGAGCTATGAAGACTTGAAAGGTTTCAATCCCAACTTAGCTCAGCATACCATTGAATTGGATCCAAATACTAAGCCTGTCAGGTAGAAACAAAGACCAGTCAATCCACATATGGAGCCTCTCATGAGGAAAGAATTGAACAAGTTGATTGAGTCAAGGATCATATTCCCAATCAAGCATTCTAGTTGGGTTGCCAACTTGGTTCCAGTCAGAAAGAAGAGTGGAGAGATCAGATTGTGTGTTGACTTCAGAGACTTGAATAGAGCATCTCTCAAGGACCATTACCCACTCCCTTCCATGGAGAAAATCTTGCAAGTTGTGGCTGGCTCCGAGAGGTTTTCACTACTTGATGGCTACTCAGGCTACAATCAGATTATGGTGAAGGAAGAAGACCAGTTCAAGACAGCCTTCACAACCAAATGGGGAACTTATGCATACAGGAAAATGCCATTTGGGCTGTCCAACACTGGTGCTACCTTCCAAAGAGCAATGGACATGGTGTTCAAAGGTTTGATTAACAACATGGTGCTGATATACCTTGATGATATCACTATTTTTTCCAAAAATGCAGCAGTAGACCACCTCTCTCATTTGAGACAAGTCTTCACGAGGTGCAGGAGATTTGGAGTGTCTTTGAATCCTAAGAAGTGTATCTTTCTTGCACATGAAGGAAAGCTCCTTGGCCATATTGTCTCCAAAGAAGGATTAGCAATTGATCCAGAGAGGGTTAAAGCCATAAGAGCACTACCATTGCCAAGCCACAAGAAAGCCCTTCAGAGTTTCTTGGGGAGGATAAACTTTGTTTGGAGGTTTGTCCCAAATTTTGCAGCCCTTGTCAAACCTATCACCAAAATGTTAAAGAAAAGCATGGCTTTCAAGTGGACAGTAGAAGGCAAGGAGAGTTTTGAAGCAATCAAAGAAGCCATCTCTCAAGCACCAACCCTCATCAACCCGGACTTCTCCAAGGATTTCATCCTCTATGCATTTGGAGGTAATGATACTATTTCTGCCATTTTGGTACAGCAGAACAAGGACAACGATGAGCAGCCAATTGCTTTCTTCAGCCAGAGCCTAGATGACTATGAGGTGAGGTATTCTTTTATTGAGAAGCATGTATGTACTTGCAGAATCGAAGCTTGAAGAAATTCAAGCATTTAGTCTCAAACAACAAGGTCCAGTTGCTGGTCTCTCATGTTGGGGTTAAAGACTTCCTCCTCAACAAAGATTTGAATGAGAAAAGGGCAGGTTGGATCACTCATGTCATGGAGTATGACATTGAGATCAAGGTCACCAAGCTGGTAAGAGGAAAAGGATTGTGTGAGCAGCTGATTTTGGGGAAGCAAAAAGAAGTATGCAATGAAGAAGAGGCTGTTTTGACAGTTCAAGACAGCCATGAGCCAAGTGGCACTCAAGAAGAAAATAATGTTGTCCCCACTCCTTGCTGGACCCAAGGTATAATGCACTTCCTAAGCACAGGCCTATGCCCTCCGGAGATGAACAAGACCCAAAGAAGATACTTCAGATTACAGGCTGTCCCATATGCCATTGTTGATGGAGTTTTGTTCAAGAAAGATGTGAATGGAGTGCTGCTGAGATGCATTAGCACAAATCAGATTCATAGGGTGTTGGAAGAGTTCCATGGTGGACCAGCTGGTGGTCATTTTGCACCGAGAGTGACAAAGCTCTAAAAATTATGAAGGCTGGTTATTATTGGCCCAAGATTTTCAGTGATTTCTTTGCATGGATCAAGAGGTGTAAGAATTGTGCATTCTTCACAGGAAAAGAGAGACTTGCTGCCCTTCCATTGCATCCAATCTCAGTTGACCAGCCATTCATGCAATGGGGTTTGGACTTCATTGGAGTCATTAATCCCAATTCAAGCCAAGGGCACAAATGGATTTTGACAGCCACAGACTACTTCACCAAGTGGACTGAAGCAGTAGCACTCAAAGAGGCAAATGAGTCTAGCATCTTAGACTTCTATGAGGGCATAGTAACCAGATTTGGCATACCTGCTACAATAATCTCAGATAATGCATTGGCATTCATTGGATCCAAGGTGACTGAGTGGGCTGTCAAGAATGGATCTACCTAAGTACTTCATCAAACTATTACCCTCAAGGTAATGCCAGCCGAGTCTACAAACAAGAACTTGTTGAGGATCATTAGGAGGACTCTTGATGAGAATCAGAGGTCTTGGCATACCAAACTAAAATCAGCCTTATGGGATGATAGGATAACTCCCAAGAGATCCACAGGTAACTCTCCATTCAGGCTTGTCTATGGAAGAGAAGCAATCTTGCCCATGTCTCTTGAGTTGCCAACATTGGAACTCATGAAACAGTTGGAGCTGTTGGAATTTGAGCCCATGGAGGTGAGATATGCAGAGTTGATGGAGCTTCAAGAGATCAGAGATCAGGCATCCCAAGCAATGGAGAAGGATCAAGATTTGATCAAGAAGACCTTTGACAGGAAGGCCAAGAGTAGATCTTTCCAGGTTGGAGATCTAGTGTTAAAATGGGATGCAGATAGAGCAAAACCGGGAAGGCATTCAAAATTTGATGCCATTTGGAGTGGCCCATACATGGTCACAAAGTGCAAGAACAACAATGCTTTCCAATTATCTTCATTGGATGGTGAAGAACTGCAGATTCCAGTCAATGGAATCTATCTCAAGCATTGCTTCTAAAGGGAAATTCTCCACCTTGTAAATATTAGCTTAGGTTTCCATTCCTTCAAGTGCTTGTGCACATTGTTTTGTTGTAGGTTAGTTTTTCTTTCCCTAAGTGCTTTGGCACAACTTGCTGTCCCTGGAGATGTTTTGCAGTCCTTGCTTCCATCAGGTGATATTCCATCTTCCTCCTTACAACATTCTAAGTCAGTTGGGGTTCCAAATAGAAAATTTGATGACTCCATGCCCAATGGACTGCTTCAGGTAACTGGTATTTTCATCTAGCAGGCAGATGACCCCTCTGAGTCGCCAAAATTGTTATCCAAAATGTGCCCCTGCTCATTTTGGATGGCTAACTCCTTGTGTTCTTGCCTCTCTTGTGCCTCAGTCTCCATTTTTTAATTTTTAGGCACTCAAATATTTCTGGAAATGGCACCATTAGATAGAGCTCTCTCTCAGCTTTCCAGAAAGGTAAAGTTTTCCTCCTAACTCCTCATATTTTTCAAGTTATGGCTCGACGGAGTTTTTGTGGGAAATTTTCCCCTTGGAAGCCCGCAGCCAATAGGAAGCTGCCACGTGTCCCAGGAGGTGGTGGAGCATGGGGATTTTCAAAAAAAAATTCCAAATGCAAAAAAGAGGTAAAATTCAAATTTTTTTCCCGCCGATCCGTTTTGGGCCTGTTTTTGCCCTAAATCTTCAAACGGCCATAACTTTCGATCCAAAGCTCAGATTTTCATGTTCTTTATATCAATGGAAAGATGGTAAAATTATCTACATGATTCCATGGTCAATTTTGAATTTTGGTTCAATTTTTGAGGGAGAAAATCAAAAATTCTTCTGGTATGTGCCCATGGAACTAATCGACGTTTCAACAACCAATTTTAATGCAAAATGGGTCGCATTCTTCTCCAACATGGTCAAAAATGTCGGGGATGGGTCTGTCAGGTCACCCATGCTATTTTTAATGCATTTTGGTCAATGAGGAATGGCTCCCATGTTTTTTCACATTTTCTCTCTCCTGGGTTCGACCCATGCACTGTAAAAGCCAGATTTGGCTCATTTTTCAAAGGGGAACACCTTTTTTACACAACAAGCTTCTGTTTTCACTTTCAACAAGTGATTTTGGCAAGTATCAGACCTTCCAGGGATTGTAACAGGTTTTTCTGCCTCTTTGGTGTTGGAATACAAGGATTTTGATGTTGAAAATCACAATGCAGGCTCTGTGAATGCTTTCAGTCCTTTTTATGTGTTGTTTGATTTCATTTCAAACCCTTGTTTATAGCTTATCAACCTGTGCATGATGTTTTATGTTGCAATTTCTGATTTGTGTCAATTTGCATGAGCAAGAAGTGCTCACCACTCCTTTGGTGTATCACCCTTATCAGTTTAGTTTTAATTTTTACATTTCTTATCCCTGTCTCCTTGCAAATTAGGATAAATTAGGATTCGAACCTCTCTAGCTTGTGCAAATAATAGATCTAATCAGAGGATTTTGAGGAACCAGCCTCTAATCTAGAGATTCCTCTCTCATCTTGTAAGTCCCACACTTGGAGAGAGGTTTCAATGTTGTGCAATCACACTGGATGCCCTAAACATCAACTTAGAACCTTGATTTGCATCCGGGATGCCCTATCACATTTCCCATCAACTTCCTAGGCCACATTGTTTCCAAAGAAGGATTAACAATTGATCCAAAGAGGGTTGAAGCAATAAAATCACTACCATTACCAAGTCATAAGAAGGCCCTTCAAATTTTCTTGGGAAGAATCAATTTTTTTTAGAGGTTTGTTCCAGATTTTGTAGCCCTTGTCAAGCCAATAGCCATGATGTTGAAGAAAAGTATGGCTTTCAAATGGAAAGCTGAAGGTAAGAAAAGTTTTGAGGAAATCAAAGAGGCTATCTCACAAGCTCCAACTCTCATTAACCCAGATTTCTCCAAGGATTTTATCTTTTATGCATTTGGAGGTGACGATACAATCTCTACAATTTTAGTACAATAGAACAAACAAAATGTTGATCAGCCAATTGCCTTCTTTAGCCAAATCCTAGAGGACTATGAGGTGAGATATTATTTCATTGAGAAGCATTTTCTCATAGTGATTAGGAGCTTGAAGAAATTTAAGCATCTAGTTTCAAATAAAAAGTTTCAACTCATTGGTTTCTCATGTGGGAGTTAAGGACTTCCTCCTTAACAAATACCTAAATGAAAATGTGCAGGGTGGATTACTCATGTCATGGAGTATGACATTGAGATCAAAGTCACCAAGTTGGTTGAAGGAAAAGGATTATGTGAACAGTGGTCTTGAGTAAATCAATGGAAGCAAGCAATGAGAAGGATGTTATTTGGTGTTCAGTAAGACAACCAAGAACAAATAGGTGTCTAATAATAGAATGATGGTGTTATCACTCCTTGATATACCCAAGACATAGTGCACTTCCTAAAAATAGGCCTATGCCCTCTAGAGATGAAGAAAATAAAGAGAAGGAACTTCAGATTGCAAACTGTCCCATATGCACTTGTTGGTGGTGTTTTGTTCAAGAAGGATGTAAATGGAGTGCTGCTGAGATGCATTGGGACAAACCAAATTAATAGAATGCTAGAAGAGTTCCATGGTGGATCAGCTAGGGCCACTTTGCTCTAAGAGTGATAGCTCTCAAGATTATGAAGGTGGCTATTATTGGCAAAAGGTTTTTGGTGATTATTATTCATGGATCAAGAGGTGCAAAAATCTTGCATTCTTCACAGGAAAGGAGAGATTAGCTGCCCTTCCATTGCACCCAATTTTAGTTTACCAGCCATTCATGCAATGGGGTTTGTACTTCATTGGAGTCATTAACCCAAACTCAAGCCAAGGACACAAGTGGATTCTAACAGCAACAGACTACTTCACCAAATGGACTGAGGCAGTGGCACTTAAAAAAGAAAATGAATCTAGCATTCTAGACTTCTATGAGGGGATAGTAACCAGATTTGGTATACCTACCACTATAATATTAGATAATGCTTTGGCATTCATAGGATCAAAGGTATCTGAATGGGATATTAAAAATAGGATTTATCTCGAGCACTTCATCAAACTATTACCCTCAAGGTAATGGCCAAGTTGAGTCTACTAATAGGAACTTGTTAAAGATCATCAAGAGGACTCTTGATGAAAATTAGAGGACTTGACACACTAAATTGAAATAAGCCTTGTGGGATGATAGGGTAACTCCCAAGAGATACATAGGTAACTCTCCATTCGAGACTTGTTTATGGAAGAGAGGAAATCTTACCCATGTCACTTGAATTGCCAACATTGGAACTCATGAAACAATTGGAGTTGTTGGAATTTGAACCCATGGAGGTTAGATATGCAGAATTGATGGAGCTCTAAGAAATCAGAGAGCATGCAGCCCAAACAATGGAGAAGGACCAAGCCTTGGCCAAGAGGACCTTTGATAGGAAAGCCAAGGCTATAACCTTCCAAGTTGGAGATTTAGTGTTGAAATGGGATGCAGACGAGCAAAGCCGGAAGGCATTCAAATTTTGATGTCATTTGGAGTGGCCCTTATATGGTCATAAAATGTAAGAAAAAAATGCCTCTAATTGTCTACATTGGATGGTGAAGAACTACTGATTCCAGTTAATGGAATCCATCTAAAGCATTGCTACTAGAAGGAAAACTCTCTACCTTGTACATATTAGCTTAGATTTTCATTCCTCTAAGTGCTTATGCACATTGTTTTGTTGTAGCTTATTTTTCCATTACCCTAAGTGCTTTGGCACAAGATTTGCTATCCCATGAATGCATTTTTGTAGGCCATGTTCCAAATCAAGTGATTTTCTACTCTCACAATCTCATTTTTACAAATTTTCCAATAAGTTGAGAGCACCACATAGTTAATTTGATGACTCCATGTCCAATGGATTAATTTAGAAACCTAGTAACTTCATCCAGAAGGTGGATGACCCCTCTAAGTCACCAAAATTGTTATCCAAAATAAGCCCCTTGCTCAATTTTGGCTAACTTTCTTTCATTCCTTCCTTCCTTGTGCCTCAGTTGAATTTTTTTACTTTTAGGCACTCAAATTTTTGGGAAATGGTTTAATTGGATAGAGAATCTTCTCAAATTTCTAGAAAGGTAAATTTTTCCTTCTAACTCCTTGTATTTTGCAAGTTATGGCTCGGCAGAGTTTGGGAGGGAAATTTTCCCTAGGGAGGTCTCAGAGACCAATCAGAATGCACCACGCCGCATAGGAATGGTGGGAGCGGAAGTAAATTTGAAATTTTCACCAAGGTTTGGTCGGGGTATGTAAAGGAAAATTTTGGCCCAAAGGCCCATCATCCAATAGGAAGTGGCCACGTGTCCAAGGGGCGTTGGAGGTCAAATTGGTGGGGAGAAGTTGGAAAAATTTCCAAGGCTAGTGCAAAAGGGAAATCTCGGCCCGAAGGCCCGCCACCAATAGGGAGATGCCATGTGTCCATAGGCTATAGGAAAGGTAGAGGCACGGGAAATTTTTCCATTTTTCCAAAGTGTGGAAAATGGCACAATAAGACTCCGCCCCCGATGGCCTGTGCCAATCAGAGCATGCCACGTGTCCATGTGGCTGGAAAAAATCTTAAGGCGGGTCCGCAGAGGGAAAAGAGTTGGTTCAAGCCCATGCCAATGGAAAGGCACCACTTTTCCTATTCAAGGAAATGGTCGGGGTCAATGGAAAATTAGAAGTATGTCCCGCGAGTGAATGGGAACGTGCCACGTGGCATCAAAGCAGCGGGTGCAGAGTGGCAAAGGAAATTTTTTCAAAATCTCAAAAGGCATAAAATGATCATATGGAGCCCACATCCAATCAGGACATGCCACATGGCATCGTAGTGGTGGGGGCAGAGATTTTTAGGGAAATTTTTCCCAAATTTCAAAAAAGGGGAAAATTTTAAACTTTCGTCCCGCAAACCCATTTTTGGCCCTTTTTGCCCTAAATCTTTAGAAGGGCATAAATTTTGATCCAAAGCTCAGATTTTCACGTTTGTGGTGTCATTGGAAATCTGGTGAAATTATATACATGATGGAGGGTTAAATTTTGTATTTTGATGGAGAATTTTGGGATAAAATTTAAGAAACGTCCCTGACAAGGAAAAACATAGAATTGACATACAACCACCAAATTTAATGAAGTATGGTCATTTATTTATCTACGAACAATGTACTTATAAGTATGGGTTTGTCCATGAATCCCAACAATCTACAGGTGAAATTTGAGGAATTTGGTTGGTGGTTATATTCATAAATCCATTTTGCCCACATTTTTGCTTTCTTTCCTTCGCTTGACCATAAAAAGCCGAGTTGGCTCATTGGTAAAGGGTTGGACATATTTTTCTCTGCAAGCCCTCTTTTCTTCCTTAGTAGGTGGATTTTTAGAGTTCCATTCCTCTCATATAGACTATAGTACGTGTTTTGCCTCCGGCCATTGTAATGCATTGTATTGAACTTGGGAATGATAATGTATGTTCTGTGATTGATTTTTCCAATCCTTTAATGTGTTTATCATTGTCTTTTGATCTCTCATTACATTCTATCAATCATGTGCATATTTTGTGTTATATTTCTTATGATCTATGTAAGTCTTGTAAAGTAGACATTCACCACTCCCTTGGTGTATCACCACTTTCAATTAATTTTATTTCTTCTGCATCCTTTATCTGTATCCCCTTGGAATTTAGAGTAGGGTCTAGTATTGAACCTCTGAAAAGTTCATGTATACACCTAATCAGAGGAGTGAAGGAACCAACCTTTAATCTAGAGGGTCTTTTCCTAGTTTTTTACAAGTCCCACACTTAGGGAAAGGATTCAATGTTGTGCAATCACATTGGATGCCCATTATCAAACTAGAAATATGAGAAAACATCCAGAGGTTGTTATTGATTTGAACCTGATAGATACATAGTGTCTTAGGTTTTGTTGAGAGCATATTTTCAAGATGGGTGTGTTTAAATAAATTGAAGAAAAGAGAATTGATAGACCTTATGAGACATGATAGAAGAAAAAGAAGGATCCAATATTATTAAAATGTGGGTTCACTAAAATGATTATGCTAAATGTGAATTTTATATGCCTAATTTGATTAGTATTGTAGCAGTAAATGAATTTACAAATAAGTACAAAAATTAACCTAAACAAACTAAGCCAAAATATATGAAACCCTAAGTGAAAAGAAGAGGTAAAATGACTTAGCTGATTCACAAAAATCCTAGAGATGTACAAAGCCAGAGAACTAGAAAATATGAAGCATTGACCATTGCACCTAAGCTCATAAAATGTAGATCTGGAAGAATAAGCTAGACTTGGGTGCCAAGAGAGGGAAAAAGGAACCTTTGGGTGCCCTATCCCTATTTCTCGGGTGCCTATGTCTACAAAAATTCTTAGAAAACCTCCTATGAGTGGTCACTAGTTGTTCATTTTTGTTCACCTTTTTTCTCTATGAGTTCACACAATGAAGTATTGGCCTATAAAATCCTAATAAACATCAAATACTAAAAAGAAAGTTGTAGAATGAGGGGTCATACTATCCTCATATGTCAAAATGGTTAACTTATGACTAAGCATTACATTACATCTCATACCCAATGTAGTTCTATGTGTGTGTGTGTAAAATTTTTCCCTAGGTGGCTCTTGTGAGTGTCGCACTTGATAGTGAGCAAATAACTAGATGTAAAGAAATGTAATAGATGTGTGCATGGAATAGAATGAACTTCCCTCCTATGAAGTGTATGTATAATAACCATCCCTTGTGTCCCTTGGATGGAGTTATATGGATGTAATGGAGCTCGAGATGTTTGATGGATGCAACCTTAGGTGGTGATAGCTAATGTTTAGTTCTTGGTCCATTATTATGACCAGATAACTTTATATTTATATGATTCATTTGCTTGAATTTTGTAATCAACCCGAAAAAGGATGAATACTAAAAAGATAAGATGTTAAAATGGCTAGAAAGGACCCAAAATATGTGAAAATAGTACAAAGGGGGTCGGGGGATCCTAGAGGGGACAAGGGCACACTGGTGCATGTGTTTTGGTTGGGCACTAGTGTCTACGATGATAAATGTCAAGTTATAAAAATGCAGACTAAGAAAGTAAGGGTGTGATACCAAGAGAAGTAATGAGAAAGAAAATAAAGGTGGCCAAATACATGGGTTAATTATCAATTTCCTTTCTTATTAATTATATGAATAGTAGTATGTAATCAGGACTAGATAATTACCCAAAGTGTGTGATTTTTTGTCTATAGTATGCTAAAACTAGGTTGTCATGAGAATCCATCAAGTATTTTGAAATATTTTATGATTCCATCATGTAGATTACTATTTAACTCTTCCAATGACTATTTGTATGATTATTATTCATTACGGAGCTCCCAAAATCCTCCACATAATATCAGGTCCCCTGTTTTGACTGCATGCTCCTTACCCTTGAAAAACTTGTTTTCACTACAACTATTCCCAAACCTCCAAAAGATTACTAAAATTTCCTAAATCAATTCAAACATGTTCTTAAATATTAAATAACACCTCCAGATGAGTTTGGGATTTCATATCCTTCCCAGAGAGTGCACACCTTCCTTGGAATGGCCAAAATTATCCTTTCTAGGCCTACTAAGAAATTATTCATTGGAAGCACTTTACTAAATGGAATGAATGACCCTGTCACAACATTTAAAACACTAGGAAATGTTTTTACAACACAATGGGATGAAATAATTTTTTTACAACACATTAGGATAACCTACAATGTTAGGATGAGTATGGTATGGAAAGAAAATTGTGCTGGGGAGGAGGAATGTGGAAGACTTGGGAGAAAGCTGTTAAAATTTACCTTAATTGTCATGCTTGAAATTTTGAATTTTTATGTAAAACATTTTCATGAAAACACTCACCTACATCCCTCACATTCATATCTCAAATATTAATCTAATCCTATCACTAAGTCATAAACCTTATCCTAAATCACATTTACCTTCTATAAAACCTATCTACCTATCCTATTTACTCACCCTAAACCTCCCTAACCATCTACCACCCATCCTAAACCATTTTTATCATAAAATACTAACCCCATAAACCTCCTTAACATTTTCCTAACCTATTCCCTTGTCCTTGTACCTAAAAATACCATTTTGAAAATGGTTGAAACCACTTCCAACAGATGTGCTCCACTTTTCCCAGCATTGATAATGATTCTAACATAATCACCAACTATTATAAAAGAACCATAAAAATCCTTGTTTCAAGATCTTAAACCATCTAAAGTGAAGCTCACGTATGTACAATATTGAGATTATATCACCACAGACTCTAGATGCCTTTAACACCCTTTTTTATGCTTGTGAGCTCTATAAATATTGTATGATCCCTATAACACTATCCACTTGCATTCATCACCAAAGATGTCAAGTTTTTACATTATAATATTTGGTTTATGAAGGTATCACATTAAACTCCAAATCATCTCAGTTCGTGTTTTTTTATCAAAATTGCATTCTATAAAAATATCAAATTTTACATAGTAATGACTAGTGATTCTATTTGAATCACCAATGATTCTTCTTAAATCATCCACGATTCCTATCATTGTATCATTCTACCATATTTACATAATTATAGTTATTTCATCATTTTTTTAATCTAATCAGATATTTCAAGATGTGTGTCTTTATAGATGACTGTTCTAGATGAATCATACCCCATTACTAGTATCTATGATCTTTCAATAGTGTAGTATCCCTTCATGTGGGATCAGTTTGACATTACACATGAAATCAACCTATGTTCCATTTCCTCAAATCTGAAGTTAAATAAATTTAGGATTAACTTGAAGTGTTAAGTGAAGAACGAAACAAAATAGAATAGTTCTAGTTTGAATACTTCTTTGAATGTGAGCCCATCGTAGCCCTTCCTTGGGCCACTTATCAATCGAACATGATCTCTCCATCCCTCTAAAATTCTAATCATATTGTCATTATCTTATTTCATATCATATCACTTGATTATAAACATGAGTTGAAATCCTCTAAGGAATCCCATTGGTTCTTGGGATCAGACATTTCCAAGTAACTCATTTAATCATTATCTAATATCTATCTTGTTTATTTTCCATTGCATATAGGTCCTATCTCTTGGTGGAAGGAGTACTCTTCATTTTGGTGTACCCACTCACCTCAAAATTGCATTTTTTGGAGTAGGTATCATTAAACCCTACTACTTTTAGAGTTTTTGGTATTGCATTATAATATTAATGAACTAAAATTCACCTCAAAAAATCATAGCATGCCTAGTGGGACCCTTATTCCCATTTTGATTAGATTCCATATCTTCTTGTTTTCTTTTTCTTGTCAAATTCTCTAAAATTTTAACTTGGAGTGCCTTTGATTTCACTTCAAAAATTTGTAGCATAAGTAAAATTAAAAATTAAATAGGAACACATGTATGCCCTTTTATTTCATGTTTTCTTTCAACATTGCATTTTGTTTGTCTTGTTTTCATCAAAGTAAATATTTCCTTTTAGATTTTAAAATAGAATTTTATATGTTCTTTTTCACGTAGTCTAATTAGGAGCTAAAATAATTGCATTCAAAAAACTCCCTTCACACATAACCAAACCATGTATCACATAAAATTTGTATTTAAGCAATCCTTCCTATATTGCAGACCTACTTGGATTTCATCACCAACAGAAAATCTGACTTGGTGTTCGGTTGAGTATAAACAATTTGGTGTGTGGTGTATTGGCTAACATCTAAAACCATTATCATTGTGGGACCATGAGGTGAGGGGCTACGCCCCAATATCACACTTTTACTGATACCAACACATATATAGTTGTCACATACCTTTGGTTATATCGACGAATCTAACCTTAAACTCACCTAAAACCAACCTTAGCTAACCTTTTCTTAGTCCCCTTTCAACCATTTTATCATTTCACACTTTTCTTAAATTAATCAAGATAATTAAATTTTGTGTCTTACTTTCAGTCATTTTAAACAACCATTTTTCATTTTCTTTATTGGTTGTTTTATTATTTCATGGCTTTAACCAAAAACAATATCATCCCCAAAACAACAATTATATGACAAACCCTTTACAACAATATTTGGACTCTATTCAATCCTATATTAAAAATATTCCAAGCATAATAGATCAATTTTGATGACCTTTAAATACCGAGTAAGAACCCCACATTATCCTAGTATTAAGTCGGATACATCGAGATCAAATATCCACCTAGCACATGGTTATTCAACAATGGTGACACCATATTTATAGAACTTCTAGACTCTAACCAGGTGGTCCTTAAAGATTACCTTTCCTCTTGAGGTGTTTACCTCGATGTCAAGTTCCATAACATATACCTCCCATTACTAATGTCAACTTTGATCATTCCAAACTCATTGACCCCGATCATGAGCCCATCATCCAAAAAATCAACCCCTAATCCATTTCTAATGAATCAAGAACATCAATCCCACTTCATCCACTCATATCACCAATTTTAACCTCAACACCATTTCATCACAAAACATAACAAGTCAACAACTACCTCAACCATTAGCTTCCTCATCTAGTCCACATATTATATATAAATCCACCACTACCTCACCAACTACATCCACTCATGTGACCTATCCGACTCTTCCCCTCAGACTATCTCAGCTACTATGCCTCTCACTACTAGTCCCTTGATCACAAAGATAACCATTTCGTTGACAACAACCTTCTCCTATTATTCAGATCTTAGTTATATCCATACCCACATCCACACCACTCATAATTATGAGTTCCATCACCACTTCCCATATACTTTCGTAACCAATATTTACCATCCTTATCTTATAATACATCACAATTTCTTCTCAATATATACCACATTTGACACAATATTTCATCCACACATCTATTCCTCCTCCTTATCAATATGTTCAATCCTCTTCATATTTTTTGATCTATTAACGGGATCATAACATCCAATGAGTCCTCCCTCTTTTTCAACACTATACTCCACCCTATCATCCATCCAACCTACATATCTATAATTAACCTAGCTTGTCATATTCAAACATTCAACAATCATCCCAAAATGATCCCTTATAAGAACTATGGAATAGGATTGTAATCCTTGAAGCCACCGCTATGGGTCATAGGAACACCCTTTCATACAAAATTTTTACAATCAACTCATCAACACCTTGTAAGATCTATGCCCCACACTACGAACTCCCTGAATTTCATTAAATTCTATAGTAAAGAGGACCCGTAAAAAAACATTAGGGCCTTTCATCATGTGTGTTATATCATCGCCCATGAATAGGATATTATATTGAAGACATTTCTCATGTCATTAGAAAATATCTCCCTTGAATGGTACACCAACATCCCATAATATTACCTCTTCTCTTTCACACAACCCACATAGTTATTCTTAGAGAATTTATCCATCAACATTGTTCATAATATCTACATCACCGATCTCTATGCTATTAATGTTTTTGAATATGATCTTGTTTTAAATATCATTGATAGATGGTGGGTATTTATCAATCAATCCTTCTCACTTCCACAAAATAATTTAAACAATTTATTCACTCAATCTTACGCTAAACATATATCATTAACCCTTTATATCCAATCCTTTTCAGACATTAGACGAAGCCTTTACCATGGCCCAAAAACTAGAGCTTCCTGCCCTTGAAGATGGTAAGGTTAATACCTAGTCTAAGAAACCAAAACTTTATTCTTCATTTTAAAAGTTCTTCCAGCCACGAAAAATCTAAAGTATTAGCTAATACAATCATGGTGAAATCTGCATCTAAAAACTAGTAGTATTTTGAAAAAATCAACCGCAATCTAACCATACACATATTTTTGGAAGAAAAATGGACTGAGAGAGGGTGAATCATTCCTTCAACCATTGTATAAGGTCCACTGGAACGTGCATGAATTTTGTCAAAGAACTTAACCTATTTGATTCACTTTCTTAAACCATTAACCATTAATTAATACATTGATGTGTGCTTTACATTCATTCAAATAAATATAATCATGAGAGAGTACACAATAACAAAAGATGTATGTGGCAAATCATCAATGGGAAAAAATTTCACTTAACTTTTGATTATATTAATCAGATCAAAGTTTTAGTGAAGCACCAACTTCACAAGGAGCACCAACCCATAGTTTAGTGAAACACAAAATTCACAAGGAGGATATGACCCCCTTGGGTGATCAAACACCAACTCAACAACCTTTAGATGAAAATATCTGGTGTAATGTTTCTTCCATAATTAATGGAGATCAAAAATTTAGCACACTCATCTTCAAACCCTCTTCCTCCTAAATCACTCAAAATTGGATTTTTATGAATTGATTTAAACAAAAATGCACAATATAATATATAATATATATATATATATATATATATATATATATATATATAACACTATTAATACTTTTGAACAAAATATCAGATATTTTTACTCCCCTTGAACAACCTGTACTCTCTCAACTAGCTCACACTTTTCCTCTATTTTCACTATTTCAAATTTTAACCAAAACAAAAATTTATATAATTCTCAACTCAAAAACATAACATAGGTTAGTCATTACCAAATATATTGACCATTAAAACTTTAAAATATAGCATTAAATTCTTCTATACACATTCATAAACTAGACCCATGTATGTCGTCTATGCATCAAGACAACTAAACAAGCCAAAATAGGCTCAAAACCCCATCACCTAGCTCATCAAATACATCCAAACTCATCACCATGATTAGTAAAGAATTCAAAGGCTTGAAACATGTCAAATATATAATAAAAAATGATCCATGATTTCACATTACCTTAAAAAATAATTTTATTCATAACACTACCAAGTAGGATCATTTCCTACTCAAAAACAAATTCCAGAACCAGTCTTCACATAACATGCTAACGATCACCCAAGAACATGTAAACTATGACATATATCAACTCATTAGAAATAAATTAAAATTTGTAACACAATCATTCTTTCTATACCTCATGAAACATCTATCAATGCAAACCACACCTCTTTTCCTCTTCACCAAATTGAACTTCCTAGAAAGTAATTTTGGAAACTCAATTGGTTTGCACCCTTTCTTACACTTTCAAGACTAATAATTTATTTCAAGAGGAAAAAATTTCATCCTTATTAAATCTCTATGGATATAAATCATCATATAATCCAAAACATGATACTTCTACATCCATCTTCTAGCTAATGCAGTCATGTCCTAAAACAATCAAACTTTGTCTACATAAACTGAGTTAGTTCACCTATCAAACAAACTCATCAAGAAACAAACCATATATAATTGGAAATGTATCTAAATATAATTTCCAAAAAATCTTACATTTCTTTCCAAATCCAAGTGAAAGGCCTCCAACAAGGTCAATCTCTCGCAACTACTCGTAACTTCCCTTTTAAGCCCAAAGACTAGTCTTAATAAATAGGGCACACTTTTCCCTCTAGGACTTAAACCATGAAATGATAATATAATATAAATATAGTAAAAATAACAATATCTAATCAATGTTCATTTATTCATTTTGTTCAATGGAAGACTTTTCTAGAAACTAAAAATCTTTATAAAATTACCTATTTGAGTGGGGTCCAGACATCTTTGTCATAAGTTGTATCATACCTTTCTATGAATATGGAATATTTATATACAACCTAAAATAATAATACTATAAAAATTAATCCATTTTAGAAAACTTATCAATAACATCTTCTCCATCACTCTCAAACTACGGTTTTACTAGGGTTTTAAAACAACTTATCTTCTTAACTATTGGTCATAATAACCATAAAATCAAATGATCTCATTATTTTTTATAAACAATATTATATGAATATAAAAAAACCCCCAAAACCTCTAGGTCCCATGTAAATTACACAATTAAAGTTGGTTTTGCCTTCTTCTCAACCTTTTTTTTACCAAAAATGATGTATCTTACAAAATTTTAACATGATAACCTAACATTTTCCCCACAGCATCAAAACACACCATAATAACATCTCAAATTATTACCAAGTCATAAATATCATTTTATCTTCATGTCACATCTCATTTTCATGACTAATATTTAGGAGTTTGTATAATTTAGGCCATAACAAATTGAAACAACACTGTAACCAAGCATGAAACCTATGAACTTATACATGATTTAAATAACATAAAATAACTTTATTGGTGTCATATAGAGTTTAAACATACCTACATATGATTTTCATGCTCCAATAGTCTTCAAAACACTAGTATTAGGCCTATTTCAGACTAGACCAAGTAGAAAACCTAATGATTCTAATTTTAAGCTCTCTAAAAGGACCTAATACACTTGAGAAAACATGTATCATTAACTTTCATTCTTCCATGATATCACATGGATCTTAAACTAATTCACATGCTTCATTTGGCCTCCAATCACCTAGACTAGGTCTAGATGAATACTTGAAACTAGGTCTTCAACTTGTACCTACACTATGAAGCTCATGTAAGTGTCTTAACATTATCCTATAAATCTCACCATTTCTATACCATTCTACTCAAGCCACCATGAAACTCAAACTATCATGTTCCATCACCTAGGATAACTAGGTCACCTGATTAAGCCTATTAGGCCAAGCCATTCTCATCTTGTCCATTCATGCAATCATGAAACAAATTGAATGACCATGTCAACATTACATTGAGTATCCTCTAACAAAAATCCATAATCCTATTTATCATTAATGATATTTTACATCAATGAAAACACCTAGACTACACATGCCAACAATCTCCTCCTTTGTCATTGATGGAAAACTACCTAATTCTTCTCCCATTTTTTACATTAATGATAATGCATACCTATATCACACATTATCTTCATATTATTTAGCCTCACATGATAAAATATTGGTTGGAAACATCAACCAAAGTCATCAAACAATCATACAAACTCTGTCATTTCATTATTTACTCTTATCTAAGCTTCTTTCTCATCATGGAAGCACTGTAGCTTCCCTAGGTAGAAGCATACACTTATGCCAACCATCATTATGAGCATGAAACAACCTAAAATCATCGTCCTTGCCTCTTCATTAGTCCATCTCAACTGATCATGCACACACAAACATTCTTTTCTCTACCATTTATTTACTAAAAAAACTTTTATAAAACCCTAATTACAGAGTAATAGATGTAAACTATAATAAGAAGTTGCTAGATACAAGATGAAAAAGAAAATAATATAATAAATTTGAAACACTAGGTGTAAATTTTGAGACTATGAAAGCTGGAGAAACCGATAAATAAGAAGGGTAGATTGTTCAGAACTACACACAATAAATTTTGAAACTATCGGATAATCTGGACCAAGGTTCCTAGACTAGGTCAGGGGTGCTTAGGTGCTTGAGTCTACTTATAGGCACATGTTTCTAAGAAAATGGCTAGAACATGAATTTTATTTGTTACAAGATGGTCATTGGTATTCATTATTTTTCATCTGGATGTCACACTATGATCACAAAATTATCATGTAACCTACAAAGAGATGTCCACATGTAAAACCCTCAAACCAAATTAAATCCCAAAAATAAAAGATGTAATATGAGGATTCAGATTGACCCTAGTGGTCACGTGACTTAGTGAACTTATGACTGATCAATTCACTACATCTCAAACTCCATGTAGTTCTTGTGTGTGTGTGATAGAATTGTGCCCTAGGAAGCCCTTGTGCAAGTGCACATGATAGTGGGTGATATTTAGATGTACCAATGTAAGTATATGTGTGGATGAAAAAATGAACTTATCTTCCTATGCATGTATGCATAAAATTTACTCCCTTGTCCCTTGAATGATTGCTAGATGGATGCCTTTGATGCTCTTATAATTCCTTAATATATAACCTTAGGTGATGATAACAAATTCTTAGAGCTTGTTCCTTTATTTTGGTCACACATTTTTTATCTATATGATACCCTTGGTTGAATTTTGTAATCAACAACTAGAAGGTTGATCCATAAGAAAATAAGATGCCCAAAAAGAGTGATTAAGGTGAAAAAAGGTTAGGGGCACCCAGAGGGGACAAGGGTACATGAGAGTTGCCTTCCTAGACGGGTGTTGGTGTTTGAGGTCATGAAAAATAAAGAAACAAATTTTTGTCTAGGTTGTAGGATGTGTAAGACTAAAGAGAAAGAAAGAAAGAAAGAAAAAAGGCCCAAGATAGTAGTCAATTACTATTTTTATCACTTAGGAATCATATGATTGCAAGTATAATTTTAGGACCTATAAATGTACCCAAGTGCTTGATTTTGTGTCTACATTTTCCCCCACTTTATGTTGTTGAGTGAATACTTGATAACATAAAATAGATAAGAGATGTGTACCTGATAACCATGTTGATGGTGATGATGATAGCATGCCAAAGAGACAAATGAAAGTGTGAAGTGATAAAAACAAAGAGTGGAAGATAATAAAGAGGAAGTGACCCTAAGGGTGAAGCATATTGTTTTGTTCCATGTTGTACCTATTGTTTTGCTTGGATGTAGGGCTTCTTATTATTGTGTATTAAGGACATAAAATAAGAGTGAAATAATTGGTCATATTGTATATGAATTTTTTTCATATGTATGTAAAAGTGTGTACAAATGTGTAAAAAGAAAAGTGTGGAACTAATCCATGAAGAGTGAAAAGGATAGAAAATGTCCTGAAATGTTGTAGAAGAGAAATTTTTTAAGGAAATCTCATGCCAAGAACGAGTATTTTGGGAGATCTGATGTCGCGTGAATTTTTTTAGGTGATCTCATGCCATAGTAGAAGAGTGTTGGGGAAAGAGGTCTAGTGTTACTATCCTTCATGACTACTTCCTAAATAAGCACCAATGTAGATGGTACATCCCATGTTTAGTTCCATATTATTTCGTGTAGAAAATAGAGAGAATGCATTCGATTCTTTGGAGGAATGTGCCTATACTTTGAAAACTACTTTGTGAACTCTATTGATCTAAGAATGTAAATCGTAACTACCCCTAGTAATAGGTTCCAAGGAAAGGTCAGGACCACCTAGGTAATAGTTTCTATAGCTAGGAGATAGTTTATATCCTAAAATGAAAACCCAAGTCATAATATGGGTCATTATGTGATCAGTAACTTTGTTCTATTCCTATATTGTGTAGGCCTATACTACTTTATGGGGTGACTAATTCACCCATCAGATGGCCCCTTGTTTGGGGTGCATGCAACATCACTAGGAGAATGCAGACCAAAGATGGGGAATGTGCATGGTAGAAACCAAGGAACATCCAAACAAAGTGTATAGATACATGTGTTAGTTTAAAAAGAAGTATGACATATAAAAGTAGTGAAATAAGAAAATGTTTATACAAAATAGAGACCTCGAAAAGAGGGTTTCATACATGGGACATCGCTCACAATGTCATAATAAAATAAGGGCTAAAGAGGCCAAAAGAATACAATGTGCATACAAGAAAAAGGGCATAACCCATAAACAATAGCATACAAGTAGAAAATAGTGGCAAGTAAGATGTAATAGACAACCATGGTGGTGGATAGTTCATGCGAAGAAAATGTTGTAGATGAAGCACCCATTAGTATATTAGAAAGATAAAGAGTATGTAAAAGTGTGTATAGATCACTGGAAATTAATTTTCTAGTAAGAATAGGAAGTAGTAAATAATGAAACAATAACACCTATGGTGTGGAAGAGTAGTAAATGTAGATTCCCTAGGAGCCTCGGTGGGACTCGTGAGAGGTACAATGCCAAACATCATTGTTATGTGGAAATATCTATAGGAAATATGCATTCATAAATAAAAACCAAGTGAATGGATATGTGTATATAGAAAATATAATGAAATACTAGATATCAATCTAACATAGTAAGCAAAGTATAACATGTGAGTATAAACAAACAAGAATAAGTGCAACCAATATGTGCAATATGATGTATATGAGTGTGAATGAAATGGCATGTAATGTGAATGATAAGATAATATTTCCCCACAATGGATGTATATGAATGTGCATGAGATGAGGTTCATTTATAAAATACCCTTCGATAGTCAAGAATGAACCATAGAACAAGAGTACGTCATTAGGAAATGGTTTGAAAGAGATGCTAGAAAGATAGATCATGAAGTGAAAATCATAGTGTAGAAGAGGTGAGGTTCATTTCAGATTGATACCCTCAGTAGTTGAGTATGAACCATGAAACCATATTTCATCATAAGGTAGTGATGATACAAAGTGTATCAAGTTGTGTAATATTTCTTGAAAATGGAAATTATGGAGCACGAAGTGTAAGATTAGAAATGTTAGATACTGGTGATGCTAAGAGGAGGGAAGTAATCACGATTCCCACTAATTGTATGATGATGAGTAAGCTATAGAAAAAATGTGAAGGGCAAGGGTTGGACACCCAATGTTTGAGGAGATAAATGCATGTGATCATGATCTAATATTAGTGGTTTATGAGATTGATAATGTGTGTGTGATGGAATCCTAGGAGGTGAATGCCTATGTGAAAGATACTAAGGATGTGATGAAAACCTATGTGAAAAAGACCAAGGAGGTGATGAACACCTATGTGAAGTATACCTAGGAGGTGATGAACACCTATGTGAAGGAGACTAGGAAGTGAAAAAGGTGATGAACTCCTATGTGAAGGGGAATCCCAAGTAGGGGACTTAAGCCGACAAGATGGACTAGTGGATCGATGAAAATGAGTAGGTCATGTGTGAATGGGAGAACTAGGTGTAGAATGTGCCTTAGATTTGAGAGGCTCATGGGCCTAGATGCTGCATAGTGAAAGGAAATCCTCAAGAGGAGGTTGAGGAAATGGAGTGGATGGTGGAACACCTTTGAGAGTGACAACTTGTTTATTGTGAATAAATTTGAGACATAAGTAGGCCATGGAAAAGATAGAATTAGTAGCATGGGGCAAAAGAAGACCTAAGATCATGTCACAACCTTTGATTGAAGGTGCCATAGTGAATGGAACAAGCATGGTGAGAGGCCCAACTATAATTGGAATCTTGACAAAGCCATAACATTTGGTAATTGGATAGAAATTTTAGATAACAAATAGTTCATATCGACAAGGAGTGCAATAGAGCATGCACCAATAGGAGAATATGGATTCAGTCATTGTGTTATTAATAGCATGAGGCCCAATATAAACATTGATATGTAATGTATTAGAAGAGATTGTAGCATGATAATTATGATCAAATAATGTGACAATTGGTAGAGATGCATCAATATGAGAAACTAGAAAATCAAGAGCCCCAGATGAAGGAGGAGGCCCAACATGATATGTATGTTTAGTTCAAGAATCATAAGCTTGATTTCCATACTTGGGAAATGGATCATTGAATATCTTGAGCTATTTGTTTTCATTAACTAGCTTGGGTTTTGAAGGATTAAGGAGGTTGATTGCGTCATTGTTGATGATATCTTCAATGAGATGCATAATTTTAAAACATCGATTAGTTGAATTCCAAATACATTGATGATAATCACATCTATTATTTTCATTATAATTATGGCCTTTAGGGTAAGATAGATCAAGAATAAGTGGTGGTGGAATCGTAATAAGATTTTTATCAAGAAGTTTCAGAAATAGAAGGCATAGAGCACAAGGTAATTTAGTAAATGTACACTTTAGCAGTTTCTATTGAATATTTTTAGGAGAAATAAAATATTTAACAATAGATTTTTCTCGATGGGCTTAGGAGATGGCTTTAAATTAGATTTTATTTGAAATTGATTAGAAGATGAATCATGATCATTATATTTAAGCTTGTACATAGATAATAGTTTTTTTTGTGTAGCTTAAGAGTATGACATAGCTGATAAAATGATGAAGAGGTCTCAAAGATGACAATATCTTACAATAGAGAAAAAATAATTTGAATAAAAATATCTTGCAATTCATAATTTATGAGTAAATTATACATATTAGCTAAGTTGTTCTTATATCATAACACATAATCCTCGGATGATCATTAGATCCTTGTTTTTTTAATGCAAGTTGGGCATATGATATATTAGAATCAATATTGATTGAAAAATGAGCAATCAAAGCATCTAATAAATGTGTAAATGATGTTATCGAATGGTTGATTAGATCGTAGAAAATACACATGGCATAATATTGGAGGATTCTAGGAAAGAGCGCTAGTAAAGAATGGTCATCTCGCATAATCTAGACATGTCACATGAAAATATAGGAGGTGCTCTTGAGGTTCACCAAGGCCATTAAAGGTGGGCATCTTAAGAGTGATGAAGTTTGGAGGAAGTGCATAACTTGAAATGGCAGGTGCAAAAGGATTGTGGAGGAGTAAGGTGGAATCAAGAGATGGAGAGGCATGAGAAGTATCTTGCTGAAGTTGATGGATTTGAACTTGGAGATCTTGATATAGAGATATTCGGTCTTGAGTGCAAGTAGAAGAGACTTGTTACACATGAGAAATAATATGTGAAATGAAGTTATTAGTGGGAGTGGGAACCAATACAAGAACAATAGAAGTAGGTGGAAGGGTGGAATTAGGGGGTTGAGTAGCAATAGGCATATAAGCAATAGTGGATGTAGGAACATTAAGCTTAGTAATATTAGTGGCCTCCTCATGAGAAGTGAATAAAATCATATCTAGATTGTGGGGATGTTCAACAAGATCAGAATTGAGATATTGAAGGTGTCTTCAGTAAAGGGTTCATAAGATTGATCCATGATAATAATATTACAAAAATGTCTAGAAGTAAGGTTGGATTTAAAAGATGGGTTCACCAAATTATTTAACAAAAATTAACTTTTGTAAAACCCTAATTTCATAGTAACAAATGTAAACTATAATAAGAAGCTTCTAGATACAAGGTGACATAAGAAAATAAGATAATAATTGTAAAACCCTATGTTCAAGAGAGAGTAAAGGACTTAGTTGATTTACACCTGATGTCGAGACTATGTAGACTGGAGAAACTGATAAACAAGAAGGGAATGAGTGTCGTAACTATGCACAATAAATTATGGAACTTTCAGATAAGCCTATTCCAAGGTGCATGGACTAGGTTAGGAGTGCCTAGGTGTTGGAGTCTACTTCTAGATGCCTATGTTTATGAAAATGGCCTTAACTTGAATTATCCGGTGTTGCAAGATGGTCATTGGTAGTCATTATTGGTCACTTGTATGGCGCACTATGATCCCAAAATTTTCATGTAACCTATAAAGAGATGTCCACCTTAAAAAACCTCAAACCACATCAAATCCTAAAAAGAAAATATGCAATATGGGGAGTCAAACTAACTTGATGGTTACCTGACTAAGTGAGCTTATGACTACACTCGACTACATCTCAAACTCCATGAAGTTCTTGTGCATGTGTGATAGAATCATTCCCTTGGAAGCCCTTGTGCAAGTGCATATAATAACGGGTGATATCTATATGTACCAATGTAAGTATATTTTTGGATGGAAAAATTAACTTTTCTTCTTATGCGTGTATGTAGAAAATGCAGCCCCTTTTCCCTTGAGAGAGTGTTATATGGATTCCTTTGATGCTGTTAGAATTCCTTTATATGTAACTTTAGGTGATGATAATAGATTCTTAGATCTTGTTCCTTTATTTTGGTCACATGGCTTTGTATTTATATGATTTCCTAGGTTGAATTTCATAATTGATAACTAGAAGGAAAACCTATAAGAAAATAAGATGCCCAAAAGATAAAAGAGGCCCTAAAAGAGTTATTAAGGTGGAAAAAGGTCGGGGGTGACGAAATGGGATGAGGGTACCGGGCACCGGCATCATGGTCGGGGCTTTGGTGTCCAAAGACATGAAAGATAAATCAATAAAGTTCCAACTAGGATGTAGGGTTTGAAATACCAAATAAAAATAAATAATGACATAAAAAGGCCCAAGACAAGAGTCAATCATTAGTTTTATCTCTTAGAAATCATATGAATGCAAGTATAGTTTTAGGACCTATAAATTTACCTAAGTGCGTGATTTTGTGTATACAACCATACATAGATTCCAAATAACCTTTAGCACTAAGATCCCTAAATTATACCTTTAGTACATCTAGTACATTTACTCTAGAAGTAGATATACATCATGAATCCACTCCTTATAACTCCCCTCGGATTATTATATCCATATATTACTGAAAACATAAAAATTAGAGATCTTACCTTGTATTTAAGCCATATAGAATGATCAACTTCATTGCTTCATTTATGAATCAAAACTTTAGTTAATTTTTCATTCTTTATAATAGATTGTGACTAACTTGGTCATATTATTTTCTCTCTTTTCCAATACGACTACCATCATGACATAATCTACCTTTCTAACATTATAACATTCTACCTTTCCTTACTAGGCCTTTTTAACACCAAGAGCACTTGGATCAAGATCATCAAGGGCCCCATTCCTCTAAAGACTTTAACAATCCCGTAACACACCATTGCAATATATAACCTACTACAGTTCCTTGAAATAGTTAAATTACACCTCTCATGATATATCTATCAACCAAATTATCCTTACAATCCTTCCTTACTCCTAAAACACTTGGTAAATGTTCATCCTTACCTTTTCATGACCTAATTAGTTCTCATATACATGTAGCTCATTGCTTAGTCAACACCATCCTACAATACTCGATTCAAGGAACATTTCACTCATAATACAAGCGATTGGTCATACAAACCTTGAAATCATCATAAACTCCACCTTACTCACATTTTTTCCACTTTATTCACATATTGAGGGAAGGCACCTATTCCCCCTTCTCCAAGAAGTATTCTTATACTTTTAACTCACATTCATACCTCCACTAACATAACTTAGACCTTATCAACTTAGAAACTCACCTATTTCATTTGACAATTCTTTGTCTTCCTCCATGCACTCTTTATACTGCATTCACACTCTTATATTGTCCACATCATGAATTTAATGACTCATAACCCTTCAAATACAGTTTCGCAATCTTTCACACTTGTAGCATACCAATTTGGTGCACAATGACCACTCATAGTACTTTGTTAGAATACATTGTTTACTCATAAGCATACTTGACCTCACATCTTCTAGAGGTTGAGAATACACAAGCTTCCCCCTCAAAACAAACCATCTACAATACTTCCAAAGCTTGTGAAACTACATATACACCTTTAAATTATTATATCTTCTTCATGAATGAGCTCAGAAAACATACCTCACCTCTTATAACTTGAATACACTTGAAAATTTTCCACATAATTTTATCATGTTCTACCTTTTTTAGACTGGGTATCCTTACAAATTATCCTATTTTCCCATTAACCTACTCAAAAATTCCTCTACAAACTTATAGTAGCTATTATTCCTATTTCTTATTCATAGTTTAGCATGCTCTGTCATAGTGTATTGAGGCCAACCTAAATTCAAGATATTAACCATGCTATTCCTATAGTTCCATACCTTCTTCAAGATGAAAACACATTACAAATACTTATCAAATTTGATACAAGGATCAACAACACAGTCCTAATGATATTACTTATTTCATTTACAAGATCAAACCACTATTATCACTTTAATGAACTCACAGGATGTATCTACTCACTTCAATGCATTTTCATAGGTTTCTAAAACCTTAAAAAAGTTTGATTCTTCATTTGTGCAAGAATAATATGATAATACCTCTTGATGCCCTTAAATAACTACTTGAGGCAACACTTTCAGACCTTAATCAACCATATATTGTCTTGACATGAAACTTATCAACTGAAATACTCACTTCGATCTTTGACAATTTATGACATTTGTTCATACTTCTTTATACATACTTCATGATGCATAGACAAATTTTGATGCACCGTAAGCTTGAATGAATACTAAGTCATACACCTAATGAACTCTATCAACTTATGAAAAAAATAACTTACATACCTCCTTTCCTACTACCGCACCTCTTCGAGAATTCTTAGAGTTGATGATTCATTTTCTTATCTCCCTCATAAAGTCCTTGATTTCTTAATGACTACCAAACAAAAGAATCACTCCTAACCTTTCTATTAGTTATTTATATGTTGTGTTTAGAAGATGATTTTTCATAATATTAATTATCTCCTCCTTGGTGGATACATACTCCAACTTGATCCTCTTTTCACTTGTTCTCTTAAAAATTGTATTTGATTGGAATGTGCTTTATCTTGGAATACAACACAGATTCTTGGATACACTAATGGAACTTATACTATCACATTAAATAAGGGTAGGACAATCACACTCCACCTTGTAATATTATAATGTTTGTTTCATCTATAATACTTTTGCATAACATAGTGCATCTGCAACATATTTAGCTTCACATGTGGAAAGAGCTACTAAACATTACTTTTTACTCATGTAAGAAACAATACACTTACCAAAATAAATGCTCCTCCACTATTGCTCCTTCTAACATCTAGGTTTCCGACCCAATCAACATCTATGAAATCCTTCAATTAAAATTCATCACTCTTAGGATACCATAGTCCATACTCAATAGTACCTTTGAGATATATTAAGATTATATTCACTTCTTGCAAGGTATTTTCCTTTGGATCCTCCTAGAATATTCCAACAAGACTTACAGCCTGGAAGATATCTAGCCTAGAGGTAATAGAATATAAAATACTACCAATCATGGATCTATACTCAGCCTAATTTACCTTAGGTGAATCATATTCCTTACTTATTTTACATCTTGTGATCACAGGGGTTCCAACACACTTGATATATAAATATACCTTCCTTAGTTTGATTGACTTGTAGTCCTAGAAATAAGGATAACTATCCAAGCATATGTTGGAGAGATTCAATTTCCACATCACATGGTGAGTCATCTCACTTAGGTGAGATCATAGGTCCAGGTGTCACAGGGGTTACGATGGATTCCTTATGCGTCAGTGAATCATATGGGAGTTACTTCCATTCTAATAATGTAACTCCCCTTCTCCACTTGAGAATGTAACACCCCTGTTTATACCCCTTCCCTTTTTCATATTTTAGTGGTGGAATATGAGAGGCATATGATATTTTTCCCATTGAAATCATTACATGCACATTTTCATGGTTGATGTTTGCTCCTCATGGAGCTTCATCATACTATCATAGTGGAACTTGTTTGATGTTCGCGTTATCCCATAGATCCTCGTGTTGTCATTTTTTCACTTTCTTCATCATGGTATTAGAGTGACATTGTTGGGATCCATGTTACTAGCCATATATCATTTCTCTCTTTCTCTCCATTCTTGATTTTTAGGTTTCATTTATAAGCATCGTAATAGATATTCCATTTGTTCTCTACTTGAATTGATGTGGTCTTATTAAGGTTTTAAATATCGCTTTGGTTTCTATTCATGCTTTCCTAGGTTTTCATCCTTACATGCATGTTTTGGATGTTTCTAGGTGTTTTATAGGTTGCGAGTTACTATTTTCGAGTTTTTGGGTGCTAGTTTTGAGGTGTAAAAACTAGTTTTTTGGGCCTAACTCGGCCCCAAATCCCGAGATGGGAACCATGCTATTTCCTCCAACTCACCTCTGCATCAATTCAACTTGGTTTTTTTCAGGTCTCGCTTTGGGATTTACAATGGTGTATTTCACATGTGGGCTTGTGTTTGACTCAATTCTAAATATTTTTCCCATTCTTTACATCTCATTCTCAGTTTTCTTCCACATACTAGTTTGCATCGACTATGTGTGATATTTTCCAGATCCTTCCATGCTCATGATCATTCGGCCTCGATCATGGCTATTCATGTTTTACCACCGACGTCCTATATTATTCCTTTCTCCCTTGAACACTACATTTTAGTTACATTATTAGATCTCATGTTTCACTTTTTCATCTCGTGATTTAGCTTCAACCTCCCTTAGTCTACATTCCCAATCTTGGACGCTGATTTGGCTTCATTATTATAACGCTTGCCCTAGTCTTCACCTCTCATCACTTAACATTCCATCTACAAATATCTACCTAAACAACACAATGACCTACCATCCATCTCATGCATGCCCCATGTCATTAAACATGTGACCTTCCTCTATGACTCGGTGACCATTACACCTAACTCATGATGAGCTTGTGCACATTCAACCTTAGCAACCACAACTTATCCCAACTCACCAACATATCTCCCGACATGAACTTCGACTCAATGACCTACCTCAACAACCTCAAAGACCAACCAATTTTTAGCTCAATGCCCTCCTCTCGAGTCAAATTACCCCTAATGATTAAGAAAATATTGTATAAATAGATGCCTCAATCTAATGTAGTGTAGTAGTAAAATGAATGTACAATAAGAATAAATTTAACCCAAGAAAATTAAGCTAGAAGAATATAAAATCTTATTTACAAAGAAGGGATAAGGAGACTTATTTGGTTCACAACCATACCGAATTACACCAAATTGATGAAAAGATGAACAGAGAGGGAGAATTATGACATAGAGCCTCCGAAAATGTGTGATATGAATATATTCCTAGACCAGGAACCTGGAATGTGGGCACACTGGGGTGCCAAAAACCTGATTTGGGAACTGTGGCTGCTCAAACCCTTAAGAAACATCCTTCATAGGGTTGCAAGATGTTCATTGTAATTTTATTCTTATCACTAGTATGTTGCACAATGATTTCCGATGTTGATGATAACATGAAATGAAATATTGAGCTACAAAACCCTTAAGAGTGCATCAAATCTCAAAAAGAAAAGAATGTAATCGAGGGGTAGGACTATCCTCAACTATAAAAAAGTGATCTTATGAGCTATAAAACAAGTGATCTAGGTGTGTGTGTGTGTGTGCAAAATTTTTCCCTAGGTGGCTCTTGTGCATGTCACACTTGGTAGCAAGAACATATCTAGATGTAGAAGATGTAAGTATATGTGTACATGAAATAGAATGAAATTTCCTCCTATGAAGTCCATGTAGAAGAATGCAATCCATTTCCCTTAAATATATGCTACAATGGATGCTTAAATGCTCTAGAATAGATTTTGGATGTAACCTTAGGTGGTGATAGCTAATACTTTGAGATTGTCCTTTATTATGATCACATAAATTTATATTTATATGATTCCCTTGCTTGAATTTCATAATTAACACCAAAAAGGATGACTACAAAAAGATAAGATGATCAAATGACTAGAAAGGACCCAAAAGATGTGAACAAAGTATAGAGAGATCGGGGGTACCCGAGAGGATGGGGGTGCTTGACACTTGCATCCTGGTTGGGTGTTTGTGTCCAAGTTGAGAAATGTTGAGGCATGAAAATATAGACTAGCCTAAAAAGAGTGTAAGAGCAAAAGTGGAAACAGAATGAAAGCAAATATGGCCAAGGACATGGGTTAGTTAGTATTTTTCTTACTTAGGAATCATATGAATTGTAGTATGTAATCATGACTATATAATTACACAAAGTGTGTGATTTTTATTTATATTTCCCCCATTTTATGTTTTTGATTGAAATATTGATAACATAAATTAGATAAGAGATTTGTACCTAATAACCATATAGATTGATGGCAAAAACGTACCAAGTGAGAATGAAAAGTGTGGAGTGATAAAAATGTGAAGTGTGGAAACTAAAGAGGAAAAAGTGCAAAAAGTAATGATGATAATGATGACCCTAGGGTAGAAACACATGTGTATATGTCACAATTGTACATGTTGTTGATGTCGATCATTATCTATGTTCTTGTTAACTTTACAATTTTCCCTTACCAAGAGGGCTTTTGAAAATTCTCCTTGCAAACTTTTCCTCATACCAATTTTTTACTTTTCCAAAAATTTGTAAAAAAATTGCCTAAGTGTTGAATTTTCACAGGATTTCAGATTTTGGAATTCAACATATAGTTTACATGCAAACCTGTGTGTTGAGCTCCAAAACCTAAAACCTACCCCATATAAAACATAAGGAAATCAAAAGTTAGAACTCAAATTGCAGTTTTCATGCAAATTACATGCCGATTTTGAAGTTTGACCACCACACTCACATTATGGAATTTGGAATCTGATGTACATTTTACATCCAAACTATATGAAAACTTATAACTTCTTACCCCACCATTTTAAAGGAATTTTGGAATTCAAAACCTCAAGTGCAATTTTCATGCAAACTACACAAGTACTTCCAACTTATGACCTCTAGCGGTAGGAAAACATTTAATGCCAACTACCCGCACATACCAAATCTTCAGTAATTAATTTTTACTTTCCTATTTAAGGGTGATTTTTACTTGTCATTTTTACCTGAAAATTTTGGTACATCGACTTGCAGATAACGCTATAATCTTTGACCGTACTCTAGGTGAAAGTTTTAGGGATTTTTGGTGATTTTTCTCATCTGATATATGGGTAAGTTTGCAAGCTATTTTTGTCTCTTTTTAGGGATTTATTGTGAATTTTTATCTCTTTCATAGGTTCCTTTAACATTTTCTCATTCACATCATTCTTCAGGGTTTTATCTTTGAGTTGTGAACTTTCTTGTTCTATAGATTTTTCACTTTCATGGGTTCTCTTGTTTTTGAAGCGTAGGCTTCATATCTACATTTTGTAAAAAGGTGGAGGATAAGTTAGTAAGGGGAACCAATTTGGAGATTCAAATATATAAAAAAATATCAACTTCCATCGTCGAGAAGTTGGAGATTAACAAGCACATTGCAAGTCGAAACTCCTGATTGGAAGTGAAATAAAACATCGCAAGTGAAACTTCATGGTAGAAATGCTTAGAAAAAGTGAAATTTGAAACTTCAATTCTTCATTAAAGGTATCAATCTCTGTTGGAATAAATCTAGGGTGTAATTACATGGAGGAAGTGTGGATCAGGTTTGTGAGGCTATATTGTAGGGTTAAACTTCGCCTCCAACCTCCGATTCTCATTCTAGAGAGTTTTTCAAAGAATTCTTCTAAGGAAAATTTCTTGATCATCTTCAAAGGGAAAGGAGAAGATGAAATAAATTTATCAAGGGGTTACTCCCCTTTGAGCATCACATAAGATATTGATAACTTTAGAGACACATAACAAGGGAATATTGACCTCCCTAAATTCTAGGAAAGAGTTAGAGCTCCAAACAATAAGTCATAAATAAATAAATTTTTAATAGTGGACTTCCATTGACTATTGCCTTCCCTCCTTTGATGTTGTACCAAAATTTTGTGCTCTCTTCTACCGCATACTTAGATGAGGACTCCCAAATAGTGAAAGACTACAATGAAACGATGGTGATTAAATTAGACAATGACTATTTTGAATACCTATTAAAGCTTCCCGATGTTGAGGAATATGCCAAAATTTCCCAGAATCCACTCTTGAGCACTGGGATGTGGAAAATGAAACTTGTACAAGGGTTGTCAATAAGATTTACTTGATAAAATCGAGGCTTCATTTTCTAGGTTCCCTAAGATTGTCCCACAATCATATTTTATCCAAGAAGTAAATGACATCATCACATTTCTCATCAAAGTTACGGGAATTCCTTCTTCCAATTATTTCCAGAATGGATGTATTTGTATATTGCCACTATCCTAAATAATTCCAATGGGTATAACACATCACTAATGCAATTTCATTTTTCAATTATCAAAGGATGTCCTAGCCTCGGTAATTTCTTCATGACATCCTATCTTGTGTATGTAGCTGCAGGAATGAGGAATTACCGGGTTTCTCATTGGTGGGATCAAGAAATACCTCTCATATTTATGATTTTAACCCTCAACTCACGATGAAGAAGGGAATAGATATTTTCTAAGGGTGAATGATGCTTTCTTTGTTGTTATTTTGTACTTATTTGTTAAAGACTTATATAAAAAAATAATTTCTCATTATGCCTATAAATAAGTTAGATAATGGGGAGGTATTTGTTTTCAATTTCCAACCTTCAAATATATTAGGGTGTTGATTCTTAGGTGCTACCAACAAGTTACATAGACTCCCTATGGATAAGTGGTATTAATGGAGTTGGTTTGACAATTTTTGCATTATCACAAAATCCAACATGACAGACACAAGATGGGGACTCATTTTTCCATAAATTTGGGAAGATACATATGTTATTCTACATATAAAGAAAATAATATCGAAGGGAAAATGCAACAAATGACTCTAACTAACTTTCACCCATGCTTTTTTTTATTATTGGGATGAATTTGGTTGACATGGGTTAGTTGAAATTCATGTGCCATAATTGGAGGATATCTGGTTCAACTATAGGGATGAGATCACAATAAGGGAAAGGGACTTCAAAATGTTAACTCTCCAGGAGGTATCCCAATAATTAATTGAAACCATCCTTGAAGGTATCTAAGATGATTAAAAGGTTCTGGATCCCTTTTATGAGTAGTATAATATAAAATATTAATCATTTCCATGGATCATTGGTCACTTGAAGAATGCAACACTAAAAATAAAGAGTGAGTCGTATTCTCAATTGTACCTACAAATGGCTGATATCATTGGTGGTCATGCCAAAAGTTTCAGAGCAGCTCATGTGGAGACCATTCAAGTACAAATACCTATGGGTCATTCCACCCCTTTAAAAGGAAGAATATTCACTCCTAGGACTACTCCCAAACCTACTTCAAACCATCTAAAGACCTCTTTCATCTATAAGGGTTCATGATCTTCCTCTAGGGAATACTCCACAATAAGTTTCCTTCTAAGGTACCTTCTACAAAGGTCATTAACCTAAGTATTTCTCCTACAACTTCCCAAGTGTTGCAGTCACATTATTCCCCCACTCTTCCTACTTCACTATTTTCGGTTCCTCCTTCCCCTCCACCTTTCACTCTCTCCTTTGGCCACATCTTCCATTTCTCCTACACTTCTCACCTCATCCCCTTCCATGGCTCAAATATTTTCTTCTCTTCCACCTTTTTTGTCTAGAGTTTTAGGATCTCCTTTTAGGAATCATCTTCCTCAACAAGCTCCTTTTTTTCCACTCCCATTACATCCATCCCATTGGCCATTCTCTCCACTCCACATTCTATTGTCACCACATCCTTTCCACTCACATTGATTGCAACAAGTTCCTTAGTAACATAAACCCAAACTATTACCATAGTAATAGTGCATATGTCATCTATTAAAGCTTCTTCTTCTATCCTTGTATGGTTGAATAGGAAGACTCTAAAGTAGAAGAAAAAGGTTCCAATTTTTTATGTTTTTGATCTCAAGTGTCATAGATCCAACCCCGAGAGACAAGAAAATATGCCAAGGTTCATTTACAACGTATCGATCAATCAATCTAGGGAGAGGTTTGTCGAAATAGAAACCCTAGTAGTTGGTAAAACCAAGGAAACTATCACTGCAATAGATTAACAAATCTCAAGGTTTTCCTTTGGAAGGCTACTCATGAAGGAACCAAGAAAGATGTTTAGGTTTCTCTGGGTAATATTTTGGATAAATTTGACAAGGATAAGGTGACCAAGGATGAGCTCAAGAACAAGGTCAAATAATTTATTTTATTTTAAATAAGATCATACAACCTACTCATACTACTTACCTTGTTACCTCTAAGCTTTGATGACACCTCCTTATTTATAGTTGAGAATATTACACAAAAAGGTTGGGTAGTAGGAGCGTGGATTAAAATTTTAATTCAGGAAGGAGAGTAGGTGATTAAGGACATTGTTGACCTTTATAATGAATTATACTCTAAGAAGGATATTGTCTCCAAGATGAATGAATTTCTCATTAAAGAAAGTGAAAATTTGGAACTCACTCTTGAGACCAAGAGAGAGAGGTATGAAACATGAAATCAGATCTAGTTCTAAAAGAATGGATCATTAATGATACCTTAAAACTATTTGAAAATAATTAAGCTAGAGAGTTATGAGTCCAAGTGTTACAAGAATCCATGTCTAAGTTGGATGAGAAGAGAATAAAGGTATTTGATGGCCTCAATGACATTATGGATGAATTTGATAAAATCCATTGCAGGTTTCTAGATAATAATGTTGATGCACTTCTGGTTGAACAAATATTACCCAATTTAGGAGCATGGTAAATGAGGACAATGATGTAACCAAATCCTTTTGTCTTGATTATATCCACAGGTTGGTTTCGTACTAAAAATTCTTGTGTCAGATCAAGAAAGTTATAAACTAGATAAAATGCTACTAGGAAATATGGTTAAGGCAAATGAATATGCCAAGGTCTTGAATCACTATGCATGTGGAATAGATGATAAGGAAGTTCAGGACATCATTAAACAATTTATGAACTATAGGCACAAGGTAGCTATTGAAGAAAGAGAAGAAGAATCAGATCAAGGAAAGGGTGGTGCCATCCCTAGCTGAACATGGTGGCCATTTTTGCATAGTCTCCAAGCTACAACATCATTTTGAGTTATAGGTTTGACCCAGTCAAACCTACATAACCACTTCACTATTTTTGTGGGAGATTGTTTCCTAATGTAATTACATTCTATTTTTAGCATGTAATGATTAAGAGGAGTAGCTATAATTTCTCAACCCTCCTAATCTATAAATACAAGAATGCATTTTGTAATAGGGAATTTTGGATCTTATTGTAAGGAGGATCTGTCATTTTTGGAGTTTCAAGCTTTATTCTCAGTAATATATAGAAAAAATTTTTCCTTCGACTACTTGATGTGTTTTGCATTTCAATAATTCATTTAATACTTGTGAATGCTTTTAGTTCCTTGTATGTGATGATTTATCTTTCCTTCATATTAGCTATCTTCTTTAGTTAAATTTCAAGTTGTGGTATATAAACTTATTCATTTTAGTTATGGAAGATATAGAATCCCTTCTATTATTCTAAGTTTTATATTCATAAATCTTTGACTGGAAAAAATAATAAGTTGTGCATGTTATATATCATTTTGTAGTAATACTCTGTGCATGTGGAGTGGATCTATTTTTCCTTAAAATTTTGGTGCATCACCTCTTTTTTGTGTATTTCAGTTATCCTTCTATCCCTTTTCCTAAAGAATAAGATAGAGTAGTTTATTTTAAGTATTGTAGTTCTACACCTTTATATTCAATCAAATACACAAAATTTAGAAGGAAGTCAGCCTTATCTAGAGGTTCACCCCAAGGATTCGGGGTCCCACACCTTGGGGATGTTCCCATGTTACATGGGTTCATCGATGATTCCACAGTGCATGATCCACATGACAACATATATTGGCACGCCCTGGTGGGACAACGTTAAGAGTTAGTACTTCTCTTGTTTTTACATAAATCAAATTTACCTGGTGACTCCATATTTTTGGATTTCGGGATCAAATATTTATACTTATGCAAAGGATTCAGAGTATATATTCATCAAGGAGAGAAAACCAATGGCATATCGAACAATCCTTATCTCCTCCCATAAGAAGTAATGGTGGAGCTTCATTTTCGTCTTCTAGAGGACATTCGACACCTTAATTTAGAAGGTTCCCTCCCCCAGGAGAATATCAACCACTAGTCATTATAGAGTTAAGAAACCAAGTTTTTATTACTCTCAATAGTATCATTCCTCTTTCACTCGCTCAACATGATGTTATACCCATAGTTTCCCTCAAAATTCTACCTTTCTACACAAGTGAAACCAAGTATCACTACCATAGAGTATATTCAATATGTTGCTAGCACATATGTCATTCACAATATTATAGAATATAATTTCATAGTCAGACTCCTCACTACTTCCCTTAAATGGAAAAAACTTCAATGGTTCTTTTGTTTAGCATCCGGCATGGCACTATACGCTCTTGGGATGAGTTAGGAGAAAAGATTTGTAATTAGTTTGAGGACAAGAGTGATCACCTGTCACTCATGGAATAGTTAACCACTATAAAGAGATCTCCCAGAAGTTCATGGGAGACTTCAACTTATGATTCTAAAAGAAAGGAATAGGATTCCAATGTTGATTAGTCCTTCCCAAAATAATGCATTCTTTTATTATCTAAGAGCCTTGAGTAATAATGTTGAAGTCATGATCTAATCAATGGGTAGGAAAATGTTTCCCGATGCTTATGACATTGCCATATGAGATGAGAATCACTTGATTCAAGATGTGAAAATAGATCCAAGGCCACAAATTCCTTTGTATCCTGAGTTTCCCACTAATAAACAAACCATTTCCCCTCTCCCTCAAGTATATAACCAACCAACTCAACCGGTACCTCCTTATCCAAATGACTTTTATGAGGTTAAATCATCACTTCAAAGTTTTGGAAATGAATTGGTTTCCCTTATGAGGAATAAATCTCAATATATTCATCCATACTAACCTCCAAATCAACAATATCATCCCCATAGGTAGCCTTTCCCAAATAACAACCAAGCTCAAAATCAAGTTGTTAATGTCAAGCCTTTGAATACCATTAACTTGGTTCAAGACTATGAATTGTGTTACCCATGCTCTTAGCCACACAATTATAATCTAATGGAGTACTCAATCAATAAATTATATTTTAGAACATATCCAAACTTCAAGAACTTACCAAGAGAGGATCCTTCACAAAAATAATCTAGTCAACCTCAAACATTAGGAGAGATAACCTTTTGAATTGAAAAAGGATGATTTTTGTGGATTCAATATAGAACCTACATCAGTAGCTTCTAACACTCAATTAAAAAATAGGGAAATAGAAGGCCAACCACTAAAGGTTGATCATGCATCCACTTCTCAACCTCATTTTCAGGTAGTTATTGGTAAGGATGCAAAAGGAAAATCAATAGCAACACAAGTTAGTCAGGTTGCGAGGAAATAAAATCCATTTAATGTTACAGTGCCAAATACTCATTTTCCAAAAGAATATGTCATCACAGAAAGGAATGCTAGTAAGGTAGGAAGTATCCCTTTCAGTATTGTGGAATAGATGAAGAAAATGAACCTCAATGTTACTATGTGGGAAGAAATTTCAATTTCTTTGCAAATGAATTTGTTGCAAGAAGCATTGAGAGGTTTTGGTACACCAAGCAAAGAAACTAAATGTGGATAATATACCTCTACTAGCTTGTTTCAACCTAAGGTAAGAAATGTTTTTAAGTCCAATAAGCCACCACCCTTCTATCTTTCCCTAATCATCAACAAGCATTTGGTACATAACTACATGATCAACTTTGGTTCCAGTAGATCTATGATAGCTAAATGGATAGTTGGCATACTAAGTATTCAATATACACTAGTAGCAAGGGGTGTTTTTTAGTTGGATGGTATGGAAAAAATATCATGATTATAATGGATTTGAATCTTACCATTCATGCATGTCCAAGATTTTTAATTACACATGACATATCTATTATTGACCTTCCACCCTTTTTTTCCATATGTCTCTCTAGAGACTTCACTACTAAAATGGGTGGGTATTTGTCTACTAATTGGTCACACATGCTCCTCAAAACTAGATATGGGACTAAGGTAACTATAAGGGAAGAACCAATTTGTTAGAACCATGTTGAACCTTATACTCTTAACGCCATCAATGGAAATTATGCCATACATGATCAAGAAGAATAAGTTATAGATCATGATTCTACCACTCATGTCGAAGAAGTTCCTAATATTTTACTTGATTATTGGAGTATGAAACATTAGTTATATCTGTATACCAAAGTATTAGAATTATAAGAGACCGTGTTGGTAACTTATTGTATCCATGAAGAAGGAACTATGATACCCAATATTTTCAAATCCTAAGATGATCTTGAGGGTTTATGACAACTCTTCTTTGATGGGTCAAGGAGAAAAAATAGGGCTAGTACTAGTGTTATGTTGATTTCCCCACAAGGTAGTAAATAGTTCTCATCCTTCTTTCTTTAGTTCAGTTGCACAACTAAATGTGGCCAAATATAAAGCTTTTGTATAAGGAATTTAGTTAGCTGAGAAAGGATGAATCACATCATTTATTGTTTTTGGGCAAAGTGATCTAGTCGTGCATCATCTCGAGCCAAGAGCATAGAAAAGAACAATTTCTTAAGATCCTACAAAAATATGGTGTGGGATATAATAGAATATTTTGAATCATTTGGTATCCATGTAGTTCCCAGGAAGTGAAATCAGGATGCATACATATTTGCAATGGTGGGATTCTAATACAATGTTCTCATTAATGTCATGAAGGAATAAAGAGAGGTTATAAAGACAATTATAAGACCAGATGCACCATAAAATACAAGTAACTGGTAGGTTTTTGATAATGATCAACATATTATCCTCTTTTGTAAGAAGAGGTTGAATTCTCATCAAAGAACCAATCCAAACTTCAAGAAGCATATAGTGATCAGATCATACAATTAAAAGGTAATAAATTTCTAGAAGGTCTAGTTACCCTCAAATCAATCTTCAATTCAGATGACCAAATTAAGAGACAAAGCAATAACATGGTCATTAAGGAAGATGATTTTAAACAAGTTCAAGTTACAAATAAATTTTTAAATATTAGAAAAGTATGTACGCTAGAGGAATAAAAATATTTTTTCATCCTTTTTCAAGAATATAATGACATTTTTCTTGGGTTACAAAGATCTCGGGGGCTTGATCCATGGTTAGCACAACACCCTATTAAAGTTGACCCAAATGCTAAGCGGTTCAAGAAAAAGTAGAGACTGGTCAATCCCAAGATCAAACCACTTATGAAGAAGGATCTTTCAAAGCTCATTGAAGCTAGTATCATCTTCCCAATCAAGCACTCCTCTTGGGTGGCCAATTTGGTTCCAATTAGGAAGAAAAATGGGGAAATTAGGCTATGTGTAGACTTCAGAGATCTTAATCGAGCTTCCTTGAAATATCATTACCCTCTTTAGTCTATGGAATAGATTCTCCAGATAGTGGTAGGTGTAGAAATATTATCATTTCTTGATGGATATTTGGGCTACAATCGATATTTATTAAGCAATCTAATCAGTTCAAAATGGATTTTACTACCAAATGGGGAACATATGCCTATAATAAGATGTTGTTTGGATTATCCAATTTCAATGCCACCTTCCAGCAATCCATAGACATGGAACTTAAAGGGCTTATAAATGATATGATCCTCATTTATCTATATGAAATAATGGTATATTCCAAGCAAGCACAGGATCACATGGACCATTTAAAAAGGGTTTTCGAAAGATGCAAGGAATTTGGGGTCTTTTTGAATCCCAAGAAATGTATTTTTTTAGTTCATGAGGGAAATTTTTTGGGGCATATTTTTTCATGAGATGAAATTTATATTGACCTTGAAAGGACTTGTTCCATTTTGGCTCTTTCTCTTCTAAGACATTAGAAGGTTCTTCAAATTTTCTTGGGGACCATCAATTTTATAAGGTGTATACCTCAATTTTCTTCCCGACTAAACCACTAATGGCCATGTTAAAAAATAACATACCTTTTAGTTGGACTAAGGAAGGTAGGGATAGTTTTGAAGCTATCAAGATAACTATTTCCCAGGCTCCTACATTGGTGAACCCTAAGTACGAGAGGGATTTCATCCTCTATTATTTTATGGGAAAGGAAAGTATCTTGGGGATATTTACTTAGAAGAATGATGATTTGATGGAAAAACTAATTGCTTTATTTATCCTATCTCTCAAGGATTACGAGCTTAAATAATCTTTTGTCGAGAAATAGGTTTTTGTTTTCATTCGGGCATTAAAGAATTTCAAACACATGTTGTCCAATAACATGATTCAACTAATGGTATCACATCCAAGGGTCAAGGATTTCTTATTGAATAAGGACATGAATGAAAAGCAAGTTGGATGGATTACCAAGGTCATGGAATATGAAATTCATATAAAGGTAACCAAAATTTTCATAGGGAAGGGTCTATGTAAAAAAATTTATGATGATTTACAAGAAAAAGAAGGATTTGTGACAGTGTGTTACAAAATCACCTTCAAGAATACATTCATGATCTTACTAATTGTATGTTCAAAATGAAGAATTTATTGTTATCGAGAGAACATCCCCCGACCTAAACAAAACCCAGAGGAAGAGTTTCCAACTTCAGTCCATTCCTTGTGTTCTTATAAACAACACACTTTTTCCAAAATACTTGAATGGGATTCTTCTCAAGTGCATAGGTCCTAAAAAATTTAATAGGATACTCGAGGAATTTTGTAATGGATTTTTTGGTAGGAAATTATTTAGCAATAATGACTAGTACAAAGATTATGAGGGTTGGTTGTTACTGGCCATATTTGTTCAAAGATGTCTATATGTGGGTAAGGAAATGTAAACAATGTCGTCTTCATATGGAATCAAAGACTATCTTCCTACCCCTTCATCTAATAAAAGTATATCAAACCTTCATCCAATGGGAATTAGACTTTATTAGGATGATAAATACACCATCTATTGATGGTCATAAGTGAGTGTTAAATGAAGCTGATTATTTCACCTGATGGAAAGAGGCAATAACATTGAAAGAAGGAAATGAGAAATCTGTTCTATATTTTCTTGAAGGAATTATGAAAAGGTTTGGTATTCCCTTCATGGTTATCTTAGACAACACCAAGGAATTTATAGGTACAAAGCTTAGTGAGTGGGATGCCAAGAATGGTGTGTAGTTGAAAAAATCATATAACTATTATCCACAAGGTAATGGTTTGGTCGAGTCCAAGTAAAAAAACTTGATACGAATTATCGAAAGGAAGATGAAGAGTAACCGACAAACTTGGCATATGCAACTAAATATTACCTTATGGGAAGATATGATAACACCGAAAAGGGCCATTAGAAATTCCCCTTTAATGATAGTGTATGGTAGAGGATAAAATCTTCCCCTATCTTTTGAATTTCCCTCTTTAGATTTAGCTCATCGAGTTAGACATAATGGAAAGTGATCCAATGATTGTACGGTTAGTAGAACTCATGAAATTGGAGGAAATATGAAACAAGGCTATGAATAATTTGGAGCTGCATGAGGCTCGAGACCATGGAAATTTTGATCCAAAAACATCTCCAAGGAATTTTCAAGAGGGATATTTGGTCCTCAAATGCGACACGATCAAGGCTAGATAGGGATACACTTGAAGTTTGATGCCCTCTAGAGTGGGCCATACATAATCACATATTACAAAGAGGCAAATTCATTTTACATATCTAAGCTCGATGGAGAAGAAATTACCATACCAAAGTGCATGTGATTCACCTTAAATCTTGTTTTTGAGGATGTATCCTTGTGTATAGTATTAGTATAGTTTCCCTTCCTCCAAGTGCCTTGCACATTGTCTTTCTTGTTTTGTTTTGTCTTGCCTTGTTTTGTCTATTTATTTTTCTAGTTGCGTTCTTTTCTATATATTTTCTTGAGGTTAAGGACTCAATAATCAATAGATTGTATAAGGCTACATGAATAATGCTTAGAAAGGAAGCATCCCGAGATATTTCCAAAAATGTTAACTTCATAAGTTTCCCTTTCCAAGAAAGTTTAAAAAAATTTCCTTACAAACTTTCCCGATAAGCAAGTAGCCCAATATGGAATTACAACCATCTCGCGAAGGACTCCAAGATGATGAACAAGTCCCTGGATCCCTTTTATGAGGAAAATAATATAAAGTATCAATAATTTCCATGGATAAACTAGTCACTCAAGGAATGTAGTAGTACAAAATAAAGAGTGGGATCTATTCTCAATCAAACCTACCAATGGCTGATATCATTGGGGTCATACAAAAAGTGTCGAAGAAGCTCATTTTCGATATTGTTCAATTATAACCACCTATGGAAAATTATACCCGTTTAAAAGGAAGGTACACTACTGGGACAACTCCTAAACCTTCTCCAAAGCCTCAAAATATCTCTTTTGTCTGCAAGGGTTCAATATCTTCCTCTAGGGCCTCCTCAATAGAAGTTTTCACTTCCAAGGTTCCATCTATAGAGGTCATTGACCTAAATATTTATCATACAAATTCCCATGAGTCATAAAGAACATCGATCCCCCTCTTCCTACTTCACCATTTTTGGCTCCTCCTTCCCCTCCACCTTTCACTCTCCATTTGGATGTATCTTCCATTTCTCCTATTGTAACATTCCTTTTAAGACTTTAGAATCAAGATTTTTTTTTAATAATGTTCACTATTCTAATAAAGCAATATTTAGAATAATCATTCCATGCCAATCAAATTCAATGGATAAACATATGCGGTTGTAATGACTCGGTGATTCACCGATCTATTCATTCCATAACTTGGTAAAATACCAATCTATTTATGGTATATTGTGTATTGAATACATATTGTATACTTCATATAATTTTTTATCCTACCCTACACTAGGTACTAAGTGATTTGTTTAAAGAACATATCTGAATATCTACTACCAATATTAATCTAATATCATGTTGTTCTAAACTTGGTGACATAAGACAACGCAACCAATAGTTTTTGATACTTTGGCCAAAGATTTATAACATACTTTGTATGTCATTATTCCTAGACAACATACTCGTCATTTTGGAATACATCCTTCACCTCACTCTTCTATTATCATGATTGATCTTTACTGACTACCATCAATCCACTTGTTCAAGGTTTTACCCTAGCCCTAGATAGAAACATAACCTATTATAGGAATATGCTCACAAAGGCTTAGGGTAGATGGGCATACTTGTTTGACCTAAGTCATCGAATGTGAAAACATACCCTGAGCCTTTGGAAGCTAATTCCTATCCTAGATATGCTCCTATCCAGACCTAGAGAGAAACTAGGTTCAAGTCCGAGTTCTAGATGTGTGTAGATCTATATGATCAATGCGGAAGGGTGATGCCACATGTCAACTACAATGTTGTATTCTCGAGAAGACCCAAGCCTTCTCGATAGTACAGCCCTGTAGTTGGCATGTGCCAACATCCTACAAAAATGCCTCATCGAGATGTACATACTCCCAAGGAGATTGTTAATACATTATTAGTTTGGATTAATTCTAGATTACGAAACCCCTGCCAAACCCTAATCCAATGCTCAATAAGTTATTTTCCTAAATTTTCTTCATTTAGTCCATTAAGAACTCCATTATATTCAAGGTCGCTTTTAATGTTTGATCACATAGTTAAACTTCCAATAAACTGTAATTGTACAACATTATAATATGTCGATTTAAAAAGTACAATAACTTTTTGGAAAGGTTCAACATCCGAATATACATCCAATTTAAAGTAGACTTCATACAATTTGAAGACTAATAAATTGTAATCATATTTCAAAACCTTTTTGGTTTATAAGCAATTATGAAGGAGAAAGAGTCTTCATCTCCATGTTAAGTGTTAGGGTATATCTTACCCAATATCCATATTTCTTAACATATGTACAACAATCATTACATTACTATATTATATATTTTAGATAAAGAACATCATATTTTATAACTTAACGAGCTACCTCTTAATAAGGAAAATTGAACTAAATCCCTTTATCCAACTTATTAAAGGATAACCAATTAAGCATATAAATAATATGAAGAATATCAACAAGATAGAATCCATCTCTTCCGTATAAGTACAAAATAATTTACACAACCAATACGGAAAAATCTCAACTTTCAATTCATCTTTATAACTATAAATTTAAAAGCCTTATGCATTTTAGGAAAATTTTATAACAACCACCTTCATTAAAAAAGAATGCTACTTTTCCTTTTTCAATACGGTCTCAAGAACGAATTAGAATTCTTCACAAGGAATCGATTCAAATCAGCCAATGTATCATATAATTTTTTCCTTCTTTTATCGCTTACGAAGTCCATATGCAAAAATTGCTAGCACGAGTCAGTTCAATTAACCAATCATGATAAGCACTAAGCCTTAAAATGAAGTGCATTCCAATAATTGTTCCATTAAAAAAATATGCTTAAATGAGACAATTATTACATCATAAATATCAATATAAGAAATAACAAACAGAAAAGAAGTACATTTAACCAATTGAGTTCACTTCCAAAGAAGAACATAATATAATCTACTATATCTTCCTTACAAAAATTAAAGTTTAATTGATCCTATCAATTATCCTTAAGCACACAACAGATCATATCATCTCATTGTTCCCAATTCTATCATAAAAGAATACAACATTTATCTTTTCTTTAAGCCAAAAGAAGGGTTTATAGCATGGTTCTCATTAGGATGATTCATCTAACTCTTAAGAAAAAGAAGAAGAAGAACCATTACAAACCATGCCCAAACACAAAACATCCAAAAATAGAAATAATTTCATAACATGAATTTAACTGTTTCATTTAAAGAACAACTACCTTAACATTCAACATTTAAGATATTAATCGCATGAATCCCATGTCCATCCCTGAAGGAATATATAATCAAACATTCTATCAACAAGTTTACATTTTCTATTAAACAAGACCAAAACATCTAATCTTTTTTTTTTTATCATTTCAGTCAAACGATATGTAAAAAAGACTAATCAACATATTAAATATCCATTCCCTAAGAGGATCAATTATAGAAGGTTTCAATCAAATGAACTTAACCAAACAACATAGAAAAGGAATCTTATCTGAATGTTATTTCATCCTTAAATCAATTCACTAAACTTAACAACAAATTCCCTTTCTAATCTAGTCAATAAGCTCATACACTAGTTCCTAAAAGAGAGAACAAAACCAACTCATGGTAAGAAGAAAACATACTGCAAGTTTCCCTTACAATTTTTTTAACCTTCAAAAAGCATGAGTTCCCATTTCATTTTAGAACAAATACACAGTAAGTTCAAAAACAACATACTCTCCCAGAAGAATTGAAATTTATTTTCTCTTTTAACAAAAATTGTAAGGATTCATTTACTAAATCCAATCAAGAAATAGAAAATCCCTAACAGAAAACTAACAATTCTTAATTACCCACGAGCTCAACAAGACTGAAACTTCATTACAAGATTTCAACATTTTATTACAAAGAGCAAGTAGTTCGTGGTTTCAAGAGAGCAATAATCCAAAACAAACTATCTCAACTTCATGTTTCCAACAGAGGAGACATTGTTTTAAACAAAACAATCAACCCAAGATGTGGGTTTCTAAAAAAAAGGGGAAAAGAATATCCCATAGTAAACACTAGTGCCTTCTCAGAAAAGATGAAAAAGATCCACAAGAGGAGTTCCAATTCCATTGTCTTAAGAAAATGTTTCTAGTTAAATCTCCAAAATATATTTAAACAACTCGATTAAACTACTCTCCCAGATTTACTTTGAGTAAGTAGTTTGAATTAATAGAGTTATGAGATTTAAAATTTTTAATAAATTAAAAACCCAACTCAAATACCAAAACCAAATCAAACATGTCAATAATACTACTAGTTCAAAACTCAAAAGAGAAAATTCTAAGCACAATGTTGAACATAAGCTTCTCACAAAGGTTCAAGACTACTCAAGTAAATATTCATAGGTTCAGGGAAACAACAAGTTCCCATTCTAGTTTATATCTTTAACAAAGAAAACTCAAAAATACCAAAATAGAACTGACACATCATTCCAGTTACAAATTCCAAACTAAGTTCCAATTTACATGTATAGTGTCGAAATCACAAAGTCTCAAACATGAGCTCAAATATGCACAAGTATCTTAATAGGAGGTAGTATATAATACAAATATCCATTAACAATTTAGAACAACAAGGAGCTTCCATTACCACTTTATATTCAAAACAAGGAGTCCTATTTGCAACTCAAATGAAACACAAGTTTCCAACAAGAGTTCAGAACCAAAAAGTAACAAAATATGAGTGCGGTGAAAAACATGAACTTCTATTAACAGTCCATAATATCACAAGAATAAAACACAAGTACCTTGAGCCACATACGAGGCTTAAAAAAGTCCCAAGTTACCCAAGATTCCAAACATAGGTTTAGAGCATCAAGAATTAACTAATACCAATTCTTATCAAAATACGAACCCAATACAAGTTCCAAACCAAACACTAGCTCGAATACAAGCTCAAGGTTATAAAAACATGAGTTCCAATGAAGATCAAACGGAACTCAAGGTTCCTAAAACTTAGAACCATATTTAAATGGCAACAAAGGTCATTTAAAATAGAACACTTCAAATACCAGTTCTAGAATGACAAGCAGAGTTACAGAAATATGTTTTGCATGCATTCTGTTTTTAAAAAGAACTAACACAAGGTAAATTTCCAAACTCAATGTTATTTTGCTAAGGATTTTGTATCCAAATTTCCAAAGATTTATAAAACCTACAGCAAGAAAATAACCAGATAAAACATGCAAGCCAAGAACATCAAACATTTAGAAGAAAGCAAGAGATCTTAAAGATTAGAGCCTATCATGCTTCATAGTGCTTCTTCCGAATCGAAGGAGATTTCCAGCCAAGCTTTCAACTCCTTTTCTTCTCTAAAAAGAGGAGACTTGTTTTAATGAAACATTTGGAAGAAAGTAAGAGAGATCAACTCCTTTGATTTCCAGCCAAGCTTTCAAGCTTTCAACTCCTTTTCTTCTCCAAGAAAGATCAATAAATAAATAACTTTCCTCAGAATGCCTCATATACCTTCCCATGATTGAAAATAGACTAGGTGAGTTAAAACTAGCAAAGAAGTGCAAGTCAAACTGCTGGTTGAAGAACCAGTTTTCTCCATGTAGAGAAAAATTTGGAAAGCATGAAAAAACAACTAACCTCCCACAAACCCTCCTTTCAAATCTCTTAGACGGTGTGTGAACAAAAATTGAGAGCAATAAATTCCATTAATTCAAATTTTCCCACTCAACTCTCCTGCCACTACCTCCCAAACCTAATGAGTGCCAATTTAAATTTACCATGTAATTCCATCTTTAGTGAAACTACTACATAAGCCTCCGCCAAGTCAACTAGCCCCTGCCAAAACTAGCAGTACTTTATGCCTTAAAACCTTATCAACAACTTAAATGCCATTAGAACCATCACCTTTGATGCATACAACCCATTAGGTTCCCATTGAAATAGCTTAGGATAGATCCTTTAGAACTTATGTTAGTTTAGAATTAATCACCTTAGGCCTTACACACTACCTTAGGTAGTTTCCACATAGGTTAGATTAATTCACAACATAGTAGTTTTAGGCATTAGGTTTTAGGTTAAATTAAATAGCCTAGTAACCTTTGCATACCCTTAGCACAAGGATTAGGTTAGAAATAAAATTAATTAGGTAACATAGCTAGAGAGTATATACATATATATTCTTACCCAACTTAGGATTCTCGTAGGATAATCATGTAATTTTAGGATTATGAATCCTTCCAATGTCATAAACAGATTGCATTTCATTTACATTAGCAATGGGATGCCAAGATCAATCTTCAAGGACCCAAGCACAACATATATTGAATAGAAACACATTCACAAAAATCAAAGAACTTGTTATAACAAATTTCAGTCGATCATGTCCCTCAATTAGGGAATGTCAATTTACCATTCTTTCAATCGAGCTAATTTAAAACATTCCTTAGATCATCGAAATTTATCCAAGGATGAGTCGATAAGGAGATAAGTTTGTAACTCTTAAACTAGATTGCAAATCACCTACAAGAATTGAAAAATGTGTTCAAGGAAGCCATTACATTTCATTCTAGTGATCTTAAAAATATAAAAGGTTTGTCCATATCAAGCATGATCTGCAACAACCAAAAGAACACATCTTTAGAAGAAGATCACATGTCAACACTTGAAATGTAGAAGAGGGATATAAAAATTTTCGAGGGTGTTACATGCTTCCCTCCTAAAAAGAATCATCATCTAGATGAATACCTCATTTTAACAATTTATATCAATGACAATCAATTCATTCACTTCTCTTATCATAAGTCGAATATATCAAAACTTATAGTTCCAAAAATCAGCATTAAATAGTTTTTGTTCAAATCAAATAAATATTTTCTGAAAACTTGCATACTTATTGTCATATAAAGATAAAATCATAAATTTTTATCAGTCAACAAAATCAATTTTGTTCAAATAGATATGGAAAAGTAGTTTTTATATCCTCTAGGTTTTCTCAAGTTGCACTCTCTTTGTTAAATTGGTCCCACTAGACCTTACATTGTCTTATTTTTTCATTCCTCAAATGCAACTGGCAACTTTCAAGCACTCGTATGGGTTTAACCATGATTATTCCTAGGTCTTGGACCTACAAGGAATTCCAATTTAACATATGTGATAAATCTGAAACGTATTTCTTAAGTAAAGAAATATGGAAAACATCATGCATTCATGACAAAGTAGGAGGTAATGATAAATGATAAGCTACAGGGTTGATTACTTCAACTATCTCAAAATGTCCCACATAACGAGGTGATAACTTGGTAGCCTTGCCAAAAGTTATAGAAATATTTTTCGGTTTAACCCAAAGAAAGACTTTCTCACCAAGTTCAAATTTCCTATCAACCCTCTTCAAGTCAGCGTAACTCTTTTGCCTATTTGCTACTTCTTTCAAGTGTTCACGAATCAATTTAACTTGTTGTTCCATTTCAGTAAGAATTTCAGGTCCAATTACCTCTCTATCTTCTATGTTATCCCAACTAACAGGGGTTCTACATTTTCTTCCATATAATGCCTTGAAATGTGCCATCTTAATAGAAGCATGATATGTATTAGTATATGTGAATTCAAGTAATGGAGGATACTCTTCCCACTTATACTTTTGATCCATGCAATACATTTGTAACATATCTTCTAAAAATTGATTTACTCTTTCAGTCTACCCATCTGTTTTTGGATGATATGCAGAACTAAAATTTAGCTTAGTTCCTAGAGCTGCATTAAGCGTTTGCCAAAATCTTGACATCATTCTAGGATCTCTATCCAAAATGATTAACTCAGGTACTCCATGTAATCTAAAAATTTCATGTACAAATATTCTTGCCAAAATAGGAGAATCATCCTTTAGATTTCCAGCAATAAAATGTTCTACCTTCGTTAGTTTATCAAAAACTACTAAGATAACATCATGCCTATTTCTTGACATAGGTAACCCTTGTTTAAAATCCATGCTTATCACCTGCCATTTATACTATGGTATGCTATGAGGATACAACAAACCGGCTGGGTGCATATGTTCCTCTTTAACACGTTGACATTCAAGGCAATGTGTCACAAAATTAATAACATCCTTTTTCATTCCTTTCTAGAAATATTGTTGTTTTATATCAGCAAGCATTTTTGTAATGCCAGGGTGTCTAGAAAAAGGTGAATTGTGAAATTTAGCTAACAATTTCTTTCTCGATCTTTAAGCAAAGGTACATAGACTTTGTTTTCAAATCGTAAGATTACTTCTTTATCAAAGAAAAACCTTTATACTTTGAATCATTAGAATCTACAAAAAGTTTTGCTTTTACTTGTTGGAAGTAAGAATCAAATTCTATAACACTTTTTATTTCATACTTAAACCGAGTTCTAAGTGTTATAAGAGAAAAATGTGCTTCCTATGACTTAGAGCATCAACCACTCTATTTTATTTACCCTTTATTTAACTTATATCAAAATAATATTGAGATAAAATCTCTAACCACCTTCGTTGTATTGCATCCAGATTTGGCTGATTGAAAATGTACTTCAACCCAAGATGATTAGTTTTCAACTCAAACGGTTTACCAAGTAGATAATGCCTCCAAACTTGAAGTGCATGAATAATGACAACAAGCTCTAAATCATGTGGAGCATAATTCAACTCATGTAACTTAAGTTTTCTACTTTCATATGCTTTATAACATGACCACTTTGTAACATAATACCTCCTAGAACTTCACTGGATGCATCGATTACCACCATAAAAGCTCAATTAGGATATAGTACTACAAGAATGGTGCTAAAGTTAACTTTTCCTTCAAGGTTTTAAATGCAATTTCACATTTCTCACTCCAAAAAACTTTTTATCTTTCTTTTTGTAAGGAATTTATTGCTAAACTATCTTAGAGAAGTCTTTTACAAATTTTCTATAGTAGCCAAAGCAAGTCCCATGAAGCTTCTATGTTCATGTACATTCTTTGGTGCAAGAATTTTCATTATAGCTATAATTTTTGAAGGATCTATACAGCAAATCCATCTTTACTTATTACATGACCCAAATAATGGACTTCTATGTCATAGAATTAACATTTGGATAGCTTACCAAATAACCGTCTCTTTCTCATAATTTCCAAAACTATTTTCAAATGCTCATGATGCTCCTAAATGCTTTTAGAATATATGAGAATGTCATTCAAGAATAGGAGCAAAAAAATTTCCAAGTATTCTTCCAAGATATTATTCATTAAATTCATAAATGTTGCAGTGCATTAGTTAATCCAAAAGGTAAAACCGTAAACTCATAATGTCCATACCTTGTTCTAAAAGTTGTTTTATGAATATCCTAATCCTTAATTCATAGTTGATGATATCCAATTGACAATCTATCTTGAAACATACCGATGCTCCACGCATCTAATCAAATAAATCATCAATCCTAGGAGTGGATATCTATTCTTGATTGTTGTCTTATTTAACATTCGTAATCAATGCAAAATCTAAGTGTTCCATCTTTATTTTTCACAAAAAATATGGGTGTTCCTTAAGGAGAAACACTTGGACTAATCAAAACTTAGAAAAAGTTCTTGCAATTGAGCCTTAAGCTCTACTAATTCTATAGTAGTCATTTGATATAGTGTTGTAGAAATAGGTGCAATTCAAGGCTTGATCTCAATCATGAAATCAAATTCTCTTTTGGGTGGAAGACTTGGAAATTATTTTGGAAATACATCACTGAAGTCTCGTAACAGTGGATATCATTCCATAATATCACTGCTCTCTTTTGTTGATTCAGTAATTTTTACTGCATATAAGGTACATCCTTTATTTTTTGCCTTTTTAAGTTGCATGGCTAACATTTTTCTAATAGAATTCTCAAGTTTCACACCCTGAATTTCTTCTTATTTTTTGTAGGTCGTCTAAAAACTAATGTGTTTTTCACAATAGTCCACTTTATCCTTATGTTTCGCTAACTAATTAACACCTATGATTACATCATAAGACCCTAAAGGTGCAACATAAAGATTAACCTCTCGTGGAAAAGTTAGGTAAATCAAGGAATGCTCCAAAAAGACACATACTAACCGTATGAAAAACATTATTACCATACTATACCATCCATGTTTTATCCATGTTTCAGCTTTTCTTTTTAATTTTGATGCTAATTTACTAGATATAAAACATTCAGTAGCTCCAGTATCAAAAATAATAGTTATTGGTAAACCAAATAACTTACTCGAAACTTCTATGGGTGTGGCTTGTTTCTCACCGCTTGTTAGCTACTACAACATGTTTCTTGTATTGCTGATTGTGATCATCCTTATTGAAAGGACACTAGCTTGTGTAATGATCTTTTCCATAGTTATGACAGCCTCCTAAAGGTCCCTTCCTAGGCTCGGGTTTATTTCCATCCTTAGAGTTATCGTTCTGACCCCCATAGGAATTTTGTTCGTTATTATTGTTCTTGGTAAAGTTATTCCAGTATATTACCAACAAACTTGTTTTTTTGCTGCTTTCTTATTTGTATCGATGAAAACATATATTTCATTCCAAATTTTTTCCATGGTCCTTTCTTGGGTGCAAGAGAGGATGAAGAGGAGTTGGGATTCTTCTTCCTTACTTCCTCCTTATGAGAAAAAATTACATTTAAATTTTGTTCCTACATTATGGCTTTTTCAACAACCCCTTCCATCGTGGTTGGGCTGTGAACATCCACCTCTCCTCCTATAATGGGATTCAATCCCATGATGAATTTTTGTATCCTAAACTTCTCATCAATTTGGTACTGAGGCACATACTTAAGGAGTTTTGTAAATCTCTCCCAATACTCGTTACGGTTAGCTTTCCTTGAGCTAAGTTCTAAAATTCTGTCATTTTTTTATCATAGTAGAGTTGTGGTAGCCATCGTTGCCTAAAGTAACCTTTAAATTGGTCGCATGTGATATTAGATTCATCAATATTCAACTCAGCCCTGCGGTTATCCCACCATGAAGATCCTTCTTGTGAAAGTTAATATGCTCCACATATCACCTTTTTTCTTCTCGAAATTTCTTATTGCAAAGTAGTTATCCATTTTGCTAAGCCAGATCTCAGCCCCATCTCCTAATGTGGTTCCATCAAACTTGGGTGGACTTATCCTTTTTATGTCAATAGTGAGTTCTGCTACTAGCCTAGCCTTTTTGTTCTTAGGCTCCATAGGTATGTTAACATTGTTATTATTAACACTCACATTGGCGTTGCCCCCTAGTGGTGGCATATTATTGTTATCGCTTCTTCTTCCTCCTCATTTCCCATTACTTGTTATTCAAGCACTGCCCAAACGATCTCTTGTTTCCAATAGGATAGCAAGGATTTCATCTATTTTCTAGGCAGTTGTAACTCCTCCCTCAGGAGGAGGGTTATTTGCAATGTTTCCTCTTGTTCTCACCATTTTCTGTTACAAGAAAATTTAAGTTTCATCATATTGTGGACACAATAGGTCCAAGAGCTGCAACCTTCAGCTTTGATACCAAGATGTAACATTTCCATTTTTAGACTTTAGAATGAAGAGATTTTTTTTTAATAATGTTCATTGTTCTAAATAAAGTAATATTTAGGAAAAACATTCCATGCTAATAAAATTCAATGGTTAAACATATGATCTCGTAATGACTCAGTGATTCACCGATCTATTCATTCAATAACTCAAGAAACCGATCTATTTATGTTATCTTATGTATTGAATACATATTGTACACTTCGTATACTTTTCATTCTACCCTACACCAGTCATCGAGTGATCTATTTAAAGAACATATCTGATTATCTGCTACCAATATTCATCTAATATCACGTTGTTTTAAACTTGGTGACATAAGACAACACAACCAACAGCGGTTTGCGATACTTTGGCCAAAGATTTATAACATACTATGTATGTCACTATTCCTAGATGGCATACTCATCATTTTGGAATACATCCTTTACCTCACTCTTCTATTATCATGATTGGTATTTACTGACTACCATCAGTCCACTTGTTCAAAGTTTTACCATAGCCCTAGATAAAAATAGAACCTATTATAGGAAGATGCTCACAAATGCTTAGGGTATCTTAGCATACTCATTTGAACTAAATTATCTGAAAGTGAAAATGTACCTTGAGCCTTTGGAAGCTAATTCCTATCCTAAATATGCTCCTATCCAGACCTAGAGAGAAACTAGGTTCAAGTCTGAGTTCTAAATGTGTGTAGATCTAGATGATCAATGTGGAAGGATGATGCCACATGTCAACTACAACATTGTATTCTCGAGAAGACCCAAGCCTTCTCAAAAGTAAATTCCTATAGTTTTTGTGTGCCAAAGCATCCTACAAAAAATTCCTCATCAAGATGTACATACTCCCAAGGAGATTGTTAATGCATTGTTAGTTTGGATTAATTCTAGATTACAACAACCCTGCCAAACCCTAATCCAATGCTCAATAAGTTATTTTCCTAAATTTTCTTCATTTAGTCCATTAATAACTTCGTTATATTCATGGTCACTTTTAATGTTTGATCACATAGTTAAACTGCCAATTAATCGTAACTATACAACATTATAATATGTCTTATTTAAAAAGTACAATAACTTTTTGGAAAGGTTCAACATCTCGAATATATATCCAATTTAAAGTAGACTTCATACAATTTGAAGTCTAATAAATTGTAATCATATTTCCAAACCTTTTTGGTTTATAAGCAATTACGAAGGAGAAAGAGTCTTCATCTCCATGTTAAGTGTTAGGGTATATCTTACCCAATATCCATATTTCTTAATGTATGTACAACATTCATTACATTACTATATTATATAGTTTAGATAAAGAACATCATATTCTGCAACTTAATGAGTTGCATCTTAATTAGGGAAATTGAACTAAATCCCTTTATCCAACTTATTAAAGGATAACCAATTAAGCATATAAATAATATGAAGAATATCAACAAGATAGAATCCATCTCTTCCATACAAGTACAAAATAATTTACACAACCAATATAGGTAAACTCTCAAATTTCAATTCATCTTTATAACTATACATTTACAAGCCTTATGTGTTTTAGGAAAACTACATAACAACCGCCTTCATAAAAAAAGAATGTGCTACTTTTCCTACTTCAATACAAAGTCTAATTAATGAATCATAATTCTTCACAAGGAATCAGATTTCAATCAGCCAATGCATTATATAACTTTTTCCTTCTTTTATCACTTACGAATTCCATCTATAAAAATTGCTATCACGGGTCAGCTTAATGAACTAAGCATGATAAGTACTAATCTTTAAAACGAAGTGCATTCCAATAATTGTGCTATTAAAACAACTCTACTTTAATGAGACAATTATTACATCCTAAATATCAATATAAGCAATAGAAAATGGAAAAGAAGTACATTTAACCAATTGAATTCACTTCCAAGAGAAGAACAAAATATAATCCACTATATCTACCTTACAAAAATTAAAGTTTAATTGATCATATCAATTATCCTTAAGCAAACAACAGATCATATCATCTCATTGTTCCCAATTCTATCATAATAGAATACAACATTTATATTTTCTTTAATCCAAAAGAAGGGTTTATACCATGGTTCTCATTAGGATGTTTCATAAAACTCTTAAGAAAAATAAGAAGAACCATTACAAACCATGCCCAAACACAAAACATCCGAAAAACAGAAACAATTTCATAACATGAATTTAACTGTTTCATTTAAAGGACAACTACCTTAACATTCAACATTTAAGATATTAATTAGAATAGAATCCCATGTCCATCCCTGAAGGAATATAGAATTAAACAGTCTATCAACAAGTTTACATTTTTTTTTCAATAAGACCAAAACATCTAATCTCTTTTTACACCATTTCAATCAAATGATATGTATAAGAAGACTAATCAACATATTAAATATCCATTCCCTAAGAGGATCAATAATAGAAGGTTTCAATAAAATGAACTTAACCCAACAACATAAAAAAGGAATCTTATATGAATGTGATTTCATCCTTAAATCAATTCACTAAACTTAACAACAAATTCCCTTTCTAATCCAAACAATAAGCTCATACACTAGTTCCCATAAGAGAGAACAAAACCAACTCAAGGTAAGAAGAAAACATACTGCAAGTTTCCCTTACAATTTTTTTTACCTTCAACAAAGCATGAGTTCCCATTTCATTTTAGAACAAATACATAGTAAGTTCAAAAACAACATACTGTCCCAAAAGAATCAAAATTTCTTTTCTCTTTTAAAAAAAGAGAGTAAGGATTCATTTACTAAATCCAATTAAGAAATAGAAAATCCCTAAGAGAAAACTAACAATTCTTAATTACCATGAGCTCAAAAATACTGAAACTTCACTAGAAGATTTCAATATTTTATTACAAAGAGCAAGCATTTCATGGTTTCAAGAGAGTAATAATCCAAAACAAACTATCTCAACTTCATGTTTCCAACATAGGAGACATTTTTTTAAACAAAACAATCAACCCAAGATGTGGGTTTCCTCAAAATAGAGGGGAAAAGACTATCCCATAATAAAAATAGTGCCTTCTAAGAAAATATGAAACAAACTCACAAGAGGAGTTCCAATTCCATTGCCTTAAGAAAACATTTCAAGTTAAATCTCCAAAATATATTTAAACTCGATTAAACTACTCTCGATATTTCCTTTGAGTAAGTTGTTCAAATTAATAGATTTATGAGATTTAAACTTTTTAAGAAATTAAAAACCCAACTCAAATACCAAAACCAAATCAAACATGTCGATAATACTACCAGTTCAGAACTCAAAAGTACAAAATCTAAGCACAATGTCGAACACAAGCTTCTCACAAAGGTTCATGACAACTCAAGTAAATATTCACAGTTTGTGGAAACAACAAATTCCTAGTCTAGTTTATATCTTTAATAAAAAAACTAAAAACTACCGTAACAGAACTAACACATCATTCCAGCTAAAAATTCCAAACACTAAGTTCCAATTTACATGTACGGTGTCGAAATCACAAAGTCCCAAACATGAGCTCAGATATGTAAAAGTATCTTAATACGAGGTACTATATAATACAAATATCCATTAACAGTTTAGAACAACAAGGAGCTTCCATTACCACTTTATACTCAAAACAAGGATTCCTATTTCCAACTCAAATGAAACACGAGTTTCCAACAAGAGTTCAGAACCAAACAAGTAACAAAATATGAGTGTGGTGAAAAACATGAACTTCCATTAATAGTCCAGAATATCACAAGAATAAAACACGAGTACAAAGCCACATACAGGCTTCAACAATAGTCCTGAGTTACCCAAGATTCCAAACACATGTTTAGAGCATCAAGAATTAACCGGTACTAGTTCTTATCAAAATACAAACCCAGTACAAGTTCCAAACCAAACACTAGCTCGAATACAAGCTCCATCTTAAACAAAAATGAGTTCCAATGAATATCAAACAGAACTCAAGGTTCCTAAAAACTCATAACCATATTTAAGTAGCAACGAAGGTCATTTAAAATAGAACACTTTAATTACTAGTTCCGTAATGACAATGACAGAGTTACTGAAATACGTTTTGCATGCATTATTTTTAAAAAAAGAACTAACACAAAGTAAGTTTCCAAACTTTATGTTATTTTGCTAAGGATTTCGTATGCAAATTTTTAGATATTTATAAAACCCAAAAAGGAAATAACCGGATAAAACATACAAGGAAAGAACCTCAAAAGAGCATACTTTTTTAAGGAAACATTTATTAGAAAGCAAGAGATCTTAAAGATTAGAGCCTATCATGCTTGATAGTGCTTTTGCCAAATTGAAAGAGACTTCTAGCGGAGATTTCAACTCATTTTCTTCTCCATGAAAGATCAAAAACAAATAACTTTCCTTAGAATGCCTCATATACCTTCCCATGATTGAAAATAGACTAGGTGAGTTAAAAATAGAAAATAAGTGCAAGTCAAACTACTGGTTTGAAGAACTAGTTTGCTCCATGCAGAGAAAAATATGGAAAGCATGAAAAAACCAACAACCTCCCACAAACCGCCTTTCAAGTTTCCTAGATGGTTTGCAAACAAAAAATGAGACCAATAAATTCCATTAATTCAAATTTTCCCTCTCAAATCTCCTTAACACTGCCTCCCAAACCTAGCGAGTGCCAATTCACATTTAACATGCAACTCCATCTTTAACGAAACTTCAACATAACCCTCACCGCCAAGTCAACTAGCCCCTGCCAAAACTAGCAGTACTTTATGCCTTAAAAACCTTATCAACAACTTAAATTCCATTATAACCATCACCTTTTATGCATGTGACCTATTAGGTTCCCATTTAAATAGCTTAGGATAGATCCTTTAGAACTTAGGTTAGTTTAGAATTAATCACCTTAGGCCTTACACACTACCTTAGGTAGTTTCCACATAGGTTAGATTAATTCACAACATAGTAGTTTTAGGCATTAGGTTAGATCATCACATAATCTTATAGCATTAGGTTTTAGGTTAAATTAAATAGCCTAGTAACCTTTGCATACTCCCTTAACACAAGGCTTGGGTTAGAAATAAAATCAATTAAGTAACATAGGTAGGTAGTATATATATATTCTTACCTAGCTTAGGATTCCATAGGATAATCCTGTAATTTTAGGATTTTGAATCCTTCCAATGTCATGAACAAGCTACATTTCATTTATGTCAGCAATGGGCTGCCAAGATCAATCTTCAAGGACCTAAGCACAACATATACTAAATAGAAACACATTCACAAAAATTAAAGAACTTGTTATAACAAATTTCAGTCCACCATGTCCCTTAACTAGGGAATGCCAATATACCATTCTTTCAACTGAGCTAATTTAAAACATTCCTTGGATCATTGAAATTGATCCAAGGATGAGTCGATAAGGAGATAAGTTTGCAACTCTTAAACCAAATTGTAATTCACCTACAAGAATTGAAAAATGGGTTCAAGGAAGCGATTCCATTTCAGTCTAGTGATCTCGAAGAACATAAAAGGTTTATCCATATCAAACATGATCTGCAACAACCAAAAGAACACATCTTTAGAAGAAGTTCACATGTCAAAACTTGAAATGTAGAAGAGGGATATAACAATTGTCAAGGGTGTTACATGCTTTCCTCCTAAAAGAATCATCATCCCAATGACTACCTCATTCTAAAAACTTTTATCAATGACAATCAATTCATTCACTTCTCTTATCATAAGTTAAATATATCAAAAATTATAGTTCCGAAATCATAATTAAATAATCTGTTTATTAAAATCAAATAAATATCTACCCAAAAATGGCATACTTATTGTCATATAAAGATAAAATCATAAATTTTTATCACTCAAAAAATTAATTATGTTCAAATAGATATGGAAAAGTAGTTTACATATCCTCTAGGTTTTCTCAAGTTGCACTCTCTTCATTAAGGTGGTCCAACTAGACCTTACATTGTTTTATTTCTTGATTTCTTAAATGAAAATAGCAAGTTTCAAACACTCGTATGGGTTTAACCATGCTTATTCATGGGTCTTGGACTGCAAGGAATTCCAATTTAACACATGTGATAAATATGAAATGTATTTCTTAAGCAAAGAAATATGGTAAACATCATGCATTCGTGAAAAGCGGGAGGTAAGGCTAAATGATAAGCTACGGGGTTGATTACTTCAACTATCTCAAAAGGTCCCATATAACGAGGTGATAACTTGGCTGCCTTGCCAAAAGTTGTAGAACTCTTTTCGGTTTAACCTAAAGAAAGACTTTCTCACCAACTTCAAAATATTGATATCATTCTAGGATCCCTATCCGAAATGATTAACTTAGGTACTCCATGTAATCTAAAAATTTTGTGTACAAATCTTCTTACCAAAATAGGAGAATCATCCTTCATATTTCCAGCAATAAAATGTGCTACCTTCGTTAGTTTATCCACAAATACTAAGATAACATCATGCTTATTTCTTGACATAGGTAACCCTTGTATAAAATCCCGCTATTACTCGCCATTTGTGCTGCGGTATGCTATGAGGATACAAAAACTCGGGTGGGTGAATATGTTCCTCTTTAACACATTGACATTTAAGGCAATGTGTCGCAAAATTAATAACATCCTTTTTCATTCCTTTCAAGAAATATTGTTGTTTTATATTAGTAAGCATTTTTTAATGTCAGGTGTCTAGAAAAAGGTGAATTGTGAAATTCAACTAACAATTTCTTTCTCAAATCATTAAGCAAAGGTACTGTTAGTGCAAAATCACAGCACCCCTGGATGTTGATCAGATTTCTAGGTTGATCATACTAATATCCAGTGTGATTGCATAACATTGAATCCTTTCTCCAAGTGTGGGACTTGAAGAGTGAGAAAGGAATCTCCAGAGAAAGGCTAGTTCCTATTCCTCTGTTCAGGTGCACACGAAATATGCAGAGGGTTTTCTCAAAATCTAATCTAATCTGCCAAGGAGACAAGGTAAGAAGATGCATAAAATAAATCTAAGCTAATAGAGGTGATGCACCGAGGAATGAAGAACATATGCTTTGCCAAATTAAACACAGACCATGTAGATATAACACAACACCATGCACAGATAGCAAAAATGCAATGAAAGATCAAGAATGACAGTAATAAATATGTAAGAGGGTTTAAAAGCAACCACAGACACATATATATTGCTCAAGGATCGATTCAATACATTGCAATGGCCAGAAGGCAAAAATGGTGTTACAGTCTATATGGGAGGTTTGAAAACTCCACAAATCTTCTTATGAACAGGAGAGAAGGGAGGGTGCAAAGCGAAATGTCCAACTCAGAAAGAAACCCCTCCTTACAATTTATAGGAAGAATGGGAGAGAAAAGAGAGAGGAATTCGAAATCTGCCCCAACCACCTCTAGGTTGCATTTAATTCGTCCATCATGGCAGAAGCGGCGGGTTCTGGCAAAGTGGCGGTTTGCCTAACAGAAGCGGCGGGTTGTCTGCTGCATTAAAGTGGTTGTTGAAGCATTACCTCGCTTGTTATTTCGTGCCAGAGGTGTTTCTCAATTTTCTCCCTCCAGACTACACCAAAATGCAAGATTGACCCTGGAAACGTGTAGAGAATTTCAGCAGCTTTCCGTTGATATCAAGAATGTGCAAATCCGAGCTCTGGATCGAAAGATATGTCGATCTGAAGATTTAGGACACGTAACAGGTGAAAACGGATTTTGAAATATTTTCCCACGCACTGCCACTTGGATGCCACGTGGCATGCTCTGATTCGCTGAATAATTCTCTCTCCTCTGCTTTTCGGCGGGCTGTCTCTTGAATTTTGACTTTTGGTGCTCTTGGAATATTTTCCACATTTTTCCCACGCCCCGCCACTAGGGATACGTGGCATGCATTGGTTGGTTCACGAACCTGTCGGGTCTTCCTTCACTTTTACCCCTTTTGGCTTAGATTTGGCCAAAATTTCCAACTCCTCCCGAGCTCCACACTTCTATGCTCCATTGGACACGTGTCCAATTTCTATTGGCTTGGGCCGCTTCAAACCTTTCCTTTTGACCTTTTGGCTTCTCCTTGATGACACGTGGCAATTTCTCAATGGTTCTCGGGCCTGCCGAGTCTTCCGCGTACTTCACGTCCATTTCCCCGGACGTCCCATTTTGATTTTGGACCTTTTGGGACAATTTCAGCCGGTTCGGTGGTTGGGTATTTCTGGCCCGCTTGTCCCACTTTGTTTTGGACTGACTTGACTCTTTTCGCCGGTTCGGGTCCTTTTGTCCCACGCGTCCCGAACTGCCCCTCTCAGCAGTTAGTCGATTTTCTCTCTCGGTCGAACCGGCATTTCACGCCCGCCGCGTACTTTCGTCCCACTTGTCCCAAATGCTTAGTGGGCCGCCTGGACTCATTTCGGCCGGTTCGGGCGGTTCGCGTACCTTTGTCCCATTTGTCCCACCTTGTGCTGGACTAGGACTTAGCCGATTTTCACAATTTTTTCTGGCCCAAACTACTTGCTTTCTGCAACCTTCTCCGCACTTTCTCAAAGCTTGCTCCTTCCTTCTTCGGCCTGGGGAGTTTAGAAAGATTCCTGAAGGGACCCTAGAAACCTGATTTTGCTCTGAATCAGTCATTTTTCTTGGAATTTGGACATCCTGATGCATGTTATCAAATTTACCCTGGGGGGGTGAATTTTGGATAACAATTTGGCGACTCAGCGGGATCATCTGCCTGCTAGATGAAAAGGCCAGTTGCCTGAAGCCATCCATTGGGCATGGAGTCATCAAATATTCTGTTAGAATCCAAACTGACTCAGAATGTGCGAGGAGGAAGATGGAAAGAGACTTGATTTTAGCAAAGACATGCATCATCTCCATGGACAGCAAGCTGTGCCAAGGCACTTAGGGAAAACAAAACTAATCTACAGCAAAACAATGTGCACAAGCACTTGGAGGAAAGAAAATCTAATCTAGTATTTACAGATGTAGTGAACCTCCCTCTAGAAGCAACGCTTGAGATAGATTCCATTTACTGGAATCTGCAGTTCTTCACCATCCAATGAGGCCAATTGGAAAGCATTGTTGTTCTTGCACTTTGTGACCATGTATGGGCCACTCCAAATGGCATCAAATTTTGAATGCCTTCCTGGTTTTGCTCTGTCCACATCCCATTTCAATACTAGATCTCCTACTTGAAAAGATCTATCTTTGGCCTTCCTATCAAAGGTCTTGATCAAAACCTGATCCTTTTCCATTGCTTGGAATGCCTGATCTCTGATTTCTTGCAGCTCCATCAATTCTGCATATCTCACCTCCATGGGCCCAAACTCTAGCAACTCCAGCTGTTTCATGAGTTCCAACGTTGGCAGCTCAAGTGACATGGGCAAGACTGCCTCTCTTCCGTAGACAAGCCTAAATGGAGAGTTACCTGTGGATCTTTTGGGAGTTATCCTATCAGCCCATAAGGCTGATTTCAGTTTGGTATGCCAAGCCTTCTGATTCTCATCAAGAGTCCTCCTAATGATCCTCAGCAAGTTTTTGTTTGTAGACTCGGCCTGGCCATTACCTTGAGGGTAATAGTTTGATGAAGTGCTCAGGTAAATCCCGTTCTTGACAGCCCACTCAGTAACTTTAGATCCAATGAATGCCAATGCATTATCAGAGACTATTGTAGCAGGTACACCAAATCTGGTAGTTATCCCCTCGTAAAAGTCCAAGATGCTAGACTCATTCACCTCTTTGAGTGCTACTGCTTCTGTCCATCTGGTGAAGTAGTCTGTGGCTGTCAAAATCCATTTGTGCCCTTGGCTCGAATTGGGATTGATGATTCCAATGAAGTCCAAACCCCATTGCATGAATGGCTGGTCAACTGAGATTGGATGTAATGGGAGGGCTGCAAGTCTCTCTTTTCCTGTGAAGAATGCACAATTCTTACATTTCTTGATCCATGCATAGCAATCACTAAAGATTTTAGGCCAATAATAACCAGCCTTCATGATTTTCAGAGCTGTCACTCTTGGTGCAAAATGGCCACCAGCTGGTCCATCATGAAACTCCTTTAATACCCTTTGAATCTGACCTGTGTTAATGCATCTCAGCAGCACTCCATTCACGTCCTTCTTGAACAAAACTCCATCAATGATGGTATATGGAATAGCCTGCAACCTGAAGTGTCTTCTTCTTGCTTTGCTCATTTCTAGAGGGCACATGCCCATCTGTAGGAAATGTATCATATTCTGAGTCCAACAGGGAGTGGACACATCATCATTTTCCTATTTTTGATCATCTTGTAATAGCAGGACAACGTCTTCTTTATCTTCTGGGTTGTTTAGTTGTTTGGAAGCGAGCTGCTCACACAAACCTTTGCCTCTTACCAGCTTGGTGATCTTGATCTCAATGTCATACTCCATGACACGGGTGATCCATCCTGCCCTTTTCTCATTCAAATCCTTGTTGAGGAGGAAGTCCTTAACCCCAGCATGTGAGACCAGCAACTGGACCTTGTTGTTTGAGACCAAATGCTTGAATTTCTTCAAGCTCCTGATTACTGCAAGCACATGTTTTTCAATAAAAGAGTACCTCAATTCGCAGTCATTTAGGCTTTGGCTGAAGAAGGCAATCGGCTGTTCATCATTATCTTTGTTCTGCTGTACCAGAATGGTAGAAATAGTGTCATCACCTCCAAATGCATAGAGGATGAAATCCTTGGAAAAGTCTGGGTTGATGAGAGTGGGTGCCTGGGAGATGGCTTCTTTGATTGCTTCAAAACTCTCCTTGCCTTCTGCCGTCCATTTGAAAGCCATGCTTTTTCTTAACATTTTGGTGATGGGCTTGACAAAGGCTGCAAAATTTGGGACAAACCTCCGAACAAAGTTTATCCTTCCCAGGAAACTTTGAAGAGCCTTTTTGTGACTTGGCAATGGTAGAGCTCTTATGGCTTCAACCCTCTCTGGATCAATTGCTAATCCTTCCTTGGAGACAATATGGCCAAGGAGTTTCCCTTCATGTGCAAGAAAGATGCACTTCTTAGGATTTAAAGACACTCCAAACTTTCTACATCTCTGAAACACTTGCCTGAGGTGAAAGAGATGGTCTGCAGCATTCTTTGAGAAGATAGTAATATCATCTAAGTATATCAGTACTATCTTGTTTATCAAGCCTCTGAATGCCATATCCATAGCTCATTGGAATGTTGCTCCGGCATTCGACAGTCCAAATGGCATCTTCTTGTAAGCATATGTGCCCCATTTGGTTGTGAAGGCTGTCTTGAACTGGTCTTCCTCCTTCACCATAATTTGATTGAAGCCTGAGTATCCATCAAGTAGTGAAAATCTTTCTGAACCAGCTACGACCTGCAATATTTGCTCCATGGAAGGGAGTGGATAATGGTCCCTGAGAGAGGCTCTATTCAAATCTCTGAAGTCAACACATAGCCTGATCTCTCCACTTTCTTTCTCGATGGAACCAAGTTCGCAACCCAACTTGAGTGCTTGATAGGGAATATAATTGCTTGACTCAATCAGCTTGTCATTAACCCTTCCTCATGAGAGGCTCCATGTGTGGATTGGTGGTCTCTGTTTTACCTCGATGTGCTTAGTATTTGGATCCAACTCGATTATATGTATGCTGAGCTAAGTTGGGATTGAACCCTTTCAAGTCTTCATAGCTCCAAGAAAACATGTCGGGAATTCTTGACATAGCCATTAATATGAACTCATACCTTTCTGTTCGGTTGTCATCTTTCCAATTTGTAGTGGCTTGTTCTCTTCTACCAAGATGGATGCCGAATCTTCCCTCTTGACCTGAATATTTGCTTTCTCCTTTCTAAACTGATCATTGGGGTTAAAAATTGACTCCAAGGTGACAAGTCCCTTGGGCAGCTTGTCAGTTCTCAGCTGTATCACCTGGTCACCATATTGCTGTTCCAACTTCTCTTGATTCTTAGCTGAGAACTCAGCTTCTTCCTGCAAGAAGTGGATGATTTGTTGGTCATTCTCAAATACTTGCCAATTGACATCGTTATCCGGCACTGAAGGCCTCACAATCACGTGGATGTTTGGTTGTACCTTGTCTTGTTGAATGTTTTCTACAATGTCAAAGGCTGCCCCTACTGCTGCAAGCCTGTCAGTAGCTTGATTCTCTTTTCTGGGAATGGCCTTGATGCCAAAACCCTCAAAATCTTCCATGAGGTCCCACACCCTATTCTTGTAGCATCTGAGTAGATCATTTTTGGCAGCATGTTGTCCCTTGACCTGATTTACAATCAGCTCACTGTCCCCAAAAACTTGCAAGTTATTTATTTTTTTCTTTATTGCCCAATGCATCCCTTGCACCAAGGCTTCATATTCAGCAGTGTTATTGGAGCATGCAAATTGAAATCTAAAAGCTGAATAATACTTTACTCCTTGAGGTGAAATAAGCACGGCTCCACCTCCTGCGCCTTGTCTACTCCTTGATCCATCAAAAAACAGTTGCCATACCTCGTTGTCATCCTTGTGGTTTGGCTTGGTGATGCTAGGAATAGGTTGACTTTCTTCATGTATACAATAGACCCCTAGCTCCGATTCTTCTACTTCTTGATAAGGATCAAAAGCATGCACCTTGCTTGCCCATTCATCAAGAGTCAAATCTGGGATACTTCCAACCTTAGTGTCGGCTTCATCAGTGCCAAGGTGATCTTCTTGATCAAATGCTGAGCAATTGGTATTAATATGACTTGGAGTATAGGGCTCAATGTGGAAATCTGCAATAGGTTCTGACCTAATTGTAGCTTTAGTTCCATACCTCGTTCTGAACAGCATGTGTGACCAATCAACGGACAAATATCCCCCAATCTTGGCAGTAAAGTCCCTTGACAAACAGAGGGCAAAGAGTGGTGGAAGGTCTATGACTGATATATCTTGTAAGACAACAACATTTGGACATGCATGCAAGGTAAGACTCAAATTTCTAATCACTCCAACTGTTGCTATTGCTGTCCCATCCAGCTGCACTACTCCCTTAGATGTTATTTCATACTGGAGCCCTAACTGATCAGCTATCTGTTTAGGCATTACTGAGCTACTTGCCCCGGAGTCTATCATGCAATTATGCACTAGCTGATTTCCAATGATTAACGAAACATAAAAAGGGGGGGGCTTCAACATTTTACCTTGTTGTGCTCCATGATTTCCTTCAGGCTGGGCAGCATTTGTAAGCACTTTGTCTTGCCTCTGAACCTGCTGATTCGAAGTTGGCCAGTCCTTCATAGCAGCTTGCAGCAGATCTCTTTGGCCTGGGATGGATAGGGATTCCCACATAGATATATTGACGTTTGTTTTCTTCATCTGATCAATGATACTGAATGGTGATGAAGGATCTCTCTGCTGTCCCTTGATTTGCACATTTGCTCCTTGAATATGGGCAGCAACAGCTGGCATTTGATTTGGCCAAGGGGCTGTTCTTGGCTGCCCTCGTGCATTTGAAACTGGGTTTTGCTTGCCAATCATTTGTGGAGCTGTGGAAGGTTGTGGATTGGCTGGGGCTAACGGCTGTTCTTCACCCAAATTTCTCCTTTTTGACCTTGTGTTGGCAGCGACACCTTGAGAAACTGCCTGATTCATGCCACAGAAATCCTCTGCTTGCCAATTTACCAATGTGGTGTCATTTGAAACTGGGTTTTGCTGTTGGAATGTTTCTTGTTGTTGGCTGTTTTCTTGACTACTCTCACCCTCCACACCAGCACTTGTTACCATTAAAGCTTGGGTTAAAGCACCATTATAGCACATGGATTGATTATGGGGTTCATTACATGGAAAACACCATTCATACTCCTGGGCAATGTTGTTTTGTGCTGGTACTAATGCCTTAGAGGCAGATATGGCATTTGGATTATAGGGCTGGAATGGTCTATTGTAGGAGGCCTTGTTTGATTCATATTTGCAGCTGGATTAGGTGGCCTTTGAGGCTGATATGGCTGCCTATTAGGTTGAGCTTGAGGCTGATACGAAGGTCTAAAACCTTGAGCTTGCTATCTTTTGAGAGTAACCAGCTCATTGCCTAGATTTTGCAATTGCTTCATGACTTCTTGAAGCTCATTTGGGGCGCTTGGAGATGAAGTGGAAGCTTCATTTGAACTCTGATTTCTAGGAGTGGGAGAAGGAGCTAAGACAGGTGCTTGACTAGTACTTGGGCTCTCTAAACTTGGATATAATGGCATTGGAGGCCTAGGAGCTAGCTTGCCAGCTTGAATCAGACAATTTTCAGCTCTAATGGCAATACTATAAGCAGCAGGGATAGTTGTGCCTCCCATAGATTGAATCAACATAGAAATATCAGAATTTAAAGCTTTAAGGTAGTATAGAAAAGCACCTTCTGCTGTTGGTCTGACTGCTACTGGAATTCTATCCCAAGATCTTTGAAATCTGAAGTTGAAGTCAGTTAGCTGCTCATTGGAAGCTCTCTTGATGGTTGTCAGCTGCTCCAAAAGAGACAAGTTGTCTCCCTTCTCTCCAAATTGATTATGAAGTGCAATACACAGCTGATTCCAGTTCGTGATAGAAGCAGCTTCAAGGCTCCTAAACCATTGCAATGCTTTCCCCTTGAATGAAGATGCCAGCAATTTGACAGCTACTTGCATCTCATTAATCTCATGGATTGCACAAATGTTAGCAATGTCCTTGACATGATCACCAGGAGTGGTCTGATTTTCTCCAGTAAAATATGGAATGTTCTTCAATGCTGCAACTGGGATTGGATTTTGTGCATTGAGAGCAAGTGGGCTGCTGCCTGTGAAGTTGACATAGGGGTTTACTGGTTGCGCCATTCTGAGTGGTCTTAAAACCCTTGTATATTGAAAGAAAGGCCTGTCAGGTGGAGGAGTTGAGAGAGTTCTGCTTGGTGGAGATGGAGACCTTTGAATCCTTCTTCCTCTTTGCCTTCTTCTTGGAGATAGTTGCAGGTATTCAAACAACACTTCCTCTTCTCCAGCTCTTGACCTTGTGATTCTTCTCATAAGCTTTTAGGCCTGACTGCTGAAACTAGTTGATTCTTCCCCTTGGAGTCGCCAGATATGCAAATAATAGCTCTTTTCAGCAAGAAAATTGCAGCAGATGCACATCAACCTTGCTGCAATAAAAATGAGACCTCTGGTCCCACCGGGCGTGCCAAAACTGTTAGTGCAAAATCACAGCACCCCTGGATGTTGATCAGATTTCTAGGTTGATCATACTAATATCCAGTGTGATTGCATAACATTGAATCCTTTCTCCAAGTGTGGGACTTGAAGAGTGAGAAAGGAATCTCTAGAGAAAGGCTGGTTCCTATTCCTTTGTTCAGGTGCACACGAAATATGCAGAGGGTTTTCTCAAAATCTAATCTAATCTGCCAAGGAGACAAGGTAAGAAGATGCATAAAATAAATCTAAGCTAATAGAGGTGATGCACCGAGGAATGAAGAACATATGCTTTGCCAAATTAAACACAGACCATGTAGATATAACACAACACCATGCACAGATAGCAAAAATGCAATGAAAGATCAAGAATGACAGTAATAAATATGTAAGAGGGTTTAGAAGCAACCACAGACACATATATATTGCTCAAGGATCGATTCAATACATTGCAATGGCCAAAAGGCAAAAAACGGTGTTACAGTCTATATGGGAGGTTTGAAAACTCCACAAATCTTCTTATGAACAGGAGAGAAGGGAGGGTGCAAAGCAGAAATGTCCAACTCCAGAAAGAAACCCCTCCTTACAATTTATAGGAAGAATGGGAGAGAAAAGAGAGAGGAATTCGAAATCTGCCCCAACCACCTCTAGGTTGCATTTAATTCATCCATCATGGCAGAAGCGGTGGGTTCTGGCAAAGCGGCGGTTTGCCTAATGACGAAGCGGTAGGTTGTCCGCTGCATTAAAGTGGTTGTTGAAGCATTACCTCTGCTTGTTATTTCGTGCCAGAGGCGTTTCTCAATTTTCTCCCTCCAGACTACACCAAAATGCAAGATTGACCTGGAAACGTGTAGAGAATTTCAGCAGCTTTCCGTTGATATCAAGAATGTGCAAATCGAGCTCGGATCGAAAGATATGTCGATCTCGAAGATTTAGGACACTTAACAGTGAAAACGGATTTTGAAATATTTTCCGCGCACTTTGCCACTTTGATGCCACGTGGCATGCTCGATTCGCTGAATAATTCTCTCTCCTCTCGCTTTTCAAATGAGTAATTTGTCTCTTGAATTTTGAATTTTGGTGCTCTTGGAATATTTTCCACATTTTTCCCACGCCCCGCCACTAGGGATACGTGGCATGCATTGGTTGGTTCACGAACCTGTCGGGTCTTCCTTCACTTTTACCCCTTTTGGCTTAGATTTGGCCAAACTTTCCAACTCCTCCCGAGCTCCGCACTTCTATGCTCCATTGGACACGTGTCCAATTTCTATTGGCTCGGGCCAGTGCTTCAAACCTTGCCTTTTGACCTTTTGGCTTCTCCTTGATGACACGTGGCAATTTCTCAATGGTTCTCGCCTCAGGGTCTTCCGCGACTTAGCGTCCATTCATCCCGGACATCCCATTTTGATTTTGGACCTTTTGGGACAATTTCGGCTGGTTTGGCGGTTCGGGTATTTCGGCCCGCTTGTCCCACTTTGTTTTGGATCGACTTGACTCTTTTCGGGTGGTTCGGGTCCTTTTGTCCGCAAGCGTCCCGAATCGCCCCTCTCAGAGTTAGTTGATTTTCTCTCTCGGTCGAACCAGCATTTCGCGCCGCGCGCATACTTTTGTCCCACTTGTCCCAAATGCTTAGTGGGCCGCCTGGACTCATTTCGGCCGGTTCGGGCGGTTCGCGTACCTTTGTCCCATTTGTCCCATCTTGTCTTTGGACTAGGACTTAGCCGATTTTCACAATTTTTCGGCCCAAACTACTTGCTTTCTGCAACCTTCTCCACACTTTCTCAAAGCTTGCTCCTTCCTTCTTCGGCACTGGGAGTTTAGAAAGATTCTGAAGGGACCCTAGAAACCTGATTTTGCTCTGAATCAGTCATTTTTCTTGGAATTTGGACATCCTGATGCATGTTATCAAATTTACCCTAGGGGGTGAATTTTGGATAACAGTACATAGACTCTGTTTTCAAATCGTAAGATTCCTTCTTTATCAAAGTGAAAACCTTTATACCTTGAATCATTAGAATCTATAGCAAGTGTTGCTTTTACTTGTTGGAAGTAAGAATCAGATTCCATAACACTTTTTACTTCATCCTTAAACTGAGTTCTAAGTGTTATAAGAGCAGAAATGTGCTTCCTATGACTTAGAGCATTAGCCACTCTATTTTCTTTACCCTTTATATAACTTATGTCAAAATCATATTGAGACAAAAACTCTAACCACCTTCGCTATCTTGCATTTAGATTTGGCTGAGTGAAAATGTACTTCAGCCCAAGATGATTAGTTTTCAACTCAAATGGTTTACCAAGAAGATAATGCCTCCAAACTTGAAGTGCATGAACAATGGCAGCAAGCTCTAAATCATGTGGAGCATAATTCAACTCATGTAACTTAATTTTTCTACTTTCATATGCTATAACATGACCACTTTGTAACAAAATACCTCCTAGACCTTCACCAGATGTATCAATTACCACCATAAAATCTCCATTATGATCTAGTACTGCAAGAATAGGTGCTGAAGTTAACTGTTCCTTCAAGTTTTTAAATGCAATTTCACATTTCTCACTCCAAACAAACTTTTTATCTTTCTTTTGTAAGGAAGTTATTGGTGTAACTATCTTAGAAAAGTCTTTTACAAATTTCCTATAGTAGTCAGCAAGTCCCATGAAGCTTCTAATTTCATGTACATTATTTGGTGTAGGCCATTTCCATTATAGCTATAATTTTTGAAGGATGTATAACAATTCCATCTTTACTTATTACATGACCTAAATAGTGTACTTCTGTGTCATAGAATCAACATTTGGACAGCTTAGAAAATATCCGTCTCTTTCTCGTAATTTCCAAAACTATTTTCAAATTTTCATGATGCTCCTCAATTATTTTATAATATATGAGAATGTCATTCAAGAATACAAGCACAAATTTGTCCAAGTATTCTTGAAATATATTATTCATTAAATTCATAAATGTCATAGGTGCATTAGTTAATCCAAAAGGTAAAACCGTAAACTCATAATGTCCATACCTTGTTCTAAAAGCTATTTTATGAATATCCTCATCCTTAATTCATAATTGATGATATCTAGATTGAAGATATATCTTTGAATATACCGATACTCCACGCATCTGATCAAATAAATCATCAATCATAGAGAGTGGATATATATTCTTGATTGTTGCCTTGTTTAACATTTTGTAATCAATGCACAATCTAAGTGTTCCATCTTTTTTTTCACAAAAATTACGGGTTCTCCCAAGGTGAAATAGTTGGTCTAATCAAATGCTTAGACAAAAATTTCTTGCATTGATCCTTAAGCTATACTAATTCTATAGTAGTCATTTGATATGATGTTTTAGAAATAATTTCAGTTCAGGATTGATCTCAATCATCACTAAAGTCTCGTAACAATGGATATCATTCCATAATATTGCTGCTCTCTTGTTGATTCAGTAATTTTTACTACATATAAGGTACATCCTTTATTTTTGGCCTTTTTAAGTTGCATCAGATAGTTTTCTAACAAAAATCTCACGTTTTACACCTTGAATCTTTGTTGTTTTCTATAGGTCATCTAAACAACTAATGTGTTTTTCAAAATAGTCCACTTTAGCCTTATGTTCTACTAACCAATTAACACCTATGATTACATCATAAGACCCTAAAGGTGCAACATAAAGATCAACCTCTGTGGAAAAGTTAGGTAAATAGAGGGCTGCTCTATAAAGACACATACTAACTTTATGAACAACATTATCACCATCTTTGTACCATCCATGTTTTATCCATGTTTCCATCTTTTCTTTTTAATTTTACTACTAATTTACTAGAAATAAAACATTCAGTAGCTCTGTTATAAAAAAGAATAGTTATTGGTAAACGAAATAACTTACATGTAACTTCTATGGGTGTGGCTTATTTCTCATCACGCTTGTTAGCTACCGCAACGTGTATCTTATGTTGCTAATTGTAATCATCCTTCTTCAAAGCACATTGATTTGCATAATTATCTTTTCCACAGTTATAATAGCCTCCTATAGGTCCCTTCCTAGGCTTGGGTTTATTTCCAACCTTAGAGTTATCACTCTGAACCCCATAGGACTTTTGTCCATTATTATTGTTCTTAGAAAAGTTGTTTCGTGTATTACCAACAAACTTGTTTGTTCTTTGCTTTCTTATTTGTATCGAAGAAAACTTACTTTTCATTCCAAATTTATTCCATGGTCCTTTCTTGGGTGTAAGAGAGGATGAAGAGGAGTTGGGATTCTTCTTCCTTACTTCCTCCTTATGAGCAGAAATTGCCTTTAATTTCTGTTCTTGCCTTATGGATTTTTCAACAACCCCTTCCATCATGGTTGGGATGTGAACATCCACCTCTCCTCCTATAATGGGATTCAATCCCATGATGAATTTATGTATCCTGAACTTCTCATCAGTTTGGTATTGAGGCACATACTTAAGGATTTTTGTAAATTGCTCCCAATACTTAGTTACAGTTAGCTTTCCTTGAGCTAAGTTCTGAAATTCAGTCATTTTCTAATCATAGTAGAGTTGTGGCAGCCATCGTTGCCTAAAGTAACCTTTAAATTAGTCCCATGTGATATTAGATTCATCAATGTTCAACTCAGCCTTGTGGTTGTCCCACCACGAAGATGCTTCGTGTGAAAGTTGATATGCTCCCCATATCACCTTTGTTTCTTCTGAGAAATTTCTTATTGCAAAGTATTTCTCCATTTCACTAAGCCAGTCTTAACCCCATCTCCTAATGTGGTTCCATCAAACCTGGGTGGACTTATCCTTTTATGTCATTAGTGATTTTTGCTACTAGACTAGCCTTTTTGTTCTCAAGCTCCACAGGTATGTTAACATTGTTATAATCAACACCCACATTAGCATTATCCCCTAGAGGTGGCTGATTATTGTTATTAGCTTCTTCTTCCTCCTCATTACCCATTACTTACTATTCAAACACAACCAAACGATCTCTTGTGTCTAACAGGGTAGCAAGAATTTCATCGAGTTTCGGGCATTTGTCATTACTCACTCAGAAAAGGATTATTTGCAATGTTTTCTCTTGTTCTCATCATTTTTTGTTACAAGAAAATTTAAGTTTCATCAAATTGTGGACACAATAGGTCCAAGAGCTGTAACTTTTATCTCGATACCAAGATGTAATATTCTTATTTTAAGACTTTAGAATCAAGATATTTTTTTTTTTTTAATAATGTTCACTTGTTATAAATAAAGCAATATATAGAAAAAACATTCCATGCCAATCAAATTCAATGGATAAACATATGCAGTTGTAATGACTCGGTGATTCACCGATTTATTCATTCCATAACTCGGTAAGCTACTGATCTATTTATGTTATCTTATGTATTGAATACATATTGTATACTTCGTATACTTTCTCATCACACCTTCACCTGGGTATTGAGTGATCTGTTTAAAGAACATATTTGAATATCTGCTACCAATATTCATCTGATATCATGTTGTTTTAAACTTGGTGACATAGGACAACGCAACAAGTAGTTTGTGATACTTTGGCCAAATATTTATAACATACTATGTATGTCACTATTCCTAGATGGCATACTCATCATTTTGGAATATGTCCTTCACCTCACTCTTCTATTATCATGATTGATCTTTATTGACTACCGTTAGTCCACTTTTCCAAGTTTTTCTAGCTCTATATAGAAACATAATCTATTATAGGAAGATGCTCACAAAGGCTTAGGGTAAATGGGCATACTCATTTGACCTAAGTCATGTGAATGTGAAAACATACCCTAAGCCTTTGGAAGATAATTCCTATACTAAATATGCTCCTATCTATACCTAGAGAGAAACTAGGTCCAAGTCTAAGTTCTAGATGTGTGTAGATCTAGATGATCAATGTGGAAGGGTGATGCCACATGTCAACTACAACATTGTATTCTCGAGAAGACCCAATCCTTCTCGAAAGTACATCCCTGTAGTTGGCATGTGCCAACATCCTACAAAAACTGCCTCATCGAGATGTACATACTCCCAAGGAGATTGTTAATACATTGTTAGTTTGGATTAATTCTAGATTACAGCAACCCTGCCATACCCTAATCCAATTCTCAATAATTTCATTTCCTTAATTTTCTTCATTTAGTCCATTAAGAACTTTGTTATATTCAAGGTCGCTTTTAATTTTTGATCACATAGTTGAATTTCCAATAAACCGTAATTGTAAAACGTTATAATATGTCTTATTTATAAAGTACAATAAATTTTGGAAAGGTTCAACATCCAAATATATATCCAGTTTAAATTAGACTTCATACAATTTGAAGTCTAATAAATTGTAATCATATTTTAAACCTTTTTGGTTTATAAGCAATTACGAAGGAGAAAAATTCTTGATCTCCATGTTAAGTGTTAGGGTATATCTTATCGAATATCCATATTTCTTAATGTATGTACACCATTCATTACATTACTATATTATATAGTTTAGATAACGAACATCATATTCTGCAACTTAACGAGCTGCCTCTTAATTAGGGAAATTGAACTAAATCCCTTTATCTAACTTATTAAAGGATAACCAATTAAGCATATAAATAATATGAAGAATATCAACAAGATAGAATCCGTCTCTTCCATACAAGTACAAAATAATTACACAACCAATATAGGAAAACTCTCAACTTTCAATTCATCTTTATAACTATAAATTTACAAGCCTTATGCATTTTAGGAAAACTGCATAACAACCGCCTTCATTAAAAAAGAATACAACTTTTCCTTTTTCAATACAGTCTCAAGAACGAATCAGATTTAAATCATCCAATGCATCATATAAGTTTTTCCTTCTTTTATCACTTACGAAGTCCATCTGCAAAAATTTCTAACATAGGTCAGCTCAGTGAACTTAGCATGATAAGCATTAAGCCTTAAAACGAAGTGCATTCCATTAATTTCTCCATTAAAACAACTCTTCTTTAATGAGACAATTATTACATCCTAAATATCAATATAAGCAATAGAAAATGGAAAAGAAGTACATTTAACCAATTGAATTCACTTCCAAGAGAAGAACAAAATATAATCCACTATATCTGCCTTACAAAAATTAAAGTTTAATTGATCATATCAATTATCCTTAAGCAAACAACCGATCATATCATCTCACTGTTCCCAATTCTATCATAATAGAATACAACATTTATATTTTCTTTAATCCAAAAGAAGGGTTTATAGCATGGTTCTCATTAGGATGATTCATCTAACTCTTAAGCAAAAGAAGAAGAAGAACCATTACAAACCATGCCCAAACACAAAACATCCAAAAAATAGAAACAATTTCATAACATGAATTTAACTGTTTCATTTAAAGGACAACTACCTTAACATTCAACATTTAAGATATTAATCAGAACAGAATCCCATGTCCATCCCTAAAGGAATATAGAATCAAACAGTCTATCAACAAGTTTACATTTTCTATTCAACAAGACCAAAACATCTAATCTCTTTTTACATCATTTCAGTCAAATGATATGTACAAGAAGACTAATCAACATATTAAATCTCCATTCCCTAAGAGGATAAATAATGAAGGTTTCAATCGGATGAAATTAACCCAACAACATAAAAAAGGAATCCTATCTGAATTTGATTTCATCCTTAAATCAATTCACTACACTTAAAAACTAATTCCCTTTCTAATCCAGTCATTAAGCTCATACACTAGTTCTCAAAAGAGAGAACAAAACCAACTCAAGGTAAGAAGAAAACATACTGGAATTTTCCCTTACAATTTTTTTACCTTCAACAAAGCATGAATTCCCATTTCATTTCGTAACAAATACACAAGAAGTTCAAAAACATCATATTGTCCCAAAAGAATCGAAAGTTCTTTTCTCTTTTAAAAACAAAGTAAGGATTCATTTACTAAATCCAATTAAGAAATATAAAATATCTAAGAGAAACTAACAATTTTTAATTTCCCATGAGTGAACAAGACTAAAACATCACTACAAGATTTCAACATTTTATTACAAAGAGAAAGCGGTTCGTGGTTTCAAGAGAGAAATAATCCAAAACAAACTATCTCAACTTCATGTTTCTAACAGAGGAGACATTGTTTTAAACAAAACAATCAACCCAAGATGCGGGTTTCCTCAAAATAGAGGGGAAAAGTCTATCCCATAATAAACATCGTTGCCTTCTTAGAAAAGATGAAACAGATCCATTAGAGGAGTTCCAATTCCATTGTCTTAAGAATTTATTTCAAGTTAAACCTCCAAAATATATTTAAATAGCTTGATTAAACTACTCTCCCATATTTCCTTTGAGTAAGTAGTTCGAATTAATAGATTTCGAGATTTAAATTTTTAAGAAATTAAAAACCTAACTCAAATACCAAAACCAAATCGAACATGTCGATAATACTACCGATTCGTAACTTGAAAGTACAAAATCGAGCACGATGTCGAACACAAGATTCTCACAAAGGTTCAAGACTACTCAAGTAAATATTCACGCTTTTTAGGAAACAAAAATTTCCCATTCTAGTTTATATCTTTAACAAAGAAAACTCAAAACTACTAGAACAGAACCAACACATCGTTCCAACTACAAATTCCAAACACTAAGTTCCAATTTACATTTACAATTTCGAAAGCACAAAGTCTCAAACATGAGCTTAGATATGCACAAGTATCTTAATATGAGGCACTATATAATACAAATATCCCTTAATGATTTAGAACAATAGGGAGCTTCCATTACCAGTTTATATTCAAAAAAGGAGTCCTATTTCAAACTCAAACGAAACACAAGTTTCAAACAAGAGTTCAGAACAAGCAAGTAACAAAATATAAGTGCGGTGAAAAACATGAACTTCCATTAATAGTCCATAATATCACAAGAATAAAACATGAGTACAGAGCCACATACGGGCTTCAACTTTGAAAGTAGTCCCGAGTTACCCAAGATTCCAAATATAGGTTTAGAGAATCAAGAATTAACCGGTACTAGTTCTTATCAAAATACGAACCCAAGACAAGTTCTAAACCAAACACTAGCTCAAATAAAAGCTCAAGCTTTAAAAAACACGAGTTCCAATGAAGATCAAATAGAACTCAAGGTTCCAAAAAACTCGAACCATATTTAAATAGCAACGAAGGTCATTTAAAATAGAACACTTCAATTAATAGTTCTAGAATGACAAACAGAGTTACAGAAATATGTTTTGCATGCATTTTTTTAAATAACTAACACAAGGTAAGTTTCCAAACTTAATGTTATTTTTCAAAGGATTTTGTATCCAAATTTCTAGATATTTATAAAACCTAGCAAACAAATAACCAGATAAAACATGCAAGCCAAGAATCTCAAAAGAGAAGACTTGTTTTAATGAAACATTTAGAAGAAAGCAAGAGATCTTAAAGATTAGAGCCTATCATGACTAATAGTGCTTCTGCCAAATTGAAGGAGACTTCCAGCCAAGATTTCAACTCCTTTTCTTCTCAGGAAAGATCAACAAACAAATAAATTTCCTCGAATGCCTCATATACCTTCATATGATCGAAAATAGACCAAGTGAGTTAAAAATAGAAAAGTGCAAGTTGAACTACTGGTTCAAAGAACAAGTTTCCTCCATGCAGAGAAAAATCGGAAATCATGCAAAAATAAACAACCTCCCGTAAACCGGCCTTCCAAGTTTCCAATACGGTTTGTGAACAAAAACGAAGACCAATAAATTCCATTAATTCCAATTTTCCCGCTCAACTCTCCTTGCCACCACCTCCCAAACCTAGTGAGTGCCAATTCACATTTAACATGCAATTCCATCTTTAGTGAAACTTCCACATAAGCCTCCACCAAGTCAACTAGCCCCTGCCAAAACTGGTAGTACTTTATGCCTTAAAAACCTTATCAACAACTTAAATGCCATTGGAACCATCACCTTTGATGCATGCAACCCATTAGGTTCCCATTGAAATAGCTTAGGATAGATCCTTTAGAACTTAGGTTAGTTTAGAATTAATCACCTTAGGCCTTACACACTACCTTAGGTAGTTTCCACATAGGTTAGATTAATTCACAACATAGTAGTTTTAGGCATTAGGTTAGATCATCACATAATCTTATAGCATTAGGTTTTAGGTTAAATTAAATAGCCTAGTAACCTTTGCATACTCCCTTAGCACAAGGCTTAGGTTAGAAATAAAATCAATTAAGTAACATAGCTAGGTAGTATATATATATTCTTACCTAGCTTAGGATTCCATAGGATAATCCTGTAGTTTTAGGATTCCGAATCCTTCCAATGTCATGAACATGCTACATTTCATTTACGTCAGCAATGGACTGCCAAGATCAATCTTCAAGGACCTAAGCACAACATATACTGAATAGAAACACGTTCACACAAATTAAAGAACTTGTTATAAAAATTTCTGTCCATCATGTCCCTTAATTATGGAATGTCAATTTACCATTCTTTCAACTAAGCATATTTAAAACATTCCTTGGATGTAGTGCCCACTCTCCTTTGACACTATTTAGATACTAATCTTGACACTATTGATCATATTTTGGATATTATTATGTTTTGATGTAGTATGATGTATCAGGGATTATTATGGACATTATTATGTTTTGATTAGTATGATGGTTAGATGTTAGATCCTGGATTAGTATTGATCCGGATTCAGATATTTTGCTTGATGATCATTGAGACATTATTATTATTATGTGGATGGTGATATACTGGTTGACATGGACAGGTTATGGATGTTGATTTTAGACATGTGACATTGATATTATGAATAGCTCTAGCATAGAGATCTATTGGATGATGATATAGTTACAAATTGAATTTTAAATGATAAATGTTAAATCCTTGATATTGTTGTGATTTTGGTTTGATAATTATATGTTGATTTTATATCTCTTGGATGTTCTGATATGGTCACAAGGCCGAAGGAGGTATTGTCATTTTATAGGTTAAAAATCACAACAATGTCAGGGGACTAGAGACTAACCATATTGGAATTCAGTGTGAAATCAACAAGGTCACCATGACAACTATGTTTGAGTTGTATGTTGTGTTTTGTTAGGATTTCCCATGGGGGGATTTCCATTATTGTGACCATGGGACATGTGTGTGTGTGTGTTTTATTATGTGTTCCATTTTTAATTATTGTTGTATGTATTTTATTTGTAATGTGCTCTTTATTTTAATTATTCTAATGTGATAGTTAAATGTGTGAAGTCATATAGTTAAATTTTAATTAAAATTAATTAGGATGTGGAATATAAATTAAATGTTATTGTCTTGGTTGATAATGAATTTGATTTTTATATATTGTATAACCATGTGGTAAACTAAATAAATCTTTATAAAGATTGTAATAAATGAATGTCATAGTTATTAATGCATGTGTAAGAGAAATGAAAAGAGTGTGTAAGTTACCATGTAAGGGTTGTGTAAGTGAAGTGATAGATTGTGTAAGAATTTGTAAGAGTTGTAAGGCTGATTTTGGAAGGTCAAACACTCCTTCCTTTTTGAAATTCGAATTTGGCCTTGGAGGACAAATTTGGAGGCTTGTGGGACAAGTTAAACTTGTCCCACACCTCTCAAAAACCTCCACCAACCATGATTATTATTTAGGAGTCAAAATCAATCTATTTTATTGTATTTTGATATAATTATGTGTAAGAATTGATTTGCACTTGTCTTACAAATTTTAAATGCTTTTCCTTTTGAGTATGGGTTAAATTTGAAGTATGTAAGTGGTTTTTCATTCACATTTATGGTGATTTATTTTTTTGATGTTGATTGAATTTTGGGATGAGGAAAAATGATGTGGCATCGCACTTGGAATCCACATCATCCTCTTCCACCCTCTCCCTTTAAAATGTGAATTTCTTCCTCATTAGAGGTTGTTGAAAGTTTGGGAATTCACTCTTGGGTCGAATTTTTCTATTGCCTTGGGAGCTTGCTTTGTGGAGGAGCTTGGATTGATTTGCATACCTTGCATTTTGCTATTTTGGAACTGGTTTTGGTGCAACAAGGACTCGTTGTTGTTTCGAATCAAATCTCCATTATAGAGATGTAGGGCCTCATTCTTTTTATTTATTGTTTTCCCTCCTCCTTGCATACAAAATAATGAATGGTTTGTGTTTACATTCTTTGAGAGATGGGTAGAATGCTTAGGGCATGGTGTGGAGAGAATACTATGAGGTTTATCAGAGGAGGGATAAGGGATTTTCCATTGTTTTTGTTCTTGGAGAGGAATGTTGGTATGGGATCCACCTAGGAAAGGAAATTGCTTGCATTTCCTACTTTGGGGAAGGTATAAGGGATAAATTTGGAGGAGGGATAAGGTTTATGGGATTGCTATGATTTTGGCGGTTTGATTTTGGTGGATGCCCAAAATTCAACTTGGGAAGCATAAGGATACCTCCATAGTTATTTCTTTTGCTTGGATCGCTTACTTGGAGAATGAGCCTTTGTTTTATTTGAAATTAGTTGTTGTGGTTGAGAACTACATCTTTTGTTTGTGTGTTATCTTGTGAATGTGAATGTATGTTTTTGTGAAAGAAGCTACGTTGCCATGAGTTGTTTCATCATGTTCAATTTCAATATGGTTAGGGATCGAGGGCCAATGGGGAAAGATGGATTCTCTTTTCCCATTGGGTATCTTCGTTGGGTGGAGATCCTTGCCTCTCCCCCTTCATTGTTGTGATCAAGTTGAAAAGATGGAGAAATCAGTATGTTGTTGTTTGGAGCTTGGAAAACTCAATTTTTAATAGTTTTCCTTTCTTGAACAAATGTCATTGTAACCTTCCAACTTCAAGTGGATGAATGTGATTGATATAGAGATGAGAAGTGTTTACCTTTTTATTGGAAATTGTATTTGATTTGAGAATTGTAAAAAGAAATATATCTCTCTATTTTACTTGGAAAGAAATGAAATTGAAATGATATACTTGTATTTTATTTGAAAATTGAAAATCCAATCAACTGGAAAGGAGTTAAGTTGTAATGTGCTGTTTGAAATCAATGAAAGAAATATATCCTTCTCTCAATTGCATTGTTGTTTTGGAAATCACATGGCTGTTATATTATGCAAATTCTATTTTAGAAAAGAGAGTACGTATAAAAGAAATGACAGAAGCCTTATCTTTTGAAATGATTTTTTGATCTAGAAATCAATCTTGCATATTGAATGTATAATCTAAGGAGCATTGTATTTTTCTGAATTAGAGCAATATGCACATTCAGTAGATAAATTGCAAAATCGGTTTAGAGGAATGAACTCACTATTTTAAAGTTAAAAAAATGGTAATGTACATTTGAATAAATGAACAACTCACATTTATACTTCTTAATTAACTTTAAAATGTCATATGTTACTATGCTAAGACTACACGAAACTCAAATTGACAAAGTAAACTCGAGAAAACAATTTAACCAATTCAAATTTTGAATCAATCCCCTTCCTAGGTCGTTTTTCTGTCCCTTGTTGGAGAAAAACACAACTTGAATAAATTGATCAAATTGACACCTTTAAAACATAAAAATTCTTCACTAAGTTGATCCTCCATGTCTGTTTAACATTTTAAGGGAAGGAAGAGTTAAAATTTAATCAAATTGACAATTAGAAAAAACTGCCAGTTTTGAATTTAAAGCCTCGTAGATCATTTTCTTAAAATTGACCCTCAACAAAATAATCAAAAACCAAAATTTATGATTCCTGTGCAAAGAGGACTCTGAGAGATTTTTAAAAGTTCTTGTCTTCCCAAAATGGAGTTCCCAATCAAAAGTTATGGCCATTTGAAGTTTTACTTCAAAATGGCCATCCAAAACCAAAAATGAATTAATATAACTTAGAAAATTTTAAATTTTAGCGCGGGAAAAATTTCCATGAAAAGTATGCCACCCTACTACCCTCTTATCCAATCAGATGATGCCACATGGCATCTTGGAGGGGTGGATTTTTGAAAACTCTATCTTTTTAAGAATTTTCCTTTGGGAAAATTTTCCCAATTTTCTCGCAGCCTGCATGCCCCTAACCAATCACGTGCGACACGTGACAGGAGGGTACCAGTTCAAATTGAAAACTTAGACTTTTGAAAAATTTCCTCTGGAATTTTTTTAAAATTTCCCCACAACTCCACTTCCCCGCACCAATCACATGCTGACACATGGCAGGGAGGGCCCGCAAGTTAAGAATTGAAAACTTTAACTTTTGCCCATTTGGAAAAATTTCTTATTTTTCTCTCGCAGCCCCACACCCCCATAGCCAATGGGGTGATGACATGTGTCCCCATGGACATGTAGGTCCATGAAATTCTTTTAATCATTTAACCCCTTGGGCAATAAAATCCAAATTCTCTCCGCTGGCCCGCGGCCAATCACGAGGTGCCACGTGGCCATTTGGGCAAGATGAGAGAGGCACGGAGGAAAATTTTCCTTCGAAAAATTAAAACCTAGTTTTGGAAAAAAAATTCATGTTTTTCCCTGTGACCCACCATCCCGGACCAATCACGTGATGACACATGGAATTTGGGGCATCGGCAGGGGTGTGAAGGCATTTTCTCCCTAACCCCGTAGACCTCCAAGGGAAAAATTTCCCTAAAACTCCGCTCGTCCATAACTTGAGTTTTACAATGAGTTAGGAGGACTTCTTTATATGGTTGGAAAGGTGAGGAAATTTCCTATCCAATGAGCCTAGTTTAGGAAAGTTTTGATAACTCTAAATGTGTGAAAAATATAGTTGAACTTCTAGGCCTGTTTGAGAGCAGGCATGAGGGAGATTTGCTCCCTGAACCTAAGTAAAACATGTAACCCTAATTTTGGAACCTTGTGAACTTGCTATAAGTTAAAAATGGAAATCTTGTGTTTGGTTAATCAGAATCTATTCCGAACCTGTTAGTTCAAACTAGTGTCTTGCAACTTAGTTGTAGACTCTTCTTATCAAAAAAATTTATCCCATAATTTTCCTAGTTTGTTTCTTGGTCTCAAGTGGTAGTTGAAGCTGGCATTACACTTGGTATCAGAGCTTAGACCATAACCCACAGGTCCGAGGTTCAAAATCTTGGACCATTGGGCACACTAGAAACATTGAGACTTGAAACCTAAAACTAGCAAATTGATAATCTAGAAAGAAAAACTAATTGAAAATTGAACATGTTAGTAAACTTAGAAAACTAAAGGAAACTCAAGGTAATGAACTAACTCCCACTGGTCTATGCAGGGAGCTCAGATGGAGTAGGAGGAATGTTCATAGAGACTCAGAGTCACCACCACCACCTCCACCACCGCCACCACCACCACCAGATTAGGGTTTAGTAGCTATCCTACCATAGATTTTGCATAGACCCTCTAGGATGTTAATGTTGCCCTACGTGGAGGATCAGTAGGAGGGCACTCAGGTAGACATGACAGAGATATTTCCATAGAGGGACATGCACCCCCTCCACTCAGTGAGGAGGATGGAGGAGAGAATTTTCATGTAGAGTTAGTCAGAGTAGATTCACCACCTAGGAGGTAGGGTGACAGAGTTCTGGAGCATAGAGAGAGGTCTCAGAGCCCTAGGCTTAGGGATGAGCTTATAGAGAGGCCCAGAGGCCGTCAGACCACAGCTGTGGATCATATCAGGGAGATCCTGAAGCTTAGGCCCTCACATTATTTAGGTGACATAGGGGATTCTAGGTAGAGGCCTGGCTAGTTAGCTTGAGTGGTTGCTTCAAGCTTTGTCCTTGTTCTAGCAACATGAAATCTCATGTTGCAATTCATCTACTGAAGGATAGAGCTGGAGTATGGTGGAGGATAGAGGAGAAAAAGCTCAATATAGACTCAAAAAAAGTCACTTGGGAGCTATTTGAGGAGATATTCAAGAGCAGATACTTGCCACGGAGATTCATACAATAGAGGATCGATGAGTTCCATCACCTTCGATAGGATTCCCTTATAGTGGCCAAATATGAGAGTAGGTTCTGGACTTGCTTCAGTACATTGATTACATGTAGGATGAGTAGGTGCGGATCCATAGGTTCATCTAGGGCCTTAATATAGACATTGGAGGTGTAGTTTAGATCCACTGCCCACAGACATTAGCAAAGGCCAGTTGAGAAGGCCTACATTACAGAGGAGACTCGGGGTAAAACCCAATAGGATAGAGACTAGGTCAAGAGCCATATTCAGTAGTTGCAGGATAGTAGATCGAGGGGGTCAGCTCCTCCTCCTCATGGTGGTCAGCATTCTTTATAGTCATCTTTTAGACCCTAGCAGCAACAGCAGCAGCAGTAGTCCCACCCACCATATAGGCCTCCTCAGAGAGCTGATGCATAGAGAGGTCAAAGTATGGGGCCTCCTAGGGGTCCCACCAGGACACAGGGTGGAGCTAGAGCTTAGTTGGTAGGAGCTTGACCATAGAGGCCACAACAGACTATATTTGGATCCTCAAGATCCACAACACCTACCTATAAGGCACCTTTCTCGGTGGTACTACAGTTTGGAGAGCTTCAAGTGGTTGTTTCGGGTGTGGAGCAGTGGGACACTTTTGGAGAGATTGCCCCCAGAACCCTAATAAGGGTAAGGCACCCATCTTAGATCCTATAGTTGGAGACATGGGACGGAGTCATAGGATCTACGCAGTGGTTGAGAACTGCCAAGCCGAGCACCAGAGCATGGTCATTGAGACCACAGGTAGTATTGGAGGTGTTCCTACCTCCATATTGTTTGACTCGGTTCTTCTGATTCATTTATTGCACCATCCTTAGTAGAGTGATGCAGGCTAGTGGCTATTAGATAGGGTCATAGTTGGGATGTCGAGATGGCTTCAGGAGCCAAGGTCTCTGTAGACTCCTTAGTAAAGGAGTGTGTTGTTAACTTGGGACCTTTCACCACCACTTCAGATCTCCGCATACTTCCTTTGGGCTCATATGGAGTCATTTTAGGCATGGATTGGCTATCTACACACAGGGCCAGGATGGATTGCTATCATAAGACTATATCTTGTGTAGATGATCTTGGAGTTGAGTCGGTGATTTCTGGGGTTAGGAGACCTGTTTCTATTCACACTATCTCCGCTATGTAGCTCAAGTGGTGTGTGCGACGGGGTTGTCAAATGTATGCAGTCACAGTCAGTGACCAGACAGAGGATGGGTCTAGTGGGCCATCGCTAGATGACCATCCCATTTTGAGAGAGTATGTAGATGTTTTTCCAGGGGAGCTACTAGGGATGCCACCCCCACGTGAGATTGATTTCCATATTGATCTGGTTCTAGGAGTAGAGCCTATCTCACGAGCTCCTTATCGGATGACCACCCCAAAGCTCTATGAGCTCAAGTTACAGCTAGAGGGCCTTCTGGAGAAAGGCCTTATCCATCCTAGTGTATCCCCTTGGGGTGCACCGGTCATTTTTGTAAAGAAGAAGGATGGATCATTGCAGTTGTGTATCGACTACCACCAGTTGAATAAGGTAACGATCAAGAATCATTATCCCCTACCTTGCATTGATGACTTGTTTGATCAAATGAGGGAGCCACAGTGTTCTCTAAGATTGATCTCAAGTCTGGGTACCATCAGTTGAGGATTACGGAGGTAGACATCCATAAGACTACTTTTCGTATGAGGTATGGGCACTATGAGTTCACAGTGGTGCCTTTTGGTTTGATGAATGCCCCCATAGTGTTTATGAGTTTGATGAATGGGGTATTCAGGACATTTTTAGATCACTTCATGCTCATCTTTCTTGATGACATTCTGATTTACTCACGTACGCGTGAGGAGCATGAGGGGCACCTTCGTCAGGTTCTTTAGTGTCTTTGTGAGTAGCAACTTTACGGGAACTTGGAGAAGTGTGCTTTCTTTTAGTCAGAGGTTCAGTACTTGGGTCATATCATCTCAGGGAAGGAATCACAGTCAATCCTTCCAAGATTAGAGCCATTATGGATTGGCCAACACCCACTATAGTGATAGAGGTGCGCAGCTTCATGGGGTTAACAGGTTATTATAGGAGATTTTTTCATGATTTCTCTCGGATAGCGCACCCCATCACCTCCCTTCAGTGGAAAGGGAAGAAATTTGTTTGGTTAGATAGGTGTGAGTAGGACTTCGGGACCACGGAGGAATGCCTCACTATAGCACCTATCCTTGTAGTTCTGGACCCACATGCTAAGTTCTTTGTGTGCATAGATGCTTCGTTGGTAGGGCTAGGAGGTGTCCTTATGCAAGAGGGTAGATTTGTAGCCTTTAAGTCTCACAAACTCAAAGATCATGAGCTTAACTATCCAACCCATGATCTTGAGCTTACGGTGGTTTTGAATGCTTTAGTCAAGACACTTCCTTCTTGGTTGGTGATTCATACTCGGTGATGAGATCATTTGAGTCTTCGCCACCTCTTCACGTAGCCCAATCTAAACACTCGTCAGAGGCATTGGATGGAGTTGCTTTGTGAGTATGACATGGAGATAGAGCATGTGAAGGGGAAAGATAATGTGGTTATAGATGCTCTCAGCAGATGGAGACATTTGAGTATGGCTACTTCAGTGAGCATAGATTTGCGGAGCAGGATCCTTCAGCAGCTTCCTCTTGACAGTTTCTACATTGTAGCTCGAGTAGAGGTTGAGTCCCAGAGACCCCTTGAGGGGAAGTTTGATGGTTTCTCACTAGATGTAGATGGTATTCTCAGGCACAGAGGTTGGATTTATGTTCCTAGAGATGGAGGCTTGAGGCAAGACATATTGATAGAGGCACATTGTGCACCCTATTCAGCCCATCCTGGGGTAAAGAAGATGCACGCCACGTTGAGATAGTTATATCACTGGAGGGGTCTTCATAGGGATGTGGCTCAGTTTGTGTCACATTGTTTAGAGTGCCAGAAAGTGAAGGCCGAGAATTAGCATCTAGTTGGCCTTCTCTTTCCTCATGTTATACCGAAGTGGAAATGGGACACCATTTCCATGGATTTCATTGTTAGGTTATCGATGTCGAGATATCACCATGACGCCATCATGGTCATAGTAGATAAATTGACAAAAGTAGCTCACTTTTCTCTGGTGAAGACCACGTATACAGCTAGTGTAGTGGCATGAGTCTACTTGGATGAGATTGTCAGGTTGCATGGGATTCCATAGAAGATCATTTGTGACCACGATCCTTTGTACACCTCCCATTTCTGGACTACCATGCAGTATGTTCTCGGGACGAAGATTAACTTTAGCATAGCTTATCACCCTGAGACAGATGGATAGACTAAGAGGTTGAATCAGATTTTGGAGGACATGCTTAGGATGTACGTGATGGATCACCAGGCGAGATGGGAGAAGTATCTATATCTTGTGGAGTTTGCCTATAATAATAGCTTTCAGAGTTCTATAGGCATGGCTCCTTTCCAAGCCTTGTATGGTAGGGAGTGCAGGACACCCCTTAGCTAGGACAGGTTGGAGGATAGAGTATCTCTTGGACCAACTCTTTTACAGGACATGGAGTAGCAGGTAGTGTTGATCAGGAAGAGATTACAGGAGGCACATGATAGACAAAAGAAGTATGCTGATCAGCGTAGAACCGAGTGTAATTTTGATGTGGGCATGAAGGTTTTCCTTTGTGTTAGGCCACATAAGAGCTTGATCCATTATGGAAAAGGTTCTAAGTTATCCCCTTAGTTCATTGGACCTTTTGAGATCCTAGAGCATATCGGCCCATTGACTTACCATCTAGCATTGCCACCCAGCTTGTCTCACGTACATGATGTGTTTCATGTTTTTGTTCTTAGGAGATACATCACAGATCCTTCTCATGTGTTGGATTGGACATCATTACAGGTACAGGATTAGGGGTAGGTGATGGTGGAGCCCATCCGTATCATAGATTGCAGGACCCTAGGCCTTCGAGGTAGAGAGATTGATCAGGTACGGGTGTAGTGGGACAGATATGATGAGACTACAGCCACTTGGGAGGATGCTACTATTTTACGAGTGTAGTTTCCACATTTTTTCCAATGACTTCCAAGAGGAAGTCGAGTCTAAGGGGAGGGGATGTAGTGCCCTCTCTCCTTTGAAACTGTTTAGATATTGATCCGACACTATTGATCATATTTTGGATATTATTATGTTTTGATGTAGTATGATGTATCAGGGATTATCATGGACATTATTATGTTTTGATTAGTATGATGGTTAGATGTTAGATCCTGGATTAGTATTGATCCAGATTCAGATATTTTGCTTGATGATCATTGAGACATTATTATTATTATGCGGATGGTGATATAATAGTTGACATGGAGAGGTTATGGATGTTGATTTTAGACACATGACATTGATATTATAAATATCTCTAGCATAGAGATCTATTGATGATGATATAGTTGCAAATTGAATTTTAAATGATAAATGTTAAATCCTTGATATTGTTGTGATTTGGATTTGATAATTATATGTTGATTTTATATCTCTTGGATGTTCTGATATGGTCACGAGGCCGAAGGAGGTATTGTCATTTTACAGGTTAAAAATCACAACAATGTCGGGGAATTGGAGACTAACCATATTGGAATTCAATGTGAAATCAACAATTTCACCATGGCAACTTTTTTTTGAGTTGTATGTTGTGTTTTGTTAGGATTTCCCATGGGGGGGATTTCCATTATTGTGACCATGGGACATGTGTGTGTTTTATTATGTGTTCCCTTTTTAATTATTGTTGTATGTATTTTATTTGTAATGTGCTCTTTATTTTAATTATTCTAATGTGATAGTTAAATGTGTGAAGTCATATAGTTAAATTTTAATAAAAATTAATTAGGATGTGGAATATAAATTAAATGTTATTGTCCTCACCGATAATGAATTTGATTTTTATATATTGTATAACCATGTGGTAAACTAAATAAATCTTTATAAAGATTGTAATAAATGAATGTCATAGTTATTAATGCATGTGTAAGAGAAATGAAAAGAGTGTGTAAGTTACCATGTAAGGGTTGTGTAAGTGAAGTGATAGATTGTGTAAGAATTTGTAAGAGTTGTAAGGCTGATTTTGGAAGGTCAAACACTCCTTTTGAAATTCGAATTTGGCCTTGGAGGACAAATTTGGAGGCTTGTGGGACAAGTTAAACTTGTCCCACACCTCTCAAAAACCTCCACCAACCATGATTATTATTTAGGAGTCAAAATCAATCTATTTTATTGTATTTTGATATAATTATGTGTAAGAATTGATTTGCACTTGTCTTACAAATTTTAAATGCTTTTCCTTTTGAGTATGGGCTAAATTTGAAGTATGTAAGTGGTTTGTCATTCACATTTATGGTGATTTATTTGTTTGATGTTGATTGCATTTTGGGATGAGGAAAAATGATGTGGCATCCCACTTGGAATCCACATCATCCTCTTCCACCCTCTCCCTTTAAAATGCAAATTGCTTCCTCATTAGAGGTTGTTGAAAGTTTGGGAATTCACTCTTGGGTCGAATTTTTCTATTGCCTTGGGAGCTTTCTTTGTGGAGGAGCTTGGATTGATTTGCATACCTTGCATTTTGCTATTTTGGAACTAGTTTTGGTGCAACAAGGACTGTTGTTTTGGAATCAAGTCTCCATTATGGAGAGGTAGGCCCTCATTCTTTTTATTTGTTGTTTTCCCTCCTCCTTGCATGCAAAATAATGAATGGTTTGTGTTTACATTCTTTGAGGGATGGGTAGAATGCTTAGGGCATGGTGTGGAGAGAAGACTATGAGGTTTATCAGAGGAGGGATAAGGGATTTTCCATTGTTATTTGTTCTTGGGAGGGAATGTTGGTTTGGGATCCACCTAGGAAAGGAAATTGCTTACATTTCCTACTTTGGGGGAGGTATAAGGGATAAATTTGGAGGAGGGATAAGGAGGGGTTGAGGAGGGATAAGTTTTATGGGATTCTATGATTTTGGCAGTTTGCTTTTGGTGGATGCCCAAAATTCAACTTGGGAGGCATAAGGAGACCTCCATAGTTCTTTCTCTTGCTTGGCTTGCTTACTTGGAGAAGGAGCCTTTGTTTTGTTTGAAATTGGTTGTTGTAGTTGAGAACTACATCTTTTGTTTGTGTGTTATCTTGTGAATGTGAATGTATGTTTTTGTGAAAGAAGCTACATTGCCATGAGTTGTTTCATCATGCTCCATTTCAATATGGTTGGGGCTAGGGGCCAATGGGGAAAGATGGCTTCTCTTTTCCCATTGGGTATCTTGGTTGGGTGGAGAGCGTTGCCTCTCCCCCTTCATTGTTGTGATCAAGTTGAAAAGATGGAGAAATCAGCATGTTGTTGTTTGGAGCTTGGAGAAATCAGTTTTTGACAGTTTTCCTTTCTTGAACAAATGTCATTGTAACCTTCCCACTTCAAGTGGATGAATGTAATTGATATAGAGATGAGAAGTGTTTACCTTGTTATTGGAAATTGTATTTGATTTGAGAATTGTAAAAAGAAATATATCTCTCTGTTTTACTTGGAAAGAAATGAAATTGAAATGATATACTTGTATTTTATTTGAAAATTGAAAATCCAATCAACTAGAAAGGAGTTAAGTTGTAATGTGTTGTTTGAAATCAATGAAAGAAATATATCCTTCTCTCAATTGCATTGTTGTTTTGGAAATCACATGGCTGTTATATTATGCAAATTCTATTTTAGAAAAGAGAGTACGTATAAAAGAAATGACAAGCTTTATATTTTGAAATGATTTTTTGAACTAGAAATAAATCTTGCATATTGAATGTATAATCTAAGGAGCATTGTATTTGTCTAAATTAGAACAATATGCACATTCAGTAGATAAATTGTAAAATCAGTTTAGAGGAACAAACTCACTCTTTTCAAGTTAAAAAAAATGTAATGTACATTTGAATAAATGAACAACTCACATTTATACTTCTTAATTAACTTTAAAATGTCATATGTTACTATGCTAAGACTACACCAAACTCAAATTGACAAAGTAAACTCGAGAAACAATTTAACCAATTCAAATTTTGAATCAATCCCCTTCCTAGGTTGTTTTTCTGTCCCTTGTTGGAGAAAAACACAACTTGAATAAATTGATCAAATTGACACCTTTAAAACATACCAATTCTTCCCTAAGTTGATCCTCCATGTCTGTTTAACATGTTGAGGGAAGGAAGAGTTCAAATTTAATCAAATTGACAGTTAGAAAAAACTGCCAGTTTTGAATTTAAAGCCTGCAGATCATTTTCTTAAAATTGACCCTCAAAACTTCATCAAAAACCAAAATTGATGATTTTTGTGCAAAGAGGACTCTAAGAGATTTCCGAGAAAGTCCTTGTTTTCCCAAAATGGAGTTCCCAATCAAAAGTTATGGCCATTTGAAGTTTTACTTCAAAATGGCCATCCAAAACCAAAAATGAATTAATATAACTTAGAAAATTTTAAATTTTAGTGCGGGAAAAATTTCCATGAAAAGCCCTGCCACCCCGCCACCCTCTTATCCAATCAGATGATGCCACATGGCATCTTGGAGGGGCAGACTTTTGAAAACTCTATCTTTTTGAAAATTTTGCTTTGGGAAAATTTTCCCAATTTTCCCCGCAGCCCCGTGGCCCCCAACCAATCACGTGCTGACACGTGGCAGGGAGGGTACACGGGTTCAAATTGAAAACTTAGACTTTTGAAAAAAAAATCTTTGCAAAATTTTCAAAAATTTCCCCGCAACTCCACTTCCCCGTACCAATCACGTACTGACACGTGGTAGGGAGGGCCCACGGATTAAGAATTGAAAACTTTAACTTTTGCCCCTTTAGAAAAATTTCTTATTTTTCTCTGCGGCCCCCACCCCGTAGCCAATGGGGTGATGACACATGTCCCCATGGGTGTGCTAGTCCATGTAATTCTTTTAACCATTTAACCCCTTGGGAAATAAAATCCAAATTCTCTCCGCCGGCCCGTGGCCAATCACAAGGTGCCACGTGGCCATTTGGGCAAGCGCAGGAGGCACGGAGGAAAATTTTCCTTCGGAAAATTGAAACTTGGTTTTGGAAAAAAATTCATGTTTTTCCCTGCGATCCGCCATCCCGGACCAATCATGTGATGACACGTGGCATTTGGGCATCGGCGGGGGCACAAAGGCATTTTCTCCCTAACCCCACAGACCTCCAAGGGAAAATTTTCCCCTAAAACTCCACCCGGCCATAACTTGAGTTTTACAAGGAGTTAGGAGGACTTATTTATATGGTTGGAAAGGTGAGGAAATTTCCTATCCAATGAGCCTAGTTTAGGAAATTTTTATAATTCTAAATGTGTGAAAAATCTAGTTGAACTTCTAGGCCTGTTTGAGAGCAGGCATGAGGGAGATTTTCTCCCTGAACCTAAGTAAAACATGTAACCCTAATTTTGGAACCTTGTGAACTTGATATAAGTTAAAAATGGAAATCTTGTGTTTGGTTAATCGAAATACTGCGGAACCGTTAGTTCAAACTAGTGTCTTGCAACTTAGTTGTAGACTCTTCTTATAAAAAAATATCCCATAATTTTTCCTAGTTTGTTTCTTGGTCTCAAGTGGTAGTTGAAGCTGGCATTACATTGGATCACTAAAATTGATCCAAAGATGAGTCAAATAAGGAGATAAGTTTGCAACTCTTAAACCAGATTGTAATTCAGCTACAAGAAGTGAAAAATGGGTTCAAGGAAGCCATTCCATTTCATCTAGTGATCTTAAGAACAAAAAGGTTTATCGATATCAAGCATGATCTCTAACAACCAAAAGAACACATCTTTAGAAGAATATCACATGTAAACACTTGAAATTTAGAAGAGGGATATAAAAATTGTCGAGGGTGTTAAACCTACACTTTTTAGCTCATCCCCTTTCATGGCTCGGATATTTTCTTATCTTCTACCTATTTCATTTGGAGTTTTAGGACCTCCTTTTGGGAATCCTCTTCCTCAGCAAGTTCTTATTTTTCCACTCCCATTACATCAATTCCATTGGTCATCTCTCCACTCCACCTTCTATTTTCACCACATCATTTCCACTCGAGAATGATTGTAACAAGTGCCTTAGTAAAACCAACCTAGCCTATTACCATAGTAACAATGCTTATGTCATCTACTAAAGTTTCTTCTTCTATTACTATATGCTTGAATAGACAGACCCAAAAGTAGAAGAATAAGGTTCCAATTTTGATGTTGTTGATTTTAGTGTCATTTATCCAACACACTAGAGACAAGAAAAATGTAAAGGGTAATTTCCAACCTATCGATCGATCAAATTGGGGAGAGGTTTTTCAAAATAGCAATCCCAAAGCATTTTGTAAAACTAGGGAAACTATCACTACAATAGATTACTAGATCTCAAGGTTTTTCCTTGGGAAGGATACTCATGGATGATCCAAGAAGGATATTAGGGTTTCTATGTGTAATACTTTGGATAACTTTGATAAGGATAAGGTGACTAAGGACAAGCTTAAGAAAAATGTTGAATAGTTGACTTCATAGCTCGAGAAGATTGGACAATGAGGTAAAACAATAGGATCATGGATTGGAAGTTTAATTCAGGAAGGAGAGTAGGTGATTAAGAACTTTATTGACATTTATAATGAATTTTACTTTGATAAGGATATTGTCTCCAAGATGAATGAATTTCTCACCAAAGAAAGTGACAATTTGAAACTCACTCTTGAGACCTGGAGAGAGGTATGGAATATGAAATCAGATCTACTTTTGAAAGAAGGGATCATTGATGATACCTCAAAATTGTGTTAGTATAATCCATTGTAGGTTCCTAGATAAGAATGTTGATGCACTTCTTGTTGAGAAAATTATTACCTAATTCAAGAGCATGGTAAATGAAGACAATGATGTAACCAAATCCTTTGGTCTCAATTCTATTCATAGGTTGGTGTCATACCAAAATTTCTTGAGTCAACTCAAGAAATTTATAAACCAGACCAAAAGGCTACCAAGAAAATTGGTTAAGGGAGTTAAATCAGCGGAGATCCTGAATTGCTATGCATGTGGACCAGATGAAAAGGAAGTTTGGGACATCATTAAATGATTTTGAACTACATGCACAAGGTAGATATTGAAGAAAGAGAAAAAAATTAGATCAAAGAAAGGGTGGCATAAAACCTAGCTTAACATGACGGTCATTTTCACAAATTCTCCAAGTTGTAGCACCGTTTAGAGTTACAAGTTTGACCCGATCAAACACGAAAACCACTTTGCTAATTTTTTGGGAGAATGTTTCCTAGTGTAACTGCATTATGTTTTTCTCATGTAATGATTAAGAGGAGTATCTACAATTGTTCAACCCTCCTAATATATAAATATAACAATTCATTTTGTAATAGGGGATTTTTATATCTTATGATAAGGAGGATCTGTCATTTTTAGAGTTTCATGTACAAGCTTTAGCCTTAGTAATATACAAAATAATATTTTGCCTTCGACTACTTGATGTTGTGCATTTCAATAATTCATTTAATACTTGTGAATTATTTTAGTTCCTTTTATGTGATGATTTATTTTTCCTTTATATTAGTTATGTTATTTAGTTAAATTTCAAGTTGTGGGATATAAAATTATTCATTTCAGTTGTGGAAGATATAGAATCCCTTATGTTATTCTAAGTTTTATATTAATAAAGCTTTTAATCAAAAGAAAATAAGATTTTTTCGTGTTAGATATCATTTTTAGTACTACTTTGTGCATGTGGAGAAAATATATTTGTTCCTTAAACTTTTGGTGCATCACCTCTTTTCCATGCATTTCAATTATCCTTCTATCTCTTTTCCTAGAGAATCAGATAGAGTAGTTTATTTTAAGTATTTTAGTTATGCACCTTGATCTTCAATCAGATGCACATAGTTTAGAAGGAAGTCAGCCTTCTCTAGAGGTTCATCCCAAGGAGCCAAGGTCCCACACCTTGGGGATGTTCCCATGTTACACGGGATCATCTGATGATTCCATGGGTGTGTGATCCATTTGACAAGTAGTGTTGTTGATGTGTGATTGTGATGATGTGACTACAACTTCCTATAAGGACAAACCTACAAAATAGAATAACAAAAAAGTAGTGAAATATGTGTGTATATGATCAAAATGTGTGAAGCTTATGTAATAAATCATGTAAAAAGCAAAAAATTTAAAAATTAACATGTGCACTTGATCGTGATGAGAAAAAGAGTGTAGAAAGGATCCTAAAGATGATGTAGAGGAATGCTTTTTTCGGGTGATATCATGCTAACTATGCAAAATGAGATTTTTTCAGGAGATATCATGCCAAGATTTGGAAGAAGTGTAGGGATAAATGTTTCATGTCATAATCAAACCTTTAACTACTTCCCAAAGTATGGAACACCATTGTAGATGGTGTGTAAAAATATGATCTGATTTAACCAATTCTGATCCAATGTGAAAGTAGAAAATGTTGTATGGAGTTTATGTTGAGTGTTAAGGATTGTTTTTATGTAAAATCTGTCATGTATCATGTAAAAGACATTGTATAAAGTGTTGTAGACTATGCTAAACTGAAGAAGGTTGTGTAACTTCTCCCACAGTAATAGGCGTCTAGGAAAGGTTAGGGGCACCTATTGGAGCTAAAAATTGCATGCATCCCAAATCATAACAAACTATTTTTTTGAGGAAACATGGTAATATCTCCAAGTTGGACCTTGCACATTTAAGATAGAAATCTGAATGAGGACGGTTCCTTTACCTATTTCTACTACTAAAACTACTCCTAGGAAGGGAATGTAACTACATATCACTACTCTAGGAATCTAAGGAACCAAGGTTAGAAGGAGATTCATGGATAAGGTAAAACTAAGCTAAGGGAGATGATAACACTATAAAGAGGGGGATGAACATATTTAAATTTAAGAAAAAATCAAGGAGAATTCACACATGGATGATAGACACATGTATCACAATCTAAAAACCACTCTCATATTTTTTTCATGGGGAAAAATTAGAAAAAGAACCTGCAATGGATGTGACAAAGAACATCAAACATAAAATGTAATAGAGAGGTAAGGAAAAGAAATAAAAACAAGCTTAGGAATAGAATAGCCAAAAAAAAATCTTCTATTGCTTCTAAAAAGTGCACAATTGATTACAATGGTAGATGAGGTTGATATCTACATACATAAGGCCAAATCTAATTACCTATAACTTAAAATGCAAAGAAGAAAAAGAGTACTTATAAAACTAAATGGGCCTATCCTTTTACAATGAGCATTATTCTTATATTTATAGAAGAAGGAGAGAAGAGGAGGAGAAAGAAGAGGGAAACACGGATTTAAAATCCAACCACCAAAAGTAATCATTTAATTATTATAAATCTTCCTCCAATGCTAATATATGTGCCTCCCCATGTACTGTTTTACTTTTGAAAGAAGGAAAGAGTGAAAATTGATCAAATATGGGTGTTTGGTCAAGTATAACTATGCATTAATGGTTGTAACATGTTTCCCTTCTTCTCGCCTAACAAATCCTACTAAAATATGATTTTTAATGATCATCATGTAGCCCACATTAGAATCTTAAAAAAAAAGACCAAGAGCACACAGATCTAATCCCTATAACAAAATTTATGGCAATCTGAAGTCTACAGTGGCTGAACATGCAAGACACATGATGCGCACTGATTGGTTGAAGGATATGCCAACTATTCATTATTTTTTCATTTTTTCCACATGTCGTGTCATGGTTTGTCAAAAGGATTTGGTACCCAGATTGGCATGATTTGATAGGTTGTGTGTTGGACACTCAAATATGACACGTTGTCATGTGGCATAGATCGACACGAAGAATACAAAATGCATGAGAAATTAGAAGACATGCATACAAAAGGAAAACATGTAAAAGTTAAGAAAGGTGTATATATGTAATAGGTTATAAGTATTCAAGTGGGTGTGAGCATTCAAATGATAAGTGCCTAGTGTTTTGATCATTTTTGCATACAATTGGATACCGAAATAGATAAGGGTGATGGGCGTAGGAAGAAAATCTGTTATTGGGTGATGGGTAGAACGTAGAATACACGTGTGTAGACTACCAATCTCGATTGATCGTGTGAATTCCTTTTTGGTGAGGAAGGAATACCCTGTAATAGAAAACAAGACCATAAGAGAGAGTTAAACATTAAATGACAATGGACTACCTCAGCGTATGCTAGATCTAAGAAGTGTGATACTTCATAGAAGGTTGTCAATCAACTATTTTAGAAATTAATATAAAATAATTGAAACATGTAAATAAAGGAATCTAGTGCTAGTGTTATGATTCGGGTACCTCATATTACTATTAGCATCGATCTAATTAAATACTAAAAAATATCTTTGGTAAAAGGTCTTCGGGTTAGGTTACGTGTTGTTCGGGTGGTGCGAGTCACGAGGCAGGATCTTAGCGAGTTGGGTAAGGTGTTAGGGTTGTGTGGGAAATTATATTGGTTGTTGTTTTGTATTGTATTAGCAGAGATATAGAGGCGACGCGATCTATTTGACCGATGTTGGTTTAGGTGAGATTGATGCTAGTTAAGGGTGACCAGTATCGGTCATTGTGGAAGTGACAGGGGGTTAGATAGAGGGTGTTTGGGTTCTACTCTATCTCAGAACAGAGAGTTGGAAGGGTGTTGGTGAGGTACAAATGAGGGGTAGGTTTAGGATAGGTGTTTTGGGGTTTTGGGGAGGTTTTGGGTATGTTAGGTTAGAGTTATGGGAGTGAGAAATAGTAGGGTAAGCGACTTCGGTCGTGGTACAACCAACTACGGTTAGAGATGGTGATGGTAGTCACTTTGATCAATCCCGAATGTGGAAATGGAGATTTCGGTGTTCTCTATGTTTGGACAAAGGGCTAGAAAGAAACATAATAGGGTGAGAAGGTCCTATAGAGGAATGTGGGTTGAGTAGGTAGGGTTTTAGGGGGGGTTTAGGGGTATGGGTAATGGTTTTGGGAGTAGAAAAGAGGGTGGTTCTTGGGAGAGGAAAATGGAGAAACAAGCACAAAGACACTAGTGACGGATGAAGTGATTTACTTCCTTAGAGTCTAATGCCTGTATAACCCTAAGAAACTAATGAAGAGAGATGGTGAGTGTTGGTGAAGGATGGGAGGTTGTTGGAGAGCTCCTACTTGAGCTTCTTCTTAGCTTAGATCCTCGGTAGTTTCCAAGGATTTCAATTGTGTCCAACAAATGTACCAACCAAATGCGAGACTAGAAGACTCCCCATGTTCTAAGGAGAAATCCTCTAAATCCAACCAAAATTCCAACAACAATGCCAACAAAAATACCAACCCTTTGGAAAGAGCTCGGATTGTGCATTTACAAGTGGCGGCACGGTCCCATCTTACTGACATCATTTAGATTGTGATCAAAACCGATTATGTCGGGGGTTTGTTTTTCAAAAGTGGGGAATATGCCTTCCCCACTTGATTTTGAGTGGTGGAGCACATGCACCATCCGCCCTTAGGATGGGGAATAGGACAAGGAGGGGTCTTATGAGTGGGGTGGCCACTATTTGGGATTCTAGAAGGGTATAGGAAAGGTACGGGAAATGTGAGGAAGTGGAATGGTGAGATGGAGGGGCAAGTGGGGTAGTGGGATGGTGAGGGGGATGGGTGAGGTGGTTGAGCGGTGGCATGGTGTGTAACACCCTTAACTATTGTTACTTCCTCCTGGGCATTCAAGTGTTGATATATGATTTCTTCTGTAAAAGGATGTGTTCCTTTGATTGTGAAGTCATGCTTGATATAGATTGTATCTTCTTTGCATTTGAAGATCTTTGACTGAGCCAGGATATGCTTGGACTCTTTTATTTCTTTCATTTTTGCACCTGAGTTTAATCTGATTTCGGAATGAATTGTGGATTTACCCATCTATATGACTCATCCTTGGATCAGTGGCATTGATCCAAGAGATGTTTTAAGTTTATTCAGGAAGGTATATCTGTTGGTTCTTTTACTGAATGATTCTATTTGTTAGACCTAGATTGGTTCTATTAAGGTTAATAACCTAAACCTAAACTATAATCTAACCTAGCCCTAAACTATAAGCTAAATGTTCTAAGGTTAGTGACCTAGCACTAAGGAGGTTAGACTAAGTATCACCTTAAAGTCTAACCTATGTTTCTAACCTAACTAATGATCATGGATGAAAGGGACCTATGAAGGGGTGCGAGCCATGGGTGGTAGTTTCTATGGCATTAAATGAGATGGATAAGTATGAAGGATGAGGGATTTGGTGGAAGTTTCAAACGGCTAGTGAAATCCAACGTGGCAGAGTCGCCAAATCTGGAAATGGTCTTTGGTTTGTTTTTGTCCATCGCCAACTATGGTGGTCGGTGGCAATGGAGATTGAGCGGGAACTTAGGAGTTAATGTAATTAAGGAACTCGATTTCGAGCATGGATCGCTCGGGAAGGCATGCAAAATGGAAATCTGGTTGTTTGTTTGGTTTTCCATGCACTCGATTTTTCTCTGTTTGATCACTTGGTTCTTGGACTAGTCTACTTGGTGTTGCATGGCAACTATGAGAATAACTAGCTCTTTTCTCTATCAAGGAAAGTTTATAAGGCATGGAAATAACAAATTATTGTTGTTGAATCTAACGTGGAAAAAGAGGAGAAGTCTTGAGCTCTTTCAGAGGTCTTCGGATTTTTAAGTGACATTACCAGGCATGTTAGGCCCTAACTTTTAAAAATCTTTCTTTCCTTCAAATGATTTCATTAGAACAACTCTGTTCAGATGATTTTTTGGTCCAGTTGGTTTTTATGGTAGCATTGTATGAATTAGTTTGTTGTATCTTCATGCTGGTTCGATTATTCAGTCGAACCCTTGCTTTGGGTGTACATTTTGTTTCGTATGATTGAATTATATTCTTTGTGTTTTGCATTTCGGTTAGATTTCGTAGAAATGCTTGCAAGGATAATGTATGAATTCAACTCTGTTGGAGTCCATAAAAATGCTTTCTTGCTTGGTATAGACTTTTGTTGAAGCCTTGTTGTTAACACTATGGAGATTGATACAGTTGGAATTCTTGGAAATAGATAGTATCTTTCTACTTCAGTAGAAGTTTATTTGTGAATACTAAATGGGTACGACTCCTTTTGAGTCCTTGAAAAGTAACATACATTTCTACTTCTGTAGGAGTTCAGTTGTGAATTCTGTATGTTATTGATATAGTTGGATTTCTTGAATTTAATATGTATCTTGTATCTTTCTACTTCAGTAGAAGTTTATTTGTGAATACTACATGGGTTCGACTCCTTTTGAATCCTTGAAGCGTATATTATGTTTTTCTCTTCTGTTTAAAGCTCAGTTGTGAATACTGTGGTTATTGACTCAGTTGGAGTCCTGGATATGTAACCAGTGTTTCGACTTCTGTATAAGCTTGGTTGCGAATACTTATTGATATTGGCTCTGTTGGAGTCCTTAATATGTATCTAGTATTTAGACTTCTGTAGAAGTTTAGTTGTGAAGACTATTGGTGTTGAATTAGTTGGAAACCTTGAATGTTTTCGTATGAATTCGACCACTGATCTAGTCCACACTGTGTTTACTTTTAAAACTCGACTAGATATGAGTCCTTGCTGTATTCGTATTATCTAGCTTGGATGAAACTTTGTTGAAAATAATGATATGATGATGACTTTTATGAAGATCTTGTTGATTTATTATTTTTATTTGGCTTCGATTTAAGATCTTTCTTTGTATAATCGTAGGGATTTTCTTTTTTGAAGGAAGCTGTGCATATTGTGTTTCAACTCTACGTGAATGTCACTGTATTTCATATGGAAAAGTTAATTGTTTTAATGTGATCTTGTTTCAAGTTTTACTGAAACAAAGAGCTCTTAGTTGTGCCATGACAGGCGATGGCGTTGGATATTTTGCATGTTGTTGAATAATATGGAAAGATTTGTTGAGCCTTTTTGGGGTCAGATATTTTATTATTGCTTGTCGCGTGAACTCTTGTATTGCTTAATAATCTACAGGTGAATTTTATATTGGAATTCTGGTGAAGCTGTAGTATCTTCTTGTGGCCTCGGCTGATTTAGTCATATGCGTATAGTGTAAATGCATTACTCTTGAGAGGATGGTACAATCATGAACATGATTGGAATGGAATATGAATGTCTCTATTTCTTTCTCCTCTGCTGTTAAGTTATGTTGATATCTATAACTGTATGAATAATAAGTTATTCTCTCCTTGTCTAGAAACTATGAATGTTTTCTTCTCTTGTATCCTTATGTGATCTCTACGGTAAGGGTAAAACAAGAAGAATAGCAGTAGTTTTGTATGGAGAGCTGGCATAAATTGTGTGTTCTTTGTATAAGTGGCTATGCTTTCTGTACCATTAACATAGTGTATGATTGAAAAGAATTATGTTAGTGAGCTTCTTTGGTTATTTTAAACTATGCCTTGTGAACTTGGTTGAATCATACTTGTTGAAATACGAGTTGATAGTATATTCTTTTTAGAATGGAATAAATTGATGGATTGATGTTGTCTTGGAGATATAGATGGATGGATGTTTTGGAATTATTTTGTTCTTCTTAGTCTCTAAAATGTACGTTGAGTCATCTAAAAATATTTAGGACTAATTGATGACTATAATAGAGGTTATGCATTATAGTCATGTTAAAAGCGTAGAAGAAAGATATTTGCTTTGATTTCATTTAAATAGGTTGTTTAATGAGAGAAATTGGTGGATTGCATTTGTTTAAGAATTAGTGCTTATCATGCTTAGTTCACCAAAATGACCCGTGTTGACAATTTTTGCGAGATGATTGCCGTAAGTGGTAAAGGCACGCAGATCTGATATGATGTTCAGATTGTTTAATTTGGTTTTATGATGAATTACAGCTTGATTCTCTAAATGTACTACTTGAAGAAAGATGTTCTTTTGTTGTTGAGTATTGTATCAAATATGTTGAATGCATAAAATGTATTTGATTAGCTTTGAAATGAATAAACTGAGGTATTTGTTACTTATGTGTTTGCATTCGTATCTGGATGGTTTGATCTTCTTCGGTTCGAATGATTTTAAGACCATTGTTATTATTGTATAACTTGGAGACGTTTGTGATTATCTAAGTAAGCGTTGCAAGGTTATGTGACTGAATACTTATGATTGTTTAGTAGTTCTATTACGATCTAATTAAAGCTAATTGTAATTTAGATCACTGATTTTTGAGAAGCTAAGGTTAAAATAAACCCTTTCAGGAAGCTGAACGGGAAGAGTAATATGTTACTCTCTAACCTTGATCTAAGTCAAGACAACATACTGAATGTTTTTAAAATCACTATATCTTAACACTAATAAGTAAGATATATTTCAGTTTTAAAGATCTGGAATAAACCCAAAAAGGGATAAGTTTGCAATCTTATGAGAAGACTTGGGGTTACTACCCAATTTCATAGATCAGGATTATTGTGAAACAATGATCTCCTTATTGAGACCTCAATCTTATTAAACTTCTCTTTGTGGAATGGGTCTTAATACGAAAGGAAATTTTAAGATGAGGAACCCAGGGGTTGGGAAAAGACTACCCTAAAAAGGAGTGTCTTGGAGTATAATTTAAACTCCACGTAAGTAACACCTTAAAGTTTAGTAGATCTTATCGAGGCGGATTTGAAGGTTGATGGCACAAGTTGATTGCAGGGTTGTACCTTGAGAAGATTAGGATCTTCTCGAAGATACAACAATGCAGGTGACTTATGGCGACACCCTTTGCATTGATCGTCAAGATTTACTCCTTAAACTCGAACAAGTTTTGACTTCGGGACTGGTTACCGACATGGTCATGTTATGAGGCTTCCCTGGAGACTCGGGGTACCTTGACACACAGGGTTAACTAGGGTTGACCCAGTATGTCAGAGTATCCCTAGTTCTCAAGAGCATCCTTATAACGTTGCCATATTATTAATCCATTTCTGAGTGAATAACTTGGGGCAGGAGAGACTGACAGAAGTCAGTATAAGACATTCTACATAACAAAGGAATGGGGTGATGGACGTATTCCAGATTGATGAGTATGCCATCAAGGAATACGAGACATAAGCATTATGTTTCAAATCTTTGGCCAAAGTATCGCAAGCTGCTGATTGCGTAGTCCTATGTCACCTAGTCTAAGGGACGAGATGCCGATGAATAATGGTAACAATTATTCAGATAGGTTCCTTGGATAGAGCATTCTGAATCCCAGATTAGGGAAGAGAACCGTAAGAGTGATGTGTTAAAATAAAAATGCCAACTCTTGATACTCATGAATAGATCGGTAGATTACCGAGTCATGGAATGAATAGATCGGAGGTACTCCGAGTCATTACAGCTGCATATGGTTATCTGTTATAAGAATGGTTGTTTTGATTTGTGAGTTCTAAATTATGTATTTAGAACCAGGAAGCATTTATCAAAAAAAAAAAAAATTACTTGTTCTAATGTATAAAAATGAGGATGTTACATCTTGGTATCAGAGCTGAAGGTTGCAGCTCTTGGACCTATTGTGTCCATAATCTGATAAAAACCTGAATTTTCTTGTAACAGAAAATGGTTAGAACAAGGGGGAACGTTGCGAATAATGCTCCACCTGAAGGAGGGGCAGCAACAACCCAAAAGCTTGATGAGATCCTTGCTGCCCTGTTGGACACAAGAGATCGTTTAGCTATACTTGAATAGCAAGTAATGGGAAATGAGGAGGAAGATGAAGCTGGTAATAACAATCAGCAACCTCCAGAGGACAACCCCGATATGGGTGTTGATATTAATGCTGGAAATGCACCTGTACAACCAGAAAACAAAAAGGCCAGGTTGGCAGTAGAACTCACTAATGATATAAAAAGGATAAGCCCACCTAAATATGATGGCACCACATTAGGTGATGGAGCTGAGAACTGGCTCAGCGAAATGGAGAAGTACTTTGCAATAAGAAACTTCTCAGAGGAAACCAAAGCTATTTGGGGAGCCTATCAGCTTTCCCATGAAGCATCTTCGTGGTGGGATAGTCGTAAAGCCGAGCTAAATATTGATGAGACCAATATTACTTGGGATCAATTTAAGGGCTATTTCAGGCAACGTTGGCTGCCATAACTTTTCTATGATCGAGAAAATGACGAGAATTCTAGAACTTAGCTCAAGGAAGATAATGGTGGCCGAATACTGGGAGCGGTTTACAAAACTCCTCAAGTATGTACCACGATATCAAAGTGACGAGAAGTTGAGAATAAGGAAATTCATCATGGGATTGAATCAGTGATGGGGAGAAGGTCGATGTTCACAGTCCAACCACTATGGAAGGAGTTGTTGAAAAGGCCATAAGACAAGAACAGAAATTAAAGGCTATTTCTGCTCATAAAGAGGAAGTGCGGAAGAAGATTACAAACCCTTCTTCAACTTCACTTGCACCCAAAAAGGGACCATGGAAAAAGTTTAGAAATAGAAGTAAGTTTCCAGGGGATAATAGTAAGAAAACAGTAGCAAATAAGCCTGCTGGAAATGTAAGGGATAATTTTGCCAAAAATTATAACAATGGGCAGAAGCCCTATGGAGGACAACGTGATAATTACAAGGCTGGAGGAAATTTTGAGCCTAAAAAGGGACCTGTAGGAGGCTGCTACAATTGTGGCAAAGACCACTATGCAAATCAGTGCCCTTTGAAGAAGGATGATCGTAATCAGCAGCATAAGATACATGCTGCAGTAGCAGACAAGCAAGCTGAAAAGCAAGTGACACCTATAGAAGTTTGGGTAAGTTATTTGGCATACCTGTCACTATTCTTTTTGATACAGGAGCTACTGAATGTTTTATTTCTAGTAAACTTGCTTCTAAACTTAAGAGAAAAGATGGAAAAATGGATAAATCTTGGACTATACAGTATGGTAATAACTCTGTTCATACAGTGAGTATGTGTCTTTTTGGGGCATTCCTTGACTTACCTAACTTTTCCACGGAAGTTGACCTCTATGTTACACCTTTGGGGTCTTACGACATTGTCATTGGTGTCAATTGGTTAGCTGAACATAAAGCAAAAGTAGACTGTTATGAAAAGAATATAAAATGTTTAGATGATTGGCTGGAAACAACAGAGATTCAAGGGGTGAAATGGGAAATTTCAGTTAGAAAACTGTCAGCTATGCAACTTAAAAAGGCTAAAAACAAAGGATGTACCCTTTATGCAGTAAAGATATCTGAATTTTCAGAAGAAGATGGTGATTCCATGAAACGATTTCCTCTGCTACAAAGTTTCAGGGATGTTTTTCGGAGGAATTACCAGGTTTACCACCCAAGAGGGAATTTGAATTCACCATCGAAATCAAACCAGGAACGGAACCTATTTCCAAAGCACCTTATCGGATGACTACTACAGAGTTAGTCGAGCTTAAGGCACAATTGCAAGAACTTTTGTCTAAAGGTTTGATTAGACCAAGTGTTTCACCTTGGGGAGCACCAGTAATATTTGTGAAAAAGAAGGATGGAACACTTAGGTTTGTGTATTGATTATCGGATGTTGAACAAAGCAACAATCAAAACGATTACCCACTTCTAGGATCGACGATCTATTTGATCAGATGCGTGGGGTAGTGGTTTATTCTAAGATAGATCTTTGATCTGGTTATCATCAGTTAAGGATTAGAGAAGAAGATATTCATAAAACAACTTTCCGAACAAGGTACGGACATTATGAATTCACGGTTCTACCTTTTGGATTAACTAATGCACCCGTAGCTTTTATGAACTTAATGAATAATATCTTTCAAGAATATTTGGACAAGTTTTTACTTGTATTCTTGGACGATATTCTCATTTATTCTAAAAGTGTTGAGGAGCACAATGAGCATTTGAAGATAGTTTTGGGAATTTTGAGAAAAAGAAAGTTGTATGGTAAGTTATCCAAATGTTCTTTCTTTGATACAAAAGTTCACTATTTGGGTCATGTCATTAGTAAAGAAGGAATTGTTGTAGATCCTTCAAAAATAGTGGTAATAACTGAGTGGCCTGCACCAAAGAATGTGCATGAAGTAAGAAGCTTCATGGGTCTTGCTGGTTACTATAGAAAATTTGTTAAGGATTTTTCTAAAGTGGCTGCACCGATAACTTCATTGCAGAAGAAGGATAAGAAATTTATTTGGAATGATAAGTGTGAAATGGATTTCAAAAGTCTGAAAAGCCAGTTGACTTCCGCACCTATATTAGCTATATCAGACCCTAATGGGAGCTTTACTGTTGTAACGGATGCTTCTGGGGAAGGCCTTGGAGGTGTTTTGTTACAAAATGATCAAGTCATAGCATATGAAAGTAGAAAACTTAAGTTACATGAGCTGAATTATGCTCCTCATGATTTGGAGCTTCTTGCCATTGTTCATGCGCTTCAAGTCTGGAGACACTATTTACTTGGGAAACCTTTTGAGTTGAAAACTAATCACTTAGGACTGAAATATATTTTCACTCAGCCTAATCTAAATGCCAGACAGAGAAGGTGGTTAGAGTTTTTATCCCAATATGATTTTGATATTAGCTACATCAAAGGGAAAGAGAATAGAGTAGCAGATGCTCTAAGTCGTAGGAGGCACATTTCTGCTCTTATAACATTAAGAACTCAGTTTAAGGATGAGGTAAAAAGTGCCTCAGAATCTGATACATACTTTCAGCAAGTAAAAGCAGCGCTTGCTGCAGAACCTAATGATGAAAGGTATAAGGGCTTTCATTTTGATAATGAAGGAATCTTACGTTATGAAAACAGGGTATACGTACCTATGCTGAATGATTTGAGAAAGAAGTTGTTAGTTGAATTTCATAATTCACCTTTCTCTGGACACCGGGTATCACAAAAATGCTTGCTGATCTGAAACAACAATACTTTTGGAAAGGTATGAAAAAGGATGTCATTGATTTTGTGACTCATTTTCTGGAATGTCAGTGGGTTAAGGTAGAACACATGCACCCTGCTGGACTGTTATATCCTCATAGCATACCGCAGTACAAATGGAAAGTAATAAGCATGGACTTTGTACAAGGGTTACCTATGTCCAGGAATAAACATGATGTTATCTGGTAGTTGTAGATAAAACTAAGGTAGCTCATTTCATCGCTAGAAATCTAAAGGATGATTCATCGTCTTTGGCCAAAAGATTCATACATGAAATTTTCAGGTTACATGGTGTACGAATTGATTATATCCGAGGATCCTAGAATGATGTCAAGATTTTGGTAAATGCTTAATACTGACTCTTGGAACAAAACTAAACTTCGATTTACGCATATCATCCAGGAAATGGATGGACAAACCGAGAGAGTAAATCAAGTGTTGGAAGACATGTTGCGAATGTATTGCATGGATCAATGAGTATAAATGGGAAGAGTATCTTCCATTAGTTGAATCGCATACAACAACACTTATCACTCATCTCTTAAAATGGCACCATTTGAAGCACTTTATGGAAGGAAGTGCGAGAACCCTGTTAGTTGGGATAGTGTTGAGGATAGAGTGGTAATTGGACCGAGAGATCCTCACTTTGAAATGGAACAACAAGTAAAGTTGATTCGTGAGCGATTAAAGGAAAGCGAGATAAGCGGAAGAGCTATCTTGACCTTAAGCGGGTTGATCGAAGGTTTGAGCTTGGTGAGAAGGTTTTCTTCGTGTTAAACCTAGAAAGAGTTCTATAACTTTTGGAAAGGCTGCCAAGTTGTCACCTCGTTTCGTGGGACCTTTCGAAATTGTCGAAATAATCAATCCTGTAGCTTATCGATTAGCATTACCACCTGCTTTGTCTCGCATGCATGATGTTTTCCATATTTCTTTGCTTAAGAAATACTTTTCAAATTTGTCACATGTCTTAAATTGGAATTCCTTGCAGGTCCAAGACCCAAGAATAATTGTGGTTAAACCCACACGAGTGCTGGAAACTTGCCAATTGCATTTGAGAAATCGTGAAATACAGCAATGTAAGGTCCAGTGGGACCAGTTTAACAAAGAAAGTGCAACTTGGGAAAATCTGGAAGAGATGAAAATTGCTTTTCCTTTTCTTTTTCAATAGGATGAAATCATTGACAAAACATTTTTTATATGAACTTATCTTTTTCATGTTCATATGAAAGCGATTGAGGCAAACATTATTCAAATTTGAATAAAATGTATCGTGACATTGATTTTGAAACTATTCAAGTTGGAAGCTTGATCACATTGTATTGTGAACTAATAAATTGGTTGACTGAAGGTAAATCAAATATGTAATCATCGGGAAGATGAATCTTTTAGGAGGAAGCATGTAACACACTGAACTATTGTTACTTCCTCCTAGGCATTCAAGTGTTGATATATGATTTCTTTTGTAAAAGGATGTGTTCCTTTGATTGTGAAGTCATGCTTGATATAGATTGTATCTTCTTTGCATTTGAAGATCTTTGATTGAGCCAGGATATGCTTGGACTCTTTTATTTCTTTCATTTTTGCACCTGATTTTAATCTGATTTCGAAATGAATTGTGGATTTACCCATCTATATGACTCATCCTTGGATCAGTGGCATTGATCCAAGAGATGTTTTAAGTTTATTCGGGAAGGTATATCTATTGGTTCTTTTACTGAACGATTCTATTTGTTAGACCTAGACTGGTTCTATTAAGGTTAATAACCTAAACCTAAACTATAATCTAACCTAGCCCTAAACTATAAGCTAAATGTTCTAAGGTTAGTGACCTAGCGCTAAGGAGGTTAGACTAAGTATCACCTTAAAGTCTAACCTATGTTTCTAACCTAACTAATGATCATGGATGAAAGGGACCTATGAAGGGGTGCGAGCCATGGGCGGTAGTTTCTATGGCATTAAATGAGATGGATAAGTATGAAGGATGAGGGATTTGGTGGAAGTTTCAAACGGCTAGTGAAATCGACGTGGCGAGTCGCCAAATCTGGAAATGGTCTTTGGTTTGTTTTTGTCCATCGATAACTATGGCGGTCGGTGGCAATGGAGATTGAGTGGGAACTTCGGAGTTAATGCAATTAAGGAACTTGATTTCTGAGCATGGATCGCTCGGGAAGGCATGTAAAATGGAAAACTAGTTGTTTGTTTGGTTTTCCATGCGCTCGGTTTTCTCTCTGTTTGATCACTGGTTCTTCGAACTAGTCTACTTGGTGTTGCATGGAAACTATGAGAATAACTAGCTCTTTTCTCTATCGAGGAAAGTTTATAAGGCATGGAAATAACAAATTATTGTTGTTGAATCTAACGTGGAAAAAGAGGAGAAGGCTCGAGCTCTTTCAGAGGTCTTCTTCGGATTTTTAAGCGACATTACCAGGCATGTTAGGCCCTAACTTTTAAAAATCTTGCTTTCCTTCAAATGATTTCATTAGAACAACTTTGTTCAGATGATTTTTGGTCCAGTTGGTTTTTATGGTAGCATTGTATGAATTAGTTTGTTGTATCTTCATGCTGGTTCGATTATTCAGTTGAACCCTTGCTGGGTGTACATTTTGTTTCGTATGGTTGAATTATCTTGCTGTGTTTTGCATTTCGGTTAGATTTCGTAGAAATGCTTGCAAGGATAATGTACGAATTCGACTCTGTTGGAGTCCATAAAAATGCTTTCTTGCTTGGTATAGACTTTTGTTGAAGCCTTGCTGTTAACACTTGTGGAGATTGATATAGTTGGAATTCTTGGAAATAGATAGTATCTTTCTACTTCAGTAGAAGTTTATTTGTGAATACTAAATGGGTACGACTCCTTTTGAGTCCTTGAAAAGTAACATACGTTTCTACTTCTGTAGGAGTTCAGTCGTGAATTCTGTATGTTATTGATATAGTTGGATTTCTTGAATTTAATATGTATCTTGTATCTTTCTACTTCAGTAGAAGTTTATTTGTGAATACTACATGGGTTCGACTCCTTTTGAATCCTTGAAGCGTATATTATGTTTTTCTCTTCTGTTTAAAGCTCAGTTGTGAATACTGTGGTTATTGACTCAGTTGGAGTCCTGGATATGTAACCAGTGTTTCGACTTCTGTATAAGCTTGGTTGCGAATACTTATTGATATTGGCTCTGTTGGAGTCCTTAATATGTATCTTGTATTTAGACTTCTGTAGAAGTTTAGTTGTGAAGACTATTGGTGTTGAATTAGTTGGAAACCTTGAATGTTTTCGTATGAATTCGACCACTGATCTAGTCCACGCTGTGTTTACTTTTAAAACTCGACTCTGTATGAGTCCTTGCTGTTGTATTCGTATTATCTTAGCTTGGATGAAACTTTGTTGAAAATAATGATATGATGATGACTTTTATGAAGATCTTGTTGAGTTATTATTTTTGATTTTAAACCACGATTTAAGATCTTCTTTGTATAATCGTAGGGATTTTCTTTGTTGAAGGAAGCTGTGCATATTGTGTTTCAACTCTGCGTGAATGTCACTGTATTTCATATGGAAACGTTAATTATTTTAATGTGATCTTGTTTCAAGTTTGACTGAAACAAAGAGCTCTTAGCTGTGCCATGACAGGTGATGGCGTTGGATATTTTGCATGTTGTTGAATAATATGGAAAGATTTGTTGAGCCTTTTTGGGGTCAGATATTTTATTATTGCTTGTCGCGTGAACTCTTGTATTGCTTAATAATCTACAGGTGAATTTTATATTGGAATTCTGGTGAAGCTGTAGTATCTTCTTGTGGCCTCGGCTGATTTAGTCATATGCGTATAGTGTAAATGCATTACTCTTGAGAGGACGGTACAGTCATGAACATGATTGGAATGGAATATGAATGTCTCTATTTCTTTCTCCTCTGTTGTTAAGTTATGTTGATATCTATAACTATATGAATAATAAGTTATTCTCTCCTTGTCTAGAAACTATGAATGTTTTCTTCTCTTGTATCCTTATGTGATCTCTACGGTAAGGGTAAAACAAGAATAGACAGTAGTACTGTATGGAGAGCCTGGCATAAATTGTGTGTTGCTGTATAAGTGGCTATGCTTGCCTGTACCATTAACATAGTGTATGATTGAAAAGGAATTATGTCAGTGAGCTTGCTGGTTATTTTAAATTGCCTTGTGAACTTGGTTGAATCATACTTGTTGAAATACGAGTTGATAGTATATTCTTTTTAGAATGGAATAAATTGATGGATTGATGTTGTCTTGGAGATACAGATGGATGGATGTTTTGGAATTATTTTGTTCTTCTTAGTCTCTAAAATGTACGTTGAGTCATCTAAAAATATTTAGGACTAATTGACAACTATAATAGAGGTTATGCATTATAGTCATGTTAAAATTGTAGAAAGATATTTAGCCTGATTTCATTTAAACAGGTTGTTCAATGAGAGCAATTGGTGGATTGCATTTGTTTTAAGAATTAGTGCTTATCATGCTCAGTTCACCGAACTGACCCGTGTTGACAATTTTTGCAGATGATTGCCGTAAGTGGTAAAGGCACATAAATTTGATATGATGTTGATTGTTTAATTTGGTTTTATGATGAATTCTGACTTGATTCTCTAAATGTACTACTTGAAGAAAGATGTTCTTTTCTTTGTTGAGTATTGTATCAAATATGTTGAATGCATAAAATGTATTTGATTAGCTTTGAAATGAATAAACTGAGGTATTTGTTACTTATGTGTTTGCATTCGTATCTGGATGGTTTGATCTTCTTCGGTTCGAATGATTTTAAGACCATTGTTATTATTGTATAACTTGGAGATGTTTGTGATTATCTAAGTAAGCGTTGCAAGGTTATGTGATTGAATACTTATGATTGTTTAGTAGTTCTATTACGATCTAATTAAAGCTAATTGTAATTTAGATCACTGATTTTTGAGAAGCTAAGGTTAAAATAAACCCTTTCAGGAAGCTGAATGGGAAGAGTAATCTGTTACTCTCTAACCTTGATCTAAGTCAAGACAACGTACTGAATGTTTTTAAAATCACTATATCTTAACACTAATAAGTAAGATATATTTCAGTTTTAAAGATCTGGAATAAACCCAAAAAGGGATAAGTTTGCAATCTTATGAGAAGACTTGGGGTTACTACCCAATTTCGTAGATCAGGATTATTGTGAAACAATGATCTCCTTGTTGAGACCTCAATCTTATTAAACTTCTCTTTGTGGAATGGGTCTTAATACGAAAGGCAATTTTAAGATGAGGAACCCAGGGGTTGGGAAAAGACTACCCTAAAAAGGAGTGTCTTGGAGTATAATTTAAACTCCACGTAAGTAACACCTTAAAGTTTAGTAGATCTTATCGAGGTGGATTTGAAGGTTGATGGCACAAGTCGATTGCAGGGTTGTACCTTCGAGAAGATTAGGATCTTCTCGAAGATACAACAATGCAGGTGACTTATGGTGACACCCTTTGCATTGATCGTCAAGATTTACTCCTTAAACTCGAACAAGTTTTGACTTGGGACTGGTTACCGACATGGTCATGTTATGAGGCTGCCCCTGGAGACTCGGGGTACCTTGACACATAGGGTTAACTAGGGTTGACCCAGTATGTCAGAGTATCCCTAGTTCTCAAGAGCATCCTTATAACGTTGCCATATTATTAATCCATTTCTGAGTGAATAACTTGGGGTAGGAGAGACTGACAGAAGTCAGTATAAGACATTCTACATAACAAAGGAATGGGGTGATGGACGTATTCCAGATTGATGAGTATGCCATCAAGGAATACGAGACATAAGCATTATGTTTCAAATCTTTGGCCAAAGTATTGCAAGCTGCTGATTGCGTAGTCCTATGTCACCTAGTCTAAGGGACGAGATGTCGATGAATAATGGTAACAATTATTCAGATAGGTTCCTTGGACAAAGCATTCTGAATCCTAGATTAGGGAAGAGAACCGTAAGAGTGATGTGTTAAAATAAAAATGCCAACTCTTGATACTCATGAATAGATTGGTAGATTACCGAGTCATGGAATGAATAGATCGGAGGTACTCGAGTCATTACAGTTGCATATGGTTATCTATTATAAGAATGATTGTTTTGATTTGTGAGTTCTAAATTATGTATTTAGAACCAGGAAGCATTTATCAAAAAAAAAAAAATTACTTGTTCTAATTTAATTAGGGTTAAATTGATCACTGTGTAGAATGTGGTTATTAGGTCATTTTAGATGGGAATGATGAATTGTGACACTTTTTGGTGTCTACATTTTCCCCCTTTTATCGGGTAGCTTGTAATTGTAGGCGGAGTGGAAAACACAAAAGTTGGGTTTTCCCAATGTGAAGTTTGGGTGAGAAGGTGATTTTTAGTTGCTTAAAATAGGGGTATGAGTGACCCCCTCAAACCAGCAATCGACGATGAAGAATAGAGAAATTTGGTGGGTAGTTTAATAAAATAGGGTGAGAGGTGAGAGAGGTGAGAGTCGTGGTTATGGTGAGTGAAAAGGGTAGGGTGGGTGATTAGGTAGATCATTCAAACATATGCACATGTGAAATGAAATGAGATAAAAGGGTGTATCAACATAACAATTTTACGTTAGCTAAGGTCATAAGGGTCATCCAAACAAGGTTGTTGATGTCCGGTATCCGGGGTAAATGATACGGTCGGACACAATACAAGGTAAGATGAAGGAACTCGTAGGTGTGGTTCTGGTACATCCAAAAGGTCAAAATTTCAAGGTTTTTTTGGATAATGTAACACCTCTCAATCCCTTATTCTCTTTTTTCATAAAATGAATTAAAGCATTAAAATAATTTATGAGTAGTTCGGTATACGGTACTACCACGTTGTCTAGTGTCTTGTTGTGGAGGCATACACATATCCGAAAGGGTATTCATATGCGTGTACATTTGTACACATGATATCGCAATGGCTCCTATTATTACATAGCCATAAGCTAAGTAATGTTGTAATTCATTTTACATGTTGGTACACTATCATGTTTCTATTGATGATGGTTATAGTAATCATCTTGGATGGCTGTGGTAATGTTGTGTGTTTACCTTCTAGTTAGAGAAGATGAACTTTAGTTATGGGATGCATAATTGGCATCTGTACCTTCATGGATATTATTATTATTTTACTTTTGCATGTTGGGGGAGTTAAAGTTACAAAATATGGTTGAACTTATACACTACCTCTATACTTTAGTCATTATGAGGAAATGATGATATTTAGTAAGGTACTAAATTGTATATTGAGCTTGGTTTCTAACACGGCCATTATAGCAAGTTTGATCAATTCATACATTGAGTAGTATGGGATAAATGTTTGATTAATTCACTATTTGGCATGGTCATAAAGCTAATGTAATCATTATCTTTGTCTATCGAATATCCTCCATGCAAAGTTTTTTATGATAAACTTCTATAAGTTTATGTACTTAATTGGATAACATTTTAAGTTATAATGAGGCATTCAATTATTAAGATAATCGAGAGTCTATGAGATAGTTTTTAGATTAATATTACTTATATTTCAAAAATGAAATCAAATATTTGTGGGTATAGTTAATAACTATATAGGCCATGCATTGAAACTTTAGGGCCTATAAGTCGAATGATACATAGAAGATCCACCAAGCATTATCTAATACATTGATTTATGCAGTTTATTATTTGGGATACCAGACTTAGTTAATCACAAACCTCGATTTAATGAAGGTATTATCCCTACGATAGTTATATGCCTATCCATGCAAGCGATTAAATTTGGAAAGAGAATATTAAATTTTCTAAAAATCCCACCATTTGTGGAAGAGAAAGCTTATACCCACGGTGGAAGTCTAGTTGGATATTAAATAGCATTGAATATATATTAAATTCTCTTAAATGAGCTTGGGAAATGGAAAGATTCCTGAAGAAGCTACCAGAGCTACTGAAAATCCATTTATCTTCTGTTCTTGCATGCCAACTACGAACTCTTCTCCTTCTTTGAAAAGTCCACTTTTGGAACAAAATTTGCATGCAGTTTTGAAAGACAGCTCGTTGGAAAATTTGGGAGGTTAAGAAGGAACCCAATAATTTTGTATAAAAGAGGTATATGATAGATAGATGAGTTTTTATTCTTGGAACTATGTATTGTTCGGTCTTGCACAAGGATCATTGGTAATCACATCTCGGTGGTGAGGGATAGTTGCTGGGACTGCGAGGTGGAAGGATTTCGGTTCTTTTATCAGGCATGGATCACCCTCTCCCCCTCTTAATATCTTATTCAATCTAATAATTGGATAGATAATCTTTTGCAACATTTTCCTTGTTCGACTATGTATTTGAGGAAGATTAATATTGGTTCTTTGTATGATTCTTGCAAAATTAAGATTATTGTGCTTGAGCTTTGAGAGATCTATAGTAATAATTGCTAGTTTTGGTGTTGTTGTGCTACGTGATTATTAGTTTTAAAATGATGTGTTGTTATAATATTGGGAAGTGTACACTCATTTTCCTAAGTTCTATCATTCTCTATTTCGAATATTAAATTCTTTAGTTTTGGGTATTACTCAGATGCCTGAAATATCCATACGATTAAGAAAAATACCTTAACTATCATACTCTATAACTATTGGTATTATGGGGATTACGCTGCTGCACTTAATAGCTAAAACTATGTTCAGTTTTTGATTACTTTTCTTTTGAGGATTATTTGATAAAAGTTATATTGGGGATATCAATGGATAATATGTAGTCACATAGGGTAGAAATATTGAAGACTCAATCACTTAGTCCTTGGTGTTCAACTTTGGACATAGTCATAGACATTTTGATTTATAAATTTATTTGAGTCGCTATAAAAATATTTTTACAATAATAATGAGGTTTATGGATTTCTATGGTAAAGTGGAAACAAAATAATATGAATTTCATAGGTTTGAAACTTAACCCTCGATTGCTTTAAAAGTAGTCACTGTAAGTTTAGTCCTAAGAAGTTAATACTTACTTCTTGGAAAAACTAAAATTGTGTTTAGCTTTGGGTTAATTTCCCCTCGGAACATGGGGTTCCTATCATGTTAGAGAACCCAACGTCAATCCTATATAAACACCCACAAGGGGGATTTCTTGATATAACCATTTATAAGAAGTTAGTTTTATCCAGTTAGTCTGGGTACATTAATAATAGATACCACATAGATGTTATATTGTTCTATCTGGTAATACAATTTGCATGATTGAGTGTGAGTGATTGACTTGTGAACTCTAAACTCTGTATATGATGTTAGCTACGTTTATTGGTTATCTATGATAAATGCGAATAAAACAAGTAATAATTTACTCCCATGGGTAGTTGATTAGTATTGACGTTAAATGGAAGGGGTTTTGATAAAGCAAGAAGGTTGCAGGTATTTTAGAAGGCTCTCGATTCAGTTAAAGGTAATTAGAAATTACCATATTAACGTGTACCTAGGGAATTTGATATCTTAATGTCTTATGTTGAGTTTAGTGGTTTCTATATCTGGGAAAAATTAAGGATTCCCTGGTAAGATATATTTGACTAGGATTAAAGAACTTTTTTAGAGTTGTTGTTCTGAATATCATTTCTAGCAAATTTCTGCTACTTGCATCGAGTAGGTCACTGAAATCAGTCCCTATGGACACTGGGAAGAATACCTTAAGGATATAAGGATATAATAGTATAATTATATGTTTTAGAAGTTTTTTTAAGGATCAATTCCATTAAGACAAAGTGGCGACTACCAATTACACCATATCCCTTTATTGGAAAATGAGATCACGAGATAATTAGATCTCATCAATTTCATTTCAATTGATTTGGAAAATATTAGTTCCAGTTCAAGGGATAGATACCTTCTATTACTTCGTTATCTTTTGACATCTCCAGTCTCATCGGGGCTGAAAGTCATTATACTATTTCTGTATTTTATAAGCTAGTGATTACTTTCCACTTTTCATGTTTCAGACTAGTGAAACTATTAACAACAATTGATTTAGACTTATAATTTATTATGTTATTGAAAGTGGAATGAATGCTATGAATTCTTTAATCCTATGTTGTTATATATATTCTATTTCAGGTGAATTCCTTTTATTAAGGAATTTAAAATTATGATAGGCAATATTTTTCAGATGGATGAAAAGAAATTATTCTAAACACGATGATTTATTCTTTGCATTATTGAGTTGTTACTTTGTTAGATAATGTTGCAGCATATCGATTACTCATAATTATATTGCATAAGTTATTAATCTAGGAAAAGGGCTATTATATTGCATAAGTTATTAAGAAGGAAAAAGGGGATAAGTGATGATGTGTAGAAAAATATTTTTGTTTTAACCAGAGGCATTAAGCCTATTCCAATTTATGTTCAAGTTTGATTAGACACTTGACCTTTTATCTTATTCTTTAATTCTTTGAGAAGTAATGCAAAATATTTACAGATCAACTATTCAAATAAATATAAGATATGATATATGATTTCCATTTAGGTGCATGGGTCATTTCGTATTATGGTTTGCAAAAAATTTAATACCTTGGAAATATTATTGGTTATGATAACCATTTTTAATAAGTTACAAAATATGTAGTTCTTATGGACTATTTACCAAATAGAAATGTTGGGAAAATATTCTATCCTGTTACTCATTAATAATGAGGTAAATAAAGAAATATCTCAGATTATTTCAAAGTACTACTAGAGGTAGGTTGACACCATAGCATAAACAATGTTGCATTTAACATTGTTATGTATCATCAAAATATAACTGAGAACTATTTTCTTAAAGCATGTTGGTATATGCGGTGAAGTGACTTCACACCATAGGGATCTTAAGAACTTGATCGATTGGCTTGACTAAAAATATATGAATATGTATTAGTAGCATGTATGGATACCCTACAACACTCTAACCTCTAGTACTATGAATTCAATTAAAAATAATAGAGTAAATTAGTAATGAGGTAAAAAGGCTAACATCAGTGGCTTCGGTAGATAGACAATAGGATAATATCCTTAAGTGATGGTTCATATCTAATGCCTTGAAAGGTCATGTAATATAATCCAACTAAAATAGAATATGATCTTAAAATTTTAAACCATTATCAATAATGGCAGACACCTACTCTATTTGAGTTAAGAAGTGATGCCATGTAAGGAAGCAATAATGAATCAAGTAGAATGAATGGCATTTGGGAAAGTTAAATTGAAAATATAATAAAAAGGAATTCATGGATAATATGATCCATGTTGTAGAAATAATAGTTAAGGATTTAATACCAAAATTGGTATAGTAAACCATACTTGGTTGACTATTATTCTCATGGCAGCATTCTAGTCCTTTATGGTCGAGTTGTGTTATCAGGAATGCAATTTGGTTTGATGAGTATTCAAGTGAAAGAGGATTTGACTCTAAATAATCAAGTTCTAAGGTACGTCGATACCTCTATGAAGGTTTAGGAACCACACTTATATAAAGATAAGTTTAATACAACCATAAATAAATTCAAAGGGTGTAGACTTACTTCCAATTGAATAAAGAGGGTATTGGTCCTATAGCTGATTTACATTATCATACAAATACGGTCACCAAAGATGTTGACATGAAGATGTATTAAGATCAGTTTCATTGTTTAGGAATCGATGTATGTGATAATTTTCTCTAGGAAATGATAATGTATTTAAAAGGGATTGTCCCATAATGCATCAGTATGAGCATACAATCATGATATCCATTTACAATGGAGGTAAAACAGAACACACGTACTAAGTTAGGAAGAACATAGTATCTTAATCCTAACCCTAGTCAACCCGGTTATTATATCTAAAGAGGATTAGAAAATAATCCTTAATAAAAGAACCAAATACCTTATGTGGAAGGCTATGAGAAGAGTGAATAAATGGGCAAGTGTCTCATCTAACCTATTATAATAGGTACACTAGATATATCTCACTTGCTTTGGATATAATAAAACAAATGAATGATCTTGATTAAGCTACCACTAAGAAAAGTGGAGTGTTTAAGCTTAAAATGTGTATTGGCATTAATAGTCTAAGACTCTATAGTACTTGATAAAAAGTATGAGTCATACTTAAAAACATAGTTTTACATAGGTTTATATCCTTAAGATGAAATAAAGGAAACAAGGGATTAATTGATTAAGCGAGGGACGAATTTTAATCTCTGCAATGTTGTTCCTAGACCAGGATAGTACCATTCTCCATTTATGGGTAACTTGAGCATGAAACCTAGTAAGGAAATCAAGTGAAATGGAGATTGAGATCATGGGATCAACTCAAATTGGATCATAGGTACGACCCATTTGTGGAGAAGTGTTGTAAAACCTAGACTATTCTTAAATGATAATAATTACCTTGAGAACATTAGACACCATGTCCCATACTGGTTTCTTGGCAGGCTAACTCTTTGCAATTGCTACATATTTGTATCCTTATTATGAAGGATGTAATTATTAGGATACTACTATTTAGTAACTGTATTGAGTTGTCTTATCAAGAGGTTGGAGTGTGGCATGGTGTTGTCTTAAGTGTAAACCTTGATAGAGTTACAAAAATAGTTGGGACCTCCTGGGTACGCACCCTTGTATCAACTTATGATGGCTATGGGAAGGGAAGTGGTCAAGTAACAAGGTGAATTGTTACAAAAACACTTACTTTCCCATAGGCATCATAGGATGACATAGAGGTACACCTTCATGTAGGTTAAACTAGATTTGTGCCTTGTTCAAGACTTGTAGTTGTTTACAACATTAACATTTGTGAATCCATATAACTGAATAAGTGAATAAGGTGAGATGACATGATTCCAATGGTAAGTGTGTCATCATAGAATCGAGCATGGCATACATGACTTAGAAAATTTGTACAAAGTGGTGTAAGCTACTGATTACACTATCAAGATTTCACCAATATCTAAGCTATGAGATGCCTTTGGATTTCATAGGTGGAACCCAGGTACACACTTAGGGATTTTGTAGTGCCCACTTCCCTTTGACACTTTTAGATACTACTATTGATCATATTATGGAAACTATTATGTTTTGTTTTAGTATGATGGTTAGATGTTAGATCATGGATTAGTATTGATCTGGATTCAGTTATTATGCTTGATGATTACTAGGGACATTTTCTATATGTGGTTGATGATATACTGTTTGAAATGAACATATTATATGTTGATTTGGACTTATGATATTCGATATTTTGAGTAGATCTAGTATGGTAGATTGTGCTGATGATATAGTTGATTTATTTAATTAAAAATGATAATGTTGAATTATTGATATTGTTGTGATCTGTGTGTTTGGATGATTTTGAGATATTGTTTATATCATTTTGGATGTTTTGATATGGCCACAAGGCTGAAGGAGGTATTTACATTTTGCAGGTTAAAAATCACAACAATGTCGGGGGACTGGAGACTAACCATATTAAAATTCCGGGTGAATTCAACAAGGTCACCATGGCAACTGTGTTATGAGTTTGTGTGTTGTGTTATGTTAGGATTTCCCATGGGGGATTTCCATTATATGTGACCATGGGATATGTGTTTTATTTATGTGTTCCTTCTTTTAATTAATTTAAATGTGGTAGATTAATGTGATAGTCATATAGTTAAATTTTATTTAAATTAAATTGGGATGTGGAATGTAATTAATAAATTTGTTGTCTTAGATATTAATGTGGTAGGAGTGTGTAAGTGATGTTGTAAGAAATTTGTAAGAGTATGTAAGGCAGATTTTGGAAGGTCAAGCACTCCATCTTGTATGAAAGCCTAATTTGACCTTGGAGGCTAGATTTGGAGGCTTGTGGGACAAGTTAAACTCATCCCACACCTCTTAAAATGATCCACCAACCATGCCTATGGTTTTGAGGTTAAATGTAGGCATTTATAATGCATTTTGAAGTGACAATATGTAAGTTTTAATTGCACTTCCCTTACCTGTTTTAAATTTGGTCCTTTTGGAGTGTGGTCATTTTGGTGTATGTAAGTGATTTTGTCATTTTATTTATTGTGATTTGGTGAAGGATGTTGACTTTCCTCTTGGGGTTGAGGAAGAATGATGTGGCATCCCACATGGATCCACATCATCCTCTTCTCTTCCCTCTCCTATTAAAGTGAAACTCCTTGCTTGTTTATGGTTGTTGAAACTTTGTTATTTCCTCTTGGGGGTGCATTTTTTTGGTTGTTGTTTTGGAGCTTGTTGTGGAGGAAGCTTGGAGTCTTTTTGCATGCTTATACTTTGTTGGTTTTGACTGCACTTTGGCATCTTGGAAATCTTGTGAGCTTGGAACAAACTTCAGTATGGAGAGGTAGGATCTTGAGCTATGTTTTAATTGTTTTCCTTCTCTTGCATGCATGTTTAAATGGTGTTTGTGTTTGCATTCTTGGTTGGTTGGGTATAATGCTTAGGGCATGGTGTAGGAGAAGGATATGGGAATTTCATATGGGATTTCCAATGGCACTATTTTATTGAGGAGGGAGTTTTGGTTTGGGATCCACCTTGGAAAAGCGCTTGCATTTCTTACTATGGGGGCATAAGGGATAAACTTGGGGGCATAAAGAGGGTTAGGAGATATAAGGTTTATGGGGTTGATATGATTATTGGTGGTATACATTTTGGTGGATGCCCAATTCCAAATTAGGAGGCATAAATAGTTACCCATAGTCCTTGCTCTTGTTGGCTTGCTTGATCAAGCCCAAGTGTTGTATGAATTGTTTCAAATGCAGTTGGGAACTGTTGTATTGTTTTAAACTATGCATTTGATTGATTGTATGCAATGTGAATGTTGCTTGTATGTGATAGAAGCCTTTGTTTCCATGTGTTGATATTCATGCTCCATTTCAATATGGTTGGGGCTCGGGGGCCAATGGGGAAGGATGGCTTCTCCTTTCTCATTGGATGTATTGGTTTGGTAGAGATTGTTTCCTTTCCCCCTTGTTGTGATCAAAGTTACAAAGAAGAAGAAACAAGCATGTTGTTGTTTGGAGAAGAAATTTCACAGTTTTGATAGTCCTATCTCTTGAGTAAATTCAATGTAACCTTTCCCACTTCGAGTGGATGAGTGTATAAATGTTTTAATGTGAATTTATTGTATTGATGATAGAATTTTGAATTTGAATGGAGAAATGTAAGGAAATATATTTGTTCTCTATTTTTACAAAGAATGTAAATGATATTCTATGCTTTGTATTTTGTAATTTGAAACCAATTCAAATTGGAAAGGAGATCAGTTGTAAATTTATTTGAATTATCAATAAAGGATGGAATTGGTTCTTTTAAATTTGTATGGTAATGTATACTGGATTTGTATTGTTGTCCAAGAATGAGATTCTATTTTGAAAAAAGAATAAGAAACAATGTTGTATGTTTTATGTACTGTATTTGAATACAAATGGAAAGTGATAAGTTGAAAAGAATGCATTGTTAATCATCAAAAGATTGCATTCCTTTCTCAAAAGTGTTTTACCTTGTTCATATGCTATCTTCTCTATTGTAAATATGAGTTTTACTTGCAATGAGAAACCTCTGTTTGGAATGTTGAAAGAAGAATGCATATGGAATGAAAGTCAATGTTATTTTCCTTACAAAATGTATATTAAAACTGAAATTAGAAATGTAGTCTCATTTAGAATTAGATGGATGATTCAAAAAAATGTATTTTACTAAGTCAAGAATATTGTACATATTTAAATGACAAAATGGAGTTTTCAATTTAAAGAAATAGTTCACTGTAATATACTTCATTCTGGCAATTCACATTTTAATAAAAATGAACAGTTCATACTTGCACTAAATAATAAGTTATGAAACTTTGAAATTCACATTTAGGAAGACTTAAGAAAATCAAATTCACTACAATAGTCAAGAATGAACCTCCAAAACTTAATGAATTTCAATTCGGAGCTTGCATAGTAATTTTTTTGTCTATTGCCGGAAAAATGCAACCTTGAACAGATTGGACAAATAAAATTTCCTAAAACACTCTAAACCCTCCCTAGACTAATCCTCCATGTCTGTTTGACATGTAGAGTGAAGGAGGAGTTCAAATTTTATCAAAATTATAAGTTGGGAATTGCCAGTTTGCCAAACAAAGGCCTGCAGATTGTTTTTGCAAAATTGACCCTTAAAAATTAATCTAAAATCAAATTTTATGTTCCTTATGCAAAGAGGGCTTTGATAGATTTTTGAAAAGTCCTCGTTTTCCCAAAACCGAGCTTTCTAGCTCAAGTTATGACACTTTGAAGTTTTTGTGCCTTGGCGGGAAAATTTGGGAAAATTTTCCTGTCGGGCTGCAACCCAAAAATTTCCCATCAAAATTGCCTTAGAATTTTTTTTTGAAATTTTGGGCTTGGGAAAATTTTCACTTTTCCCTCCTCCACCATCCCACAACCAATCAAATGTTGCTACATGTCCTCCAAGGGCTAAGCAGTGGCGTGGATAAAATTTATAACTTAAACTTTTTAAAAAATTAGAAAATTTTCACTTTTCCCTCCATGACCGTAGCAATCGAGCCAATCGAGGGCACCACATGTCCCCTTATGGCTATGGTGGAGGTGAGGATTCTTTTCAACCCCTTAGTTTTTAAAAAAATTGGGAAAAATTTCATTTTGGCCTGCTGCCCATGCCAATGAAAGCGTGCCATGTGGCACCTTGGGGCGGCAATGGGGGTTTGGGAGAAAATTTTCTTTTGAGCCTTTGGGGAAAAATTCCTAGAATCTCCCCACAACCTGTAGCTCCGCCTTCTCCCATTCATTCCCTTCTCCCATGGGCGCGCGGACCCACGTGTCCTTTCTTCTCTTTTTCCCTACGGGCGTGAAAGTGCCAAATGGGTCTATCGCCCCACCCTTTCCTTTACTTTTGTTTCCTTTCCTTGCGCGGACCCACGGGGTGTGGAGAAAATTTTTACTTTGAGCCATGTGTTGGGAAAATTTCCCAATTCCACCCCGTGACCCACCAATCCACCCAAATTGCACTCCTCCTCCTCTTGCCACGTGTCCCTCTGGGAGAATTTGACCCAATAACTCTGCCTACTCATAACTTGAGTTCTACTTGGAGTTAGGAGGAATTATTTATATCAATGGAAAGATGAGAAAATTTCCTATCCATTAGGAATGGTTTAGGGAAATTTTGAAAGTGTTGAATATGAGAAAAATCTAGTTGAAGTTATGAGCCTGTTAGAGAGCAAGCATGGGGTAAGATTACTCCCTGAATCTAACTAGAACATCTAACCCTAAAATTTAAACCTTGTAAACATGTTATAAGTTCATAAAGGAAACTTGTGTTTTGGTAAGCAGGTTTTGTTCTAAAACCTATTAGTGAAAACTGATGTCTTGCAACTCGAGTTGTAAACACTTCAAATTAAAATAAATTATCCCTTAATTTTCTAGCTAACCCTAGGTTATTTCTTTGGTCTCAAGTGGTTGTTTAAACAAGAACTACGGGTTTTCACTTATATATCATATCCTGTTAAAGGAGAACCAAAGGAATATGCTTTATGTATGGCTCGTATAGAGCATTGAGGGAAAACAAGTAGGTTTAGTATTATCTCATATAGTTGCACTTGGTTCACATGACAGAGTTATCAGAGATGAATTGTTTTAAGGTTTATGTAGATTTAAATATATGGGTATCTAAATCAGCTACATAAAGATATATATAAAAAAAAATACAAATTTTACATATGAGGTGACAAAAAGTGGATGTTACATTTTGGTATCAGAGTTGAAGGTTGCAACTCTTGGAATTATTGGGTCCTTAAGATAATTAAAACTTTAATTTTGGATTTCAGAATAAAATGGATATGAGAAGGATGCACCAAGAAGAAAGAACTGGGTCATATTTTTCTGCAGTTTCCGTGGTGCAAAAGTTAGACCAAATTATGGCAATCCTTAAATATACCCGAAACCTGGATAGATGCCTTGGAGCAGCTGGTCATGGGTGGAAATGATAAGTTGGATAAAAGTCAACTTGATTTTATTACTAATGAACAACAGGAGAGTTGTTTGAATGATGAACTTGTCAATGGTGACAAGTTTTGGACTTACTAATCCAAAGAAAAAATAAACCCAAGATTAGGGAAAGCACTAGATAAACTTGGACCCCTTTCTGATAAGATGGTATTTGAAAAGGGTAGCGAGCTAAAACCAAATCTGTTAGAATTTTCCACACGTAAAAATGAAAAGGATCATAAGAATGATAAGTTCTTCTTCATCTCAGAATGCTAAGAATTTTTTTGGAAAAATCATAATAGGAAAATGTGTTCTGCCAAAAATAAAATTGCACAAAAACTTGCAGTGATAACCTGCAAGAAAAAGGTATGGCATTATTGCAAATAAAAAAGTTAAATGCGGTCAATCAGGACCTTTGGAGGATGTTTCTTGTGTGGTAATGGACACTACGTGAATCAATGTCCTTTAAAGAAGGAGAACAAGCATCGAGATGATGAAGCATATTACAAGAGTAGATAACAAAGGAAAGGAACATGCACCTCTATGGTAGGATATAGAGGGAATTGTGAAGGGATCCATGAGATTAGTATTTTTCAATCCTACAAGAAAGAAAATAGGTATTTGTTGCACTTAATAAAAAACTGATCAACAATTGTGAATCATAACTCTACCTGGTGGTATGGATTAAAAATACCCAATTTCAAACTTGTATTAGATAAAGTAGCATTTATCCGAATGATTTTTCGGTTTTATATTAAATATTTGACATAATTAATTACTATTTCAACTCCAAAACACAAAAATATATCATATTTTAGTTTGTTGACTCGTAATATTGGGATATAAAGTTGTTGATGGAAAATTATTTGGCTTATAAAGTAACTTTGATGCTAGTCACTTTGTAAGCTTTTTAAGGTAAACAAGCTTTCTTGGTCTTAAAAAAAAAAAAAACTATCACGTACTCATTTGTGAGACAATATTTGTTAAGAGTTCCTAAATGAACTTTTTGATGACTCATTGTGCTTTGGTAACCAATTTGATAGTGTTATTTGATCCAACTAGGATTTAAGAGTAATGATTAAGATACGTTGAAGTGATGGATGGATGATATAGCCAAGTATGACCTATATCATAATGAATGCTTAGTTTTACCAGTTACTATGGAAGACTAAGAAAGTATGGACTTATATATTTAAGTGTAATCAAGTTTCGGTTGAAGCCTTACTTGAAATTGGATCTTATTACAACTGAATGTAATAGGAAGTAATTCAGTTTTATGTATTGTATTAAAGATTATACAAGGCTGAAAGCTGAGTTATGAAGTATGTTTTCCTTCCTTATTATTAGTTATCAATGTGTATAACTTGGAGATATATGGAGGCTATTATTATTATTCCATCGTGGAATCTTTTTGAGTTAATGGTAAGTAATGATATTACATCAGACAGAGTAAAAATTTGTGGTGACATAATTATAATTAATATAGTTATGATAACATTACTCTAGTTTTGGTATTACTTGGATTGATTGTGGCAATTGGATTGGGTAGAGACCTATGTAAAACATTCTACTCAACCATCTTGATACTAGTAGATATTGAGAAAACTTAGATTGGATACTTACACGTCTTATTCTACTTATTACTTGTATGCGATTATTGATTGGAATATGTTCACATGAGTTATTATAATATATATAATGGATGGGTATTATTTATTATAACTAGCATCCTATATGGTTTTAAGGTTTCTAAATTGTTTGGTTTAGTAAAGATAGAACATTGAGTAATGACATTACTCATTCAAATGAAACATAAACTAATAACCTTGAGGTATAATTGAAGGATCTATTCTTCTTTATATATGTAGTTATGAAAGGAGTAGAACCCTTTAATGTTCGGAAAAACCATCTTTAAAAATGAACACTACTAGGAGAAACTCTATGAAATTAGTAATTACTCAGGAAAAAAGCAGAAAAGAAAGTTACGAAACAACCCAACCTTGTAATGCTTGGGGAAATAGAAAAGAGATAACTTTTCGTTGTTTGTTTCAGCCTTATAAAACTTTTTTACCTTTCTTTTTGTATTCATTACATAATATTGTATAGTATGAATGGATGTAATGACAAAATCATGCCATGTATTTTTCTATGGGGCTATTTTTACTAGCAAAAGGATGCTACAGCTGAGGGAATTAATTTTCAGATCTAAAAGTTGCAAGATTTTGAGGAGGATGATGACTATTCTCTTCAAAAAAAGATTATACTCTTGTGTTTGATTTGATAGGATTAAAAGATAGAATTCATTGGGATGATGATTCATTAGAGGGGAAGAACGTAACACCTCTCAATCCCTTATTCTCTTTTTTTGTAAAATGAATTGAACCATTAAAATTTTTTACGAGTAGTTGGTATCTAGTACCGCTACAATGTCTCATGTACTATTGTGGACACATGTGCATGGCCAAAAGGGTATGCATACGCATGCATAATTGTATGCATGACAACAATGGTTCCTATTGTTACATAGCCATAATGTGAGTAATGTTGTAATTCATTTTACATGTTGGTATGTTATCTTGTTCGTTGATGATGGTTGTAGTAATCATCTCGGGATGGTTGTGGTAATGTTGTGTGTTGTGAAATACCTTCTAGTTAGAGAAGATGAAATTTTATTATGGGATGCATAACTGGCATCTATACTTTCATGGCTATTATCATTATTTTACTTTGCATGCATGTTGGAGTAGTTAAATTTACAAAATATGGTTGAACTTATATACAACCTCTATACTTTAGTCATTATGAGGAAATGATGATATTTAGTAAGGTACTAAACTTGTATATTGAGCTTGGTTTCTTACACGACCATTATAGAAAATTTGATCAATTCATACATTGAGTAGTATGGGATAAAGGTTTGATTAATTTTCCAGTTGGCATGGTTATAAATTTGATGTAATCATCATCTTCGTCCTATCCGAATATCCTCCATGCAAACTTTGTTATGATAAACTTCTATAAGTTGTGAACTTAATTGGATAACATTTTAAGTTATAATGAGGCATTCAATTATTAAGATAATCGAGAGGCTATGAGATAGTTTTAGATTAATATTACTTATATTTTGACAATGAAATCAAATATTTGTGGGTATAGTTAATAACTATATAGGCCATGCATTGAAACTTTAGGGCCTATAAGTCGAATGATACATAGAAGATACACTAGGCATTATCTAATACATTGATTAATGCAATTTATTATTTGGGATACCAGACTTAGTTAATCACAAACCTCGATTCAATGAAGGTGTTCTCCATGCGATAGTTACATGCCTATCCATGCAAGCACTTGAATTTGGAAAGAGAATATAAAATTTTCTAAAAATCTCACCATTTGTGGAAGAGAAATATTATACCCGCGGTGGAAGTCTAGTTGGATGTTAAATATCATTGAATATATATTAAATTCTCTTAAATGAGCTTGGGAAATGAGAAGCTTCTAAAGAAGCTACTGAGCTTTGGATATCTAGAAATCCATTTTTCTTGTGTCCTTGCATGATTATGAACTCTTATTCTTCTTTCAAAAGATCCACTTTTGGAACAAAATTTGCATGTAGTTTTGAAAGATAACTCATTGGAAATTTTGGGATTATTAAAGGAGCTCAAATATTCTGTATAAGAGGATGGATACGTGAGATATATGAGTTTTTATTTTTGGAACTGTGTATTTTTGGTCTTGCACAAGGATCATTGGTAAGAAGGATTTTGGTTCTTTTATCACGCATGGATCACCCTCTCCCCCTCTTAATATCTTATTCAATCTAATGATTGTATAGATAATCTTCTGCAACATTTTCTTGGTTCGAATATGTATTTGAGGAAGATTAATATTGGTTACTGTATGATTCTTGCAAAATTAAGATTGATTATGCTTGAGATTTCAGATATCTGCGATAGACTTTTAGTTTTGGTGTTGTTGTGTTGTGATTATTAGTCTAAAACGATGTGTTGTTATACTATTGGGAAGTGTAAACTCATTTTCTTGAGTTCTATCATTCTCTATTTTGAATATTAAATTCATTAGTTTTGGGTATTACTCAAATGCCTAAAATCTCTATACGATTAAGAAATATACCTTAACTATCATACTCTATAACTATTGGTATTATGGGGATTATGTTGGCTACACTTGATAACTAAACCGTGTTAAGTTAAGATTTACCTTGCTTTCAAGGATTAGTGATAAAACATATATTGGGGAAATCAATGGATAATATTTAGTCACTGGGTTGAAATATTGAAGACTCAATCACTTAGTCCTTGGTCTTCAACCTAGACATAGCCATAGACATTTTGATTTATGAATTTATTTGTGTCGCTATAACAATCTTTCTATGATAATAATGAGGTTTTGGGGTTTCTATGGCATAGTGGAAACAAAATAATATGAATTTCATAGGTTGAAACTTTATCCTTAGTGGCTTTAAAAAGGATGCACTATAATTTTTAGTACTATGGAGTTAATACTTGCTTCTTAGTAAAACTAAAACCGTGTTTAGTTTTGGGTTAATTTCATCCGGAACTTGGGTTTTTATCATGTTAGAGAACCAAATATCAATCCTATATAAAAACACACAAGGGGATTTCTTGATTTAACCATTTCTAAGCGGTTAGTTTTATCCTAATTAGTCCGGGAGCAATAATAATAGATACCACATGTGATGTTATACTATTCCATCTAGTAATTAGATTTGCATGATTGAATGCAAGTGAATGACTTAGCTCCAAACTCTATATATGTTGTTAACTATAGTTTATCGGTTATCTTCGATAAATGTGAATAAACTAGTAATAAGTTACTCCCATGGGTAGTCAATTAGTATTGACGTAAAATAGAATGGGTTTGATAAAACAAGAAGGTTACGAGTAGTTTAGAAGGCTCTCGATTATGTTAAAGTTAATTAGAAATTACCATATTAACATGTACCTAGGGAATTAGATAGTTTAATATCTTATGTCAAGTTTAATGGTTTCTATATCTAGGAAAAAAAGGATTCCCTAGTAACATATATTTAAAGGATTAAAGAACAATATTAAATGATTTTTAAGAGTTGTTGTTCTAAATATCTTTTCTAAAAAATCTCTACTAGCAATAGATCAAGGAAGTAAGGATGAAGAAGTTTTGCTGAAATCAATCCCTAGGGACATTGGGAAGGATACCTTAATGATGTAAGGATATATAGTATAATTATATGTTTTGGAAGTTTTGTTTAAGGATCAATTCCATTAAGGCAGTAGCATCTACCAATTACACCATATCCCTTTATTGGCAAATGAGATCATGAGATAATCAAATCTCATCAATTTCATTTCAATTGATTTGGTAAATATTAGTTCCAGTTCAAGGGATAGATAACTTCTATTACTTTGTTATCTTTTGACATCTCTAGTCTCATCGAGGATGAAAGTCATTATACTATTTCTGTATTTTATAAGCTAGTGATTACTTTCCACTTTTTCATGTTTTAAATTTGAAAAACTATTGACAACAATTGATTTAGACTTATAATTTATCATGTTATTGAAAGTGGAATGAATGTTATGAATTATTTAATCCTATGTTGTTATATGTTCTATTTCAGGTGAATTCCTTTTATTAAGGAATTTAAAATTATGATAGTGAATAGTTTTTAGATGGATGAAAAGAAATTATTCTAAACACATGATGATTGATTCTTTGCATTATAATGAGTTGTTTCTTTGTTAGATAATGTTGCAGCATATAATTTACTCAATATTATATTGCATAATTTATTAAGTGGGGAAAAGGGCTATTCATGCCAGTCATGTTGGACTGACCATGTGCAATTTTGTACATCAACTTTTTAGTGTAGGGAAAAAGGAACTTTGTGGTAAATGAAGTATGGATGAGGTATTTTGAATTTTCGTTAGATATATGAGTAATTGGATTGTATGAAACTGTAATTTTAGTCATTACTTATTGTGAATATGATGGCTATTGAGTGTAAATATTCTGACTCACTTATGAGCTTCATCTTGTTCGAGTGTTATGAAGGAAAAAGGGGATAAGTGGTGATGTGTATAAATAGATTTTATTTTAACCAGAGGCATTAAGCCTATTTCAATTTGTGTTCAAGTTTGATTAGTCACTTGACCTCTTTATCTTATTCTTTAATTGTTGAGAAGCAATTCGAAGATCTTTATAGAATCAACTTTTGAATTAATGTAAGATATGATATATGATTTCTATTTAGGTGAATGGGTCATTTCGTAATATGGTTTGCAATAAATTTAATACCTTGGAAATATTATTGGTTATGATAACCATTGTTAATAAGTTGCAAAATATGTAGTTCTTATGGACTATTTACCAAATAGAAATGTTGGGAAAATATTCTATCCTGTTACTCATTAACAATGAGGTAAATAAATAAATATCTCAAATTATCTCAAAGTACATTACTAGAGGTAGGTTGGCACCATAGCGTAAACAATGTTGCATATAGCATTTTGCGTATCATTAGAATATAATTGAGTACTATTTACCTAAGTGTTGGTATATGCGGTGAAGTGACTTCATACCATTAGGGATCTTAAAGAGATTTATCGATTAGCTTGACTAAAAATATATGGATATGTATTAGTAGCATGTATGGATACCCTACAACACTCTAACCTCTATTACTGTGAATTCAATTAAAAATAATAGAGTAAATGGTGACGTTAGTAATGAGGTAAAAGGCTAACATAAAATGGTTTGAAGTTAGATAACATAGGATAATATTCTTAAGTGATGGATCATATCTAATGCCTTGAAAGGTCATGTAATATAATCCAACTAAAATAGATTATGACCTTAAAATTTTAAACCATTATCCATAATGGTAGACACCTACTCTATTTGAGTTAAGAAGTGATGCCATGAAAGGAAGCAATAATGAATCAAGTAGAATGAATGACATTTGGGAAAGTTAAATTAAAAATATAGTAAAAAGGAATTCATGGATAATATGATCCATGTTGTAGAAATAATAGTTAAGGATTTAATATCGGAATTGTTATAGTAAACCATACTTGGTTGACTACTATTCTCATGGCAGCATTCAAGTTCCTCATGGTCAAGTTGTGTTATAAAGAATGCAATCAGTCGATGAGTATTCAAGTGAAAGAGGTTTTAACTCTCAATAATATAGTTCGAAGGTATGCCAATACCTCTATGAAGGTTTAGGAACCACACTTATATAAACTTAAGTGTAATACAACCATAAATAAATTCATAGGGTTTAGGATTACTTCCAATGAATAAAGAGGGTATTGGTCCTATAACCTGATTTACATTGTCATACAAATACGGTCACCAAAGATGTCGACATGAAGATGTAATAAGATCGGTTTCATTGTTTAGGAATCGATGTATGTGATAATTTTCTCTAGGAAATGATAACGTATTTAAAAGGGATTGTCCCATAATTCATCAGTATGGTCATACAATCATGATATCCATTTACAATGGAGTTAAAATGGGAAAACATGCACACTAAGTTAGGAAGAACATAGTATCTTAATCCTGACCCTAGTCAACCTGGTTATTATATCCAAAGAGGATTAGAAAATAATCCTTATTAAAATAATCAAAGACCTTATGTGGAAGTCTATGAGAAGAGTGGATGAATGGGAAAGTATCTCATCCAACCTATTATAATAGGTACTCTAGATATATCTCATTTTCTTGATATAATAAAGAAAATGAATGATCTTGATTAAGCTGCCACTAGGAAAAGTGGAGTGTTTAAGCTTAAAATATTTATTGGCATTAATGGTCTAAGACTCTATAGTAACTTCAAAAGTATGAGTCATACTTAAAAAAATAGTTTTACGTAGGTGTATATCCTTAAGATGAAATAAAGGAAATAAGGGCTTAATTGATTAAGCAAGGATAAATTTAATCTGCAATGATGTTCCTAGACTAGGATAGTACAATTCTCCATTTACGAGTAACTTGAGCATGAAACCTAGTAAGGAAATCAAGGAAATGGAGATTGAGGTCTAGGATCAACTCATATTGGATATAGGTATGACCCATTTGTGGAGAAGTTTCGTGAAACCTAAAGACTGTTCTTAAATGATAATAATTACATTGAGAACATTTAACACCATGTCCCATACTAGTTTCTTGGGAGGCTAACTCATTGAAATTGCTACACAGTCGTATCCTTATAATGACGGATGTCATTATTAGGATATTGTTGTTTAGTAAATGTATTGAGTTGTCTTATAAAGAGGTTGGAGTTTGGCATGGTGTTGTCTTAAGTGCAAACCTTGATAGAGTTACAAAAATAGTTGGGACCTCTGGGTATGCACCCTTGTATCAAATCATGATGGCTACGGGGAGGGAAGTGGTCAAGTAATAAGGTGAATTGTTACGACAACACTTACTTTCCCATAGGCATCATAGGATGACATAGAGGTATGCCTTTGTGTAGGTTAAACTAGATTTGTGTCTTGTTCAAGACTTGTAGCTATTTACCGCATTAACATTTGTGAATGGTGTTGTCTTAAGTGCAAACCTTGATAGAATTACAAAAATAGTTGGGAATGCAGGTATGCACCCTTGTATCAAATCATGATGGCTACAGGGGGAGGGAAGTGGTCAAGTAATAAGGTGAATTGTTACGAAAACACTTACTTTCCCATAGGCATCATAGGATGACATAGAGGTATGCCTTTGTGTAGGTTAAACTAGATTTGTGTCTTGTTCAAGACTTGTAGCTATTTACCGCATTAACATTTGTGAATCCATATAACTAAATAAGTGAATAAGGTGAGATGACAAGATTCCAATGGTGAGTGTGCGGTCATAGAATTGATTATGGCATACATGACTCAGAAACTTTGCGCAAAGTGGTGTAAGCTGCTAATTACACTGTCAAGATTTCACCAATATCTAAGCTGTGAGATGCCTATGGATTTTATATGTGGAACCCAGGTACACACTTAGGGGTGTTTGCTTATATATCATATCCTGTATTAAAGGAGAACCAAAGGAATACATTTTATGTATGGCTCGTATAGAGCATTGAGGGAGAACGAGTAGGTTTAGTATTATCTCATATAGCTGCACATGGTACATGTCGAGTTATCAGAGATGAATTTATTTAAGGTTTATGTAGATTTAAATATATGGGTATTTAAATTAGCTGCATAAAGATATTAAAAAAACAAATTTTAGATATGAGGTGACAAAAAGTGGATCTTACATTTTGGCATCAGAGTTAAAGGTTGCAACTCTTGGACTTATTGGGTCCTTAAGCTAATTAAAAAATTATTTTGTTTTCAGAATAAAATGGATATGAGAAGGATGCACCAAGAAGAAAGAACTGGGTAAAATTTTTCTGTGGTTTCCATGGTGCAAAAGTTAGACCAAATTTTGGCAATCCTTCAATATACCTGAAACCGCATAGATGCCTTGGAGTAGCTGGTGATGGATGGAAATGATAAGTTAGATAAAAGACAACTTGAGTTTGTTACTAATGAACAACAAGAGAGTTTTTGAATGATGAACTGGTCAATGGTGATAATTTTTGGACTTACTAATCCAAAGACAAAATAAACCCAAGATTGGGGAAAGCACTAGATAAACTTGGACCCCTTTCTGATAAGATGGTATTTGAAAAGGGAAATGGGCTAAAATAAAATCTGCAAGAATTTTCCACATGTAAAAATGAAAAGGATCATAAGAATGATAGTTATTCTTCATCTCGGAATGCTAAGAAAATTTGGTGGAAAAAGCATAACAGAAAAGGTGTTCTGCTAAAAATAAAATTGCACAAAAACTTGCAATGATAACCTGCAAGAAAAGGTATGGCATTATTAAAAATAGAAAAGTTAAATGCGGTCAATAGGACCTCTTTGGAGGATGTTTCTTGTGTGGTAATGGACACTACATGAATCAATTTCCTTTAAAGAAGGTGAACAAGCATCAGATGATGAAGCATACTACAAGAGTAGATAACAAAGGAAAGGAACATGCACCTCTAGTAGGATATAGAGGAATTGTGAAGGGATCCATGAGATTAGTATTTTTCAATCCTACAAGAAAGAAAATAATGATTTATTCCACTTAATTAAAAAAAAAATTGATCAACAATTGTGAAGCCTAAGTCTACTGGTGGTATGGATTAAAAATACCCAATTTCAAACTTGTATCGGATAAAGTAGCATTTATTTGAATGATTGTTCGGGTTTATGTTAAATATTTGACGTAATTAATTACTATTTCAACTCCAAAATACTAAAATATATCATATTTTAGTTTGTTGACTCTTAATATTGGGATATACATTTTTGATGACAAAGTATTTAGCTTATAAAGTAACTTTGATGCTAGTCACTTTGTAAGATTTAAGGTAAACAAGATTTCTTGGTATTTCAAAAAAAAAAAAAAAAAAACTATCCGTACTCATTGTGAGACAATACTTGTTAAGAGTTCCTAAATGAAAATTTTGAAGACTCATTTCTTCTTGATGAACGAAGTTGATAGTGTTCTTTGATCCAACTAGGATTTAAGAGTAATGAGTAAGATACGTTGAAGTGACAGATGGATGATATAGCCAAGTATGACTTATATCATAATGAATGCTTAGTTTTACCGATTACTATGGAAGACTAAGAAAGTCTGGACATATATATTTAAGTGTAATCAAGTTTCGGTTGAAGCCTTACTTGAAATTGGATCTTATTACAACCTGAATGTAATAGGAAATAATTAAGTTTTATGTATTGTATTAAAGATTATACAAGGATGAAAGCTGAGTTATGAAGTATGTTTTCCTTCCTTATTACTAGTTATCAATGTGTATAACTTGGAGATATATGGAGGCTATTATTATTACTCCATTGTGGAATATTTTTGAGTTAATGGTAAGTAATGGTATTACATCAGATAGAGTAAAACTTTGTAGTGACATAAGTATAATTAATATAGTTGTGATAACATTACTTTGGTTTTGGTATTACTTGGATTGATTGTGGCAATTGGATTGGGTAGAGACCTATGGAAAACATTCTACTCAACCATCTTGATACTAGTAGATATTGAGAAAAACTTAGATTAGATACTTACACGTCTTATTCTACTTATTACTTGTATGCAGTTATTCAATTGGAATATGTTCAGATGAGTTATTATAATATATAATGGATGGGTATTATTTATTATAACTATCATGTGTATGGTTTTAAGGTTTTTGAATTGTTTGGTTTAAAGATAGAACATTGAATAATGAAATTACACAAACAAATGAAACATAAACTAATAAACTTGAGGTATAATTTATGTGTGAAGGATCTATTCTTCTTTATATAAGCGGTTATGAAAGGAGTATAACCCTTTGTTATTCGGTAAAACCATCTTTAAAAAGGAACACAGGAGAAACTCTATGGGAGAAACTCTATGAAATTAGTAAACGAAACAATCCAACAACTTGACCTTGTAATGGTTGGGGAAATAGAAAAGAGAACTTTTTGTTGTTTGTTTCAGCCTTATAAAACTTGTTTTGGACCTTTCTTTTTGTATTCATTACATAATATTGTATAGTATTAATGGATGTAATGAAAAATCATGCCATGTATTTTCCTATGGGGCTATTTTTACTAGTAAAAGGTTGCTACAACTGAAGGGAATTAATTTTCAGATCTTAAAATTACAAGCTTTTGAGGAGGAGGATGACTATTCTCTTCAAAAAAGATTATACTCGTGTTTGATTTGATAGGGATTAAAATATAGAATTCATCCGGATGATTATTTATTAGAGGGGAAGAATGTAACACCCCTCAATCCCTCATTCTCTTTTTTCATAAAATGAATTGAAGCATTAAAATTTTTATGAGTAGTTCGGTATCTAGTATTGCTATGTTTCCAAGTGTACTACTATGGATGCATGCACATAGCTGAAAGGGTATGCATATGTGTGCACAAGTGTATGCATGACATAGAAATGGCTCCTATTGTCACATATAAATAAGATAAGTAATGTTGTAATTCATTTTACATGTTAGTACGATATCTTGTTTCTATTGATGATGGTTGTAGTAATTATCTCAGATGGCTGTGGTAATGTTGTGTGTTGTGAAATACCTTCTAGTTAGAGAAGATGAAATTTCATTATGGGATGCATAACTAGCATCTGTACCTTCATGGCTATTATTATTATTTTACTTTTGCATGTTGGAGGAGTTAAAGTTTCAAAATATGGTTGAACTTATACACTACCTCTATACTTTAGTCATTATGAGGAAATGATGATATTTAGTAAGGCACTAAATAGTATATTGAGCTTGGTTTCTTCACGACCATTATATTAAGTTTGATCAATTCATACATTGAGTAGTATGGGATAAAGGTTTGATTAATTTTCTAGTTGGCATGGTTATAAATGATGTAATCATCATCTTCGCCCTATTCGGATATCCTCCATGAAAATTTTGTTATGATAAACTTTTATAAGTTGTGAACTTAATTAGATAACATTTTAAGTTATAATGAGGCATTAAATTATTAAGATAATCGAGAGTCTATGAGATAGTTTTTAGATTAATATTACTTATATTTCAAAAATGAAATCAAATATTTGTGGGTATCTTTATTAACTATATAGGCCATGCATTGAAACTTTAGGGCCTATAAGTCGAATGATACATAGAAGATCCACTAGGCATTATCTAATACATTTATTAATGCAATTTATTATTTGTGGGACTTAGTTAATCATAACCATCGATTCAATGAAGGTGTTCTCCATGTGATAGTTATATGCCTATCCATGCAAATGGTTAAATTTGGAAAAAGAATATAAAGTTTTCTAAAAATCACGCCATTTGTGGAGGAGAAATCTTATACCGGTGGTGGAAGTCTGGTTGGATATTAAATAGCATTGAATATATATTAAATGCTCTTAAATGAGCTTGGGAAATGGGAAGCTTCCTGAAGAAGCTACCGAACTACTAGAAATCTATTTTTCTTTGTTCTTGCATGTTGACTATGAACTCTTCTTCTTCTTTCAAAAATTCACTTTTGGAACAAAATTTGCATGTAGTTTTGAAAGACAACTTGTTGGAAATTTTGGGAGATTAAAAGGAGCTCAATAATTTTGTATAAAAGAGGGATACGATATATAGATGATTTTTATTTTTGGAACTGTGTATTGTTTGGCCTTATGCAATGATCATTGGTAATCAGCTCTAGGTGGTGAGAGATAGTTCTTTGGGACTACGAGGTGGAAGGATTTTGGTTCTTTCATCAGGCATGGATCACCCTCTCCCCCTCTTAATATCTTATTCAATCTAATAATTGGATAGATAATCTTCTGCAACATTTTCTTTGTTTGAATATGTATTTGAGGAAGATTAATATTGGTTACTATATGATTCTTGTGAAATTATGAGTTGTTGTGATTAAGCTTTTAGATATCTACAATAATAAGCTGTTAGTTTTGGTTTTGTTGTGCTACGTGATTATTAGTGTTAAAACAATGTGTTTTTATATTGTTGGGAAGTGTACACTCATTTTCTGAGTTATATCATTCTCTATTTTGAATATTAAATTCATTATTTTTGGGTATTACTCAGATGCCTGAAATATCTATACGATTAAGAAATATACCTTAACTATCATACTCTGTAACTTTTGGTATTATGGGGATTATGCTGGCTTCACTTAATAGCTAAAATTGTGTTCAATTTTGGATTACTTTTCTTTCAAGGATTAGTTGATAAACAATAATATTGGGGATATCGATGGCTAATATGTAGTCACTAGAGTTGAAATCTTGAAGACTCAATCACTTAGTCCTTGGTCTTCAACATGGACATAGCTATAGACATTTTGATTTATGAATTTATTTGAGTCACTATAAAAATATGTCTATGATAATAATGAGGTTTAGGGGATTTTTATGGCATAGTGGAAACAAAATAATATGAATTTCGTAGGCCTGAAACTTAACCCTCAGTGGCTTTAAAAAGGATGCACTGTAATTTTTAGTACTATGAAGTTAATACTTGCTTCTTAGTAAAACTAAAACCATGTTTAGTTTTGGGTTAATTTCCCCTCTGGAACTTGGGGTTGTTATCATGTTAGAGAACCCAACGTCAATCCTATATAAAAACCCACAAGGGGATTTTTCAATTTTACCATTTCTAAGAGGTCGACTAGTTTCATCCAGTTAGTCTGGGAGGATTAATAATAGATACCACATAGATGTTATATTGTTCTATCTAGTAATACAATTTGCATGATTGAGTGTGAGTGATTGACTTGTGAAATATAAACTATGTATATCTATTATTAGCTAGCAATTTTATATGGTTATCTCCGATAAATATGAATAAACTAGTAATAAGTTATTCCCTTGGGTTGTCGATTAGTATCGACATTAAATGGAAGGGGTTTTGATAAAGCAAGAAGGTTGCAGGTATTTTAGAAGGCTCTCGATTCAGTTAAAGGTAATTAGAAATTACCATATTAACGTATAAATTGGGAATTGGATAGTTTATTATCTTATGTTGAGCTTAATGGTTTCTATATCTAGTAAAATTAAAGGATTCCCTAGTAAGATATATTTGACTAGGATTAAAGAACGTTTTTGAGAGTTGTTCTAAATATATTTTCTAGAAAATCTCGAAGGAAGCTACTTGAGGCGTTGAGTAGCTCACATACATTGAAATTAGTCCCTAGGGAAATTGAGAAGGATACCTTAAGGATGTAAGTAAGGATAAAATATTATAATTATATGTTTTGAAGTTTTGTTTAAGGATCAATTCCATTAAGATAGTAGCATCTACCAATTACACCATATCCCTTTATTGGGCAAATGAGATCTCGAGATAATCGGATCTCATCAATTTAATTTCAATCGATTTGGCAAATATTAGTTTCAGTTCAAGGGATAGATACCTTCCATTACTTTGTTATCTTTTGACATTTCATCTCTCATCGAGAATGAAAGTCATTATACTATTTTTGTATATTATAAGCTAGTGATTACTTTCCACTTTTTCATGTTTCAGACTAGTGAAACTATTGACAACAATTTATTTAGACTTATAATTTATCATGTTATTGAAAGTGGAATGAATGCTATGAATTATTTAATCCTATGCTATTATATATGTTCTATTTCATGTGAATTCCTTTTATTAAGGCATTTAAAATTATGATAGTGAATAGTTTTCAGATGGATGAAAAGAAATTATTCTAAACATATGATGATTGATTCTTTGCATTATTGAGTTGTTACTTTGATCTTAATGTTGTAGCATATCATTTAGTCAATATTATATTGCATAAGTTATTAAGCGGGGAAAAGGGCTATTCATGCCAATCATGTTGGATTGACCATGTGCATTTTGTACATCAACTTTACAATGTAGGGAAAAAGGAACTTTGTGGCAAACAAAGTCTAGATGAGGCATTTTGAATTTTCCTTAGATGTATGAGTAATTGGATTGTATGAAACCGTAATTTTCATTCATTACTTATTGTGAATATGATGGCTATTGAGCGTAAATATTCTGACTCACTTATGAGCTTCATCTTGTTCGAGTGTTATGAAGGAAAAAGGGGATAAGTGATGATGTGTAGAAAAGATTTCTATTTTAACCAGAGGCATTAAGCCTATTCCAATTTTTGTTCAAGTTTGATTAGACACTTGACCTTTTTATCTTATTCTTTAATTGTTGAGAAGCATTTCAAATATCTTTATAGGTAAACTTTTCAAATTAATGTAAGATATGATATATGATTTCCATTTAGATGAATGGATCATTTCATAATATGTGGTAATTTCCTTTAGGAAATGATAACGTATTTAAAAGGGATTGTCCCATAATGCATCGTATGATCATACAATCATGATATCCACTTACAATGAAGTTAAAATGGGAACACACACATTAAGTTGGGAAGAACATAGTATCTTATTCCGGACCATATTCAACCTAGTTATTATATCCAAAGAGGATTAGAAAATAATCCTTATTAAAAGAATCAAAGACCTTATGTGGAAGGCTATGAGAAGAGTGGATGAATGGGTAAGTATCTCATCTAACCTATTATAATAGGTACTCCAGATATATCTCACTTGTTGGATATAATAAAGCAAATGAATGATCTTGATTAAGATGCCACTAGGAAAAGTGGAGTGTTTAAGCTTAAAATGTGTATTGGCATCAATATTCTAAGACTCTATAGTATTTTAAAAAGTATGAGTCATACTTAAAAATGTAGTTTTATGTAGGTATATATCCCTAAGATGAAATAAAGGAAACATGGGCTTAATTGATTAAGCAAGGACAAATTTTAATCTATAATGCTGGTCTTAGACCTGGATAGTATCATTCTCCATTTACGGTTAACTTGAGCATGAAACATAGTAAGGAAATCAAGTTAAATGGAGATTGAGGTATTGGGATCAACTTAGATGGATATAGGTATGACCCATTTTTGGAGAAGGTGTTGTAAAACCTAGACTATTCTTAAATGATAATAATTACCTTGAAAACATTAGACACCATGTCCCATACTAGTTTCTTGGCAGGCTAACTCATTGCAATTTCTACACAGTCATATCCCTATAACAATAGATGTCATTATTAGGATACTATTGTTTAGTAATTGTATTGAGTTGTCTTATCAAGAGGTTGGAGTGTGGCATGGTGTTGTCTTAAGTACAAACCTTGATAGAGTTACAAAAATAGTTGGGACTGCTTAGAAGTGCACGCACCCTTGTATCAACTTATGATGGCTATGGGAAGGGAAGTGGTCATGTAATAAGGTGATTTGTTATGAAAACACTTAATTTCCCATAAGCATCATAGGATGACATAAATGTACACCTTCTTGTAGGTTAAACTAGATTTATGTCTTGTTCAAGACTTGTATCTATTTACAACATTAACATTTGTGAATCCATATAACTGAATAAGTGAATAAGGTGAGATGACAAGATTCCAATGGTGAGTGTGCTGTCATATAATTGAGCATGGCATACATGACTCAGAAAATTTTCACAAAGTGGTGTAAGATGTTGATTACACTTTGTCAAGATTTCACCAATATCTAAGTTGTGAGATGCTGTGGATTTCCTAGGTGGAACCCATGTACACACTTAGGGGTTTTCACTTATATATCATATCTGTTAAAGGATAACCAAAGGAATAAATTTTATGTATCAATTGTATAGAGCATTAAGGGAGAATGAGTAGGTTAAATATATTATCTCATACAGCTACACGGGTAAGTGCGGGAAGTTGATGGACAAATATAGGGTCATCCGTGGACATCATATCAACATAATATCAACTTGTAGGATTATTAGCAATACATAAACTCAAAATTAGACAAAATTATATGAATATGAATCGTAGCATCCAGAATCTAGTTTCTAAAATACTAATTTTCGTAAAAAATGGACAAGATTAGCTATATTAAACACTCAAAATTAATGACTTGGTATTTTTTTTTAAAACGCCGATAAGATTATAGTCCGTTTGCCTACAATAAAGATAAAATTTATATATATATTTTTCCAAAGTTATATGCCACTATCTATCTTGGGATGGATTTTATTTTGTATTTTTTTAGTAATATTTTATTTTTTATGATTTTTTGAAAGTGGTATGAAAACATAAAGATAAGGCACTTTCCATTTGGCATAAATCAAAAATATTGAAATCAAATAATTTTTTTTAACATGTATATAATTTCACCATGGTTGGGATGGTATAAGTTTTATCACATTCGATAAGTGAAACAAATTTTGTATCTTAAACGTAGACATAAACATCCACGAGAAAAAGTGTCTTAAAGACCATTATTAGTAAAAATTTATAAAATGATATTTATCCTCCATTCACTTTAAAATCAGTATTTTACAAAGCTAATAGTCTCCCTATGCAATGGTACCATTTTTATGACATATTTTTTACTTTTCGGCATGGTTCAAGTGAAGACTAAATTTGATGGGTTTTTAATGTAAAATTTAGGATTTGATGTCCAGCGTGTCCCCAACTTGGTGCACTTACCCACACAACATCATATCGAAGATGGATTACTTTAAGGTTTATGTAGATTTAAATATATGGGTATTTAAATACATAAAGATATAAAAAAACAAATTTTAGATATGAGGTGATAAAAATTTGATGTTATAGATAAGGTTCATGGCTAAAGGAAAGGTAAGGTCATTCAGGCATCATGAGGATGCAATGAGTGAGAACATTTGGAATATCCACATAATCAATGGTTAGGTAGGTATCTAGGTAAATATGGTGGTGGTAAATATGGGTAATGGGTAGTGTCAATCAAGCGTACGTACACACAAAGATCGTAACAAAGTACCAGTGTGAAGAGCTTTCAAACTCTACATCGTCCAAGGTCAGTCAAGTTATCCAAATGAGGCAAGTCTAGTATCTAGGGTAAATACGGAAACACAATGAGGCAAGATTATGGAATGCATAGGTGTGGTTCTGGTACATCCAAAAGTTCAAAAGGTTGAGGTTTTTTTGATAATGGTCACAACCATAGGAAAGATATGGATTCCGGTCATAGGCATGGTTGAGTCGGGTTATGTATAGGCATGGTTGAGTTAGGGTTGTGATAACTAAATTAATTTTAAAGGTATTAGATATGATAGATAAGAAATTATGATGTATGTATATGTTTTGGTTTAATTTGTGGTATTTATGGTAGTGTGGATCATGTTGGTATGATCGCAGGTAATGTAGGATTTTCATAAATGTGATGAAATGAATTTTGTAACATTGTATTGATTTCCAATTGTTTGGTAATAAAATGGAAACTGATTGGAATAGAATGTGACTGGAATAGGTAGCCAATGTCGAGAGGTGAATGGTTGTGGATGGGAAAAGGTGAAGAAGGTGATGATGATGGTTGAGCTAACCTCCAAGGGCTCCATGCCCTCAGAGTGTTGCCTACATAGCCCCTATGAAAAGGGGTCTCAGACCGATGTAGTTCTCCCATAAGCTAGGGAGGAATAAGATGGGTATGGGAAAGGGTTGACAAATTTGAGGTAGGTTGATTTCATGGTTACGTAGGTAAGGGTAAATAGGTGAGGTAGGTTTTGGGTTAAGGGTAAAGGTGAATAGATGAGGGTCCAAGGTATGGGTAAGTAAGTAGGGAAATAATTAGGTCGAGGGTATAGGTATGGTTGAGTTAGGTCGAGGGTATGGGAAAATGGGTAAATAAGTTTGAGGTGGGTTGAGTTCATGATTACGTAGGTAAAGGTAAATAGGTGAGGTAGGGTTTGGGTCAAGGGTAAAGATGAATGGGTATAGGTAAACAAACTTATAGGTAAGGGTCATGGGTAAAGGGGTACTAGGTAAGGGTCGGGGTATGGGTAGATAAGAAGGGTAAATGATTGGGTAGATAGGAGTAGATGCTAGGTCAAATGTATGGGTGTGTGTTGTAAAATCGGGGTTGGTAGGTCAAGGTAGGTGCTGGTGAAAGGTGGGTATAGGTGAGTCAAAATCTTCATTTCGGTTTAAGAGGTTCAACAAAGTTAGACATCGAGATGATTGTAACGGGGTGGATGATGTTTTTGGATTAGGAAGGACCATTGGTGCAAAAACCTAGGTTAGGAGTGATGAACACCAAGTCCCTAAAACCCTTGCATGTTGGACTATTCCAGAGGTGAAGAAATGTGTAGGATCATGACAGGTCGTATTGGTGACATCATCCCATGGTGGGTAGAAAAAGTAGGATAAAAAGGGGTGATATGGTGAATGTTTGTATATGGGGAGAGAAAGAATGTTCCTTTTGTACAAGATGTTCAAAAACCTAGATATATGAGTCCATGAAGAAAAGGGTGTGTTACCTTTGTTTGATAGATTGATTGATGCGGGAAGTTTATGTGGGATAATTAGATAATATCCTTGAGGTCGTCGTGAAGATGATCAATGCGGGAAGCTTTGAAATGGGCCTAGTACTTTTTTTACTAGGTAGAGTATGCCTATCGCCATATAGCTTTCCTTCGAGGGAGTTGTCTATTTATGGCTACTAGATACAAATGATAGATTTCATTTTGAGGGATTCATCTTTATGCTTGGAAGTTTGACTCAAGGAGGGTGATCCCATTTGATAGGGAATTTTTTTACTATCAATTAAGCCATGGACAAGGCTACGAGATGAATATGAACATCATGGGTCGAGAGGTGGAGTTATAGGTTAGTAAATTGGGTATGGTGAGGGGTATATGGAGTGGTATACGACCATGGGATTAAATGTCGTGAGAGGATGAAAAGTATCCATGAGAATCATGTCATGAGTAGAGCCGGGTACTCACATTAAAGACAAGGTTGAAAAAATGACAGAAAGTCACATGATTCTTTGTTTAATCGTTGGTATGTGAGGTGGTAATAAAAGAGGTGGGTGCTCATGGGACGAGCCGTAATAGTCTCTGAGGTGATAGAGAACTTAGTTTGATAATAGAATAGTTGAAATGCAAGATGTTGAGGGGCTCGGGTTTGGGTTTACCATCAAGTGAAGATAAACGATAAGCACATGATCCTTAGGTATAGGTAACAATATAAGGTCCAATCCAATTAGGATCAAATTTTCCCCCACAGATGTTTCTCATATTTCTTGACGTGTTGATTTTCCTTCAAGATGAGGTCACCAAATTGAAATGTTCAGGGTTGGACACATTTTTCATAAGTGCATGTTATCCAAAATAAGCCCCTTGCTCATTTTTGGCTAACTCTCTTTCATTTCTTCCTTCCTTGTGCCTCAGTCACAAAATTTTATTTTTAGGCACTCAAAATTTTCTAGAAATGGTTTCATTAGATAGAGAATCTTCTCATCTTTCCAGAAAGGTAAAGTTTTCCTTCTAACTCCTTGTATTTTGCAAGTTATGGCTCGATGGAGTTTTGGAGGGAAATTTTCCCTAGTGGAGGTGCACGCCCAATTAGAGAGCACCAAATGGCGGAAGAATGGTAGGAGCAAAGGTAAATTTGAAATTTTCACCAAGGATTTGTTAGGGCACACAAAATAAAACATTGGCCCAAAGGCCCATCGACCAATAGGAAGGTGACACGTGTACATGGGGTCGTTGGAGATTGTCTCAACAGAGAGAAGTTAGAGAAATTTCCAAAATTGGTGCAAAGGAAGAATCTCGTCCCAAAGGCCCGCAGCTAATAGGGAGATGCCACATGTCCATAGACTGGTGGGAGACTAAGGTGTAGGGATAATTTTTCCATTTTTCCAAAGTGTGGTAAATGGTGCAATAAAACTTTACCCCCAATGGCCCGTGCAATAAGAGCATGCCACGTGTCCATGTGTGGCGACAAATTCAAAAGGGCGCAACATCGAGTAAATGCTTGGAGTTTAGGCCCTGTCAATGGAAATGTGCCACGTTTCCTATTTGGGAAATGGTAAAATTCAATGGAAAATTGGAAGCCTGGCCCCTCCAACAAATAAAAAGATGACACGTGGCAGAGGAGTGGTGGTGCGCGGGGTGCCAATGGAAAATTTTCCAAAAATCCAAAAAGGGTGTAAAGGACCGGGTAGACCTCGAGACTAATCAAGATGTACCACGTGGTATCGAATAGTAGGGGTAGAGATTTTTGGGGAAATTTTTCCCAAATTTCAAAAAGGGGAAAATTTTAAACTTTCATCCCGCTAACCCATTTTTGGCCCTTTTTGCCCTAAATCTTTAGAAGGGCATAACTTTTGATCTAGAGCTTCGGATTTTCACGTTCTTGGTGTCATTGGAAATCTGGTGAAATTATCTACATGATGGAGGGTTAAATTTTTTATTTTGATGGAGAATTTTGGGAGAAAATTGAAGAAACGTCCCTAGCATAGAAAAACATAGAATTGACATTCAACCACCAAATTTAATGAAGTATGGTCATTTTTTTGATCTGCAGAACAATGTACTTCTCAGTATGGGTTTTCCATGAATCCCATCACTCTGTAGGAAAAATTTGAGGAATATGGTGGGTGGTTGAATTCATAAATCCATTTTCCCTCATTTTTACTTTCGCTCCTTCTTTTTGACCATAAAAAGCCAGATTTGGCTCATTTGTAAAGGGTTGGACATATTTTGCTCTGTAAGCTCTCTTTTCTTCCTCAGCAGGTAAATTTTTAGAGTTCCATACCTCTCATATAGACTACAACATGTGTTTTGCCTCCTGGCCATTGTAATGCATTGTATTGAACTTGGGAATGATAATGTATGTTTGGTGATTGATTTTTCCAATCCTTTCATGTGTTTATCATTGTCTTCTGATCTCTCATTACATTCTAGCAATTTGTGTATTTTTTTGTTTTATTTCTTATGATCTATGTAAATCTTGCAAAGTAGATGTTCACCACTCCCTTGGTGTATCACCACTTTCAATTAGTTTTATTTCTTCTACATCCTTTATCTCTATCCCCTTGGAATTTAGAGTAGGGTCTAGTATTGAACCTCTACAAAATTCATGTATACACCTGATCAGAGGAGTGAAGGAACTAGCCTTTAATCTGGAGGGTCTTTTCCCAGTTTTTTCAAGTCCCACACTTGGGAAAAGGATTCAATGTTGTGCAATCAAATTGGATGCCCATTATCAAATGAGAAATATGAGAAAACATCGAGAGGGTGCTACTGATTTGCAGTAATAGTTTTGGCATGCCCGATGGGAGATTAGAGGTCTTCATCTTCATTGCAACAAATTTGATGTGATTTTATTGTAATTTATTGCTTGAAAAGAGCCCTGATATATACATCTGGTGACTCCCAAAAGGAAAAAATCATCTGGTTTCAGTAGTCCAAGTCTGAAAATCCATGAGAAGGATCCACACAAGGTCAAGGGCTAGAGTGGAAGGGTTATCTGATTATCTGAAGCTATCCCTAGGAAGAAGGCAGAGAGGAAGAATAATTCAAAGTTCTCCATCTCCACAAAACAAGACTTTATCAACTCCTCCACCCAGTAGACCTTTCACCCAATCAACAAGGGTTCTCAAGCCAATCGAATGGCACAACACAACCCTTATGTCAACTTCACTTTGAAAGCATCCCACTTGCTCTGAATCCACAAAATCCAGTTCCATTTGCAGCATTGAAGAACATTCCATATTTCACTTGAGAAAATCAGACCACTCCTGGTGACCATGTTAAAGACATTGCTAATGTTTGTGCAATCCATGAGATTATTGAGATGTAAATTACTATCAAATTGTTGGCATCTTCATTCAAAGGGAAATCCTTGCAATGGTTCGGGAGCCTTAGGGAAGGCTCCATCAAAAGTGGAACCGATTATGCATAGCTTTCCATGAGTAATTTGGAGAAAAGGGAGATAATTTGTATCTGCTAGAACAATTGACAACTATCAAGAGAGCTCCCAATGAGTAGCTAAAAGAATTCAACTTTAGATTTCAAAGAACATGGGATAGAATCCAGTGGCAATAAGGCCAATAGCTGAAGGAGATTTTGTATACTTTCTCAAAGCTTTACATTTCGATATTTCTATGTTAATTCAATCCATGGAAGGTACAACTATACTTGTAGCTTATAGCATTTCCATTAGAGCTGAAAATTATCGATTCAAGCCGAAGTGGCTCCTAGGCATCTCATGCCCTTGTATCCAAACTTGGAAAGCCCAAACACTAGTCAAGCACCTACTTTAGCTCCTATTCCCGCTCCTAGAAATCAAAGTTCAAATGAAAATTCTACTTCATCCTCTAGTGCCTCAAATGAACTTCAAGAAGTCATGAAACAATTACAAAATTTAGGCGGTGAGCTGATTACACTCAAGAGGCAAAGCAAGCCCAAAATTTTAGACCTCTTATTAGTCTCAAGCCTAGCCTAATAGGCAGCCATACCAGCCTAATAGGCTACCCAATCCAACTACAAATCAAAACCATGTAAGGCCTCCTACCAATAAACCATTTCAGCCATATAACCCCAATGTTACATCTACCTCTAAAGCCTTAGTGCCAATCCAAAATAATATAGCACAAGAGTATGATTGGTCTTTCCCATGCAATGAACCTCACAACCAGTCCATGTGCTTCAATGGTGCCAAAAACTGGTGTAGAGGGTGATGTGAGCCAAGAAACAAACCAATAACAAGGAACATCCCAGCAAAATACAACTCCAAATGAGACTACACTTGTGAATTGGCAAGCTAAGGATTTTTGTGGTATGAATCAAGTAATTTCTCATAATGTAGCAGCTAACACAAGGTCAAAGAAGAGGAATATTGGTGAAGGGCAGTCATTGGCTCTAGGTGATCCACAACATTCCATCACTCCCCAAGGTGTTGGCAAGCAAAATGTAGTTCCAAACATGCAAGGATAGCCCAAGCCACCTTCTAGACCAGCTCAAATACCAGCTATTGCAGCCCATGTACAAGAAAAGAGTGTGTAGGCTAGGGGGCAGCAAAGAGATGTTTCATCCCCATTTAGCATCATTGAACAAATGAAGAAGACAAATGTGAATATATCTATGTGGGAATCACTATCCATCCCAGGCCAAAGGGATCTACTACAAGCTTCCATGAAGAATTGGTCAACTCCAAATCAGCCAGCTCATATGCAGGAGAAGGTACTAAAAAATGCTGCTCAACTTGAAGGGAATGATGGAGGATAGAAAGGTAAAGTTTTGAAGTCCCCTCCATTCTATGTTTCATTAATCATTGGGGATAAACTAGTACACAATTGTATGATTGATTCCTGGGGTGAGTAGTTACGTAATGCCCAAGCAAATAGCTGATCACCTCGGGTCTCCAATATGAAATCATATCCAAAAGAGTTGTCTGTTGGATGGGACAACGAGTATAGTAACGACAAAGTGGGAGTAATTAAATATTTTAGCCTTACTTTGCATGCATTCCCCAATGTCACTATTTTGCAAGATGTCTCGGTGATAGATTTAGCACCACTTTTTGCCCTATGATTTAAGAGATTTCAGAACTAGAATTGGAGGCTATTTATCTACTGATTGGTCACACATGTTGTTTAGAACAAGATATGGAACTAAGGCCAAAATTAGGTTTGAACCTATTGCAAAATTTCACATTGAGCCTCATACCCCAAGCCAAATCAATGCCAATTGTTTAGCATTTGATAAAGAGGATTATCCAAGCACAAATGAAGCTGACACCAAAGTTGGAAGCATCCAGATTTGACTCTTGATGAATGGGAAAGCAAGGTACATGCTTTTAACCCCTATAAGGAAATAGAGGAATATGAACTAGGATTTTATTGCATGCATGAAGAAAATCAGCCTATTCCTAGCATCACCAAGCCAGACCATAAGGATGACAATGAGGTATGATAGCTATTTTTTGATGGATCAAGAAGTACACAAGGTGTAGTTAGGGGAGCTATGCTTGTTTCACATCAAGGAATTAAATATTATTTAGCTTTTAGATTTCATTTTGCATGTTCTAAAAACACTGCTGAATATGAAGCTTTGATACAAGGATTGCATTGGTCAAGGAAAAGAGGTATCAAAACTTACAATTCTTTGGCATGACAATGAGCTGATTGTTAATCAAGTTAAAGGGTAGTATGCTGCTAAAAATGACCTGCTCAAGTGTTATAAGAATAGGGTGTGGGACCTCATTTATGATTTTGAAGGCTTTGGCATCAATTCCATCCATAGGAAGGAAAACCAAGCTGCTAATAGACTTGCAGCAGTTGGGGCAGCCTTTGATGTTGTGGAAAGTATCAAGGAAGACAAAGTGTAGCCAAGCATTCATGTGATTGTGAGGCCATCAATGCCAGACAATAATGTAAGTTGGAAAGTGTTTGAATGTGACCAACAAATCATCAATTTATTGTAAGAAGAAGATGAGTTCTCAGCCAAAAATAAGGAAAAGTTAGAACAGTAGTATTGTGATCAAGTGGTACAACTGAGAACAAACAAACTACCAAAAGGACTTGTCACTTTGGAGTCCATTTTTAATCCTAATGATCAATTTAGGAAAGAGAAAGAAAACATCCAAGTCAAGGGAGAAGATTCAAGTGCCCATCTCAGTGAGAGAAGGCAAATCACTTCAAATTGGTCAAGTAAGAATCGAGCAAGAAAGGTATGAGTTCATGCAACTTTGCCAAGATTTCCCAGACATATTTTCTTAGAGCTATGAAGAATTGAGAGGTTTCAATCCCAAGCTAGCTCAACATACAATTGAATTGGATCCAAGTGCTAAGCCCATCAGGAAAAAACAAAGGCCAGTCAATCCACACATGGAGCCTCTCATGAAGAGGGAATTGAATAAGTTAATAGAGGAAAGTATCATATTTCCCATCAAGCATTCTAGTTGGGTAGCAAAATTGGTTCCAGTTAGAAAGAAGAGTGGAGAAATCAGATTGTGTGTAGACTTCAAAGATTTAAATAGAGCATACCTCAAGGATCATTACCCACTTCCCTCTATGGAGCAGATTTTGCAAGTTGATCTTTGGATCGAGAGGTTTTCATTGCTAGATGGTTATTCAGGGTATAATCATATCATGGTAAAGGAGGATGATCAATTCAAAATAGCCTTCACCAAAAAATGGGGGACTTATGCATATAGAAAAATGTCATTTGGGCTGTCCAACACTGGAGCTACCTTCCAAAGGGCAATTGATATCACGTTCAAGGGATTGATCAAAAAAATGGTGCTGATATATCTAGATGATATTACTGTATTTTCTAAAAGTGTGGAAGATCATCTCTTTCATTTGAGACAAGTATTCCAAATATGTAGAAGATTTGGGGTATCCTTGAACCCCAAGAAATTTATTTTCCTTGCTCATGAGGAAAGCTCCTAGGCCACATTTTTTCCAAAGAAGGATTAGTAATTGATCCAGAGATGGTTGAAGCCATAAAAGAACTTCCATTGCCAAGTCATAAGAATTCCCTTCAAATTTTATTGGGAAGAATCAAATCAATTTTGTTCGGAGGTTTGTTCCAAATTTTGTAGCCCTTGTCAAGCCAATAACTATGATGTTGAAGAAAAGCATGACTTTAAAATGGAAAGCTAAAGGTAGGGAAAGTTTTGAGGAAATCAAAGAAGCTATCTCACAAGCTCCAACTCTCACTAACCCAAATTTCTCCAAGGATTTTATCCTTTATACATTTGGAGGTGATGACACAATCTCTGCAATTTTAGTACAACAGAAAAAAGAAAATGTAGAGTAGCCAATTGCCTTCTTTAGCCAAATCCAGGAGGATATGAGGTGAGATATTCTTTCATTGAGAGGCATGTTATTGCAGTGATTAGGAGCTTGAAGAAATTTAAGCATCTAGTTTCAAACAACAAGGTTCAACTGTTGGTTTCTCATGTGGGATTTAAGGACTTCCTCCTCAACAATGACCTAAATGAAAAACATGCAGGGGGTGGATTACTCGTGCCATGTAGTATGACATTGAGATCAAAGTCACCAAGATGGTCCGAGGAAAGGGATTATGTGAACATCTGGTCTTTAGCAAATCATTGGAAGAAAGAAATGGGAAGGATGTTGTTTTGGCGTTGCAAGACAACAAAGAACCGAAAAACATTCAAGAAGAGAATGATGGTGTACTTATTCCTTGCTGAACCCAAGACATAGTGCACTTCTTACAAATAGGCCTATGCCATCTAGAGATGAACAAAACCAAGAGAAGGCACTTCAGATTGTAGGCTATCCCATATGCACTTGTTGATGGTGTTTTGTTCAAGAAGGATGTAAATGGAGTCTTTCTTTGAGATGCATTGGGACAAACCAAATTAATAGATTGCTAGAAGAGTTGCATGGTGGATCAGTGGGGCTACTTTGCTCCAAGAGTGACAATCCTCAAGATTATGAAGGCTGACTATTACTGGCCCAAGGTTTTTGGTGATTGTTATGCATGGATCAAGAGGTGCAAAAATTGTGTATTCTTCACAGGAAATGACAGATTAGCTGCCCTTCCATTGCACCCAATTTTAGTTGACCAGCCATTCATGCAATGGGGTTTGGACTTCATTGGATTCATTAACCCAAAATCAGGCCAAGGACACAAGTGGATTATAATAGCAACATACTACTTCACCAAATGGACTAAGGCAGTGGCACTTAAAGAAGTGAATGAATCTAGAATTCTAGACTTCTATGAGGGGATAGTAACCAGATTTGGTATACCTGCCACTATAATATCAGATAATGATTTGGTGTTCATAGGATCAAAGGTAACTGAATGGGCTGTTAAAAATGGGATTTATCTGAGCACTTCATCAAACTATTACCCTCAAGGTAATGGCCAAGCTGATTATACCAACAATAACTTGTTAAAGATCATCAAGAGGACTCTTGATGAAAATCAGAGGACTTGGCACACCAAATTGAAATCAACCTTGTGGGATGATATGATAACTCCTAAGAAATCCATAGGTAACTCTCCATTCAGACTTGTTTATGGAAGAGAGGCAATCTTTCCCATGTCACTTGAGTTGCCAACATTGGAACTCATGAAGCAATTGGAGTTATTGGAGTTTGAACCCATGGAGGTTAGATATGCAGAATTGATGGAGCTCCAAGAAATCAAAGAGCATGCAGCCCAAACAATGGAGAAGGACCAAGCCTTGGTCAAGAAGACCTTTGATAGGAAAGCCAAGGCTAAAACCTTCCAAGTTGGAGATTTAGTGTTGAAATGGGATGCAGACCGAACAAAGCTAGGAAGGAATTCAAAGTTTGATTTCATTTGGAGTGGCCCTTATATGGTCACAAAATGTAAGAGCAACAATGCCTTCCAATTGTCTACATTGGATGGTGAAGAACTACAGATTCCAGTTAATGGAATCCATCTAAAGCATTGCTACTAGAAGGAAAACTCTCCACCTTGTACATATTAGCTTAGATTTTCATTCCTCCAAGTGCTTGTGCACATTATTTTATTATATCTTAGTTTTCCATTTCCCTAAGTGCTTTGGCACAAGCTTTTTGTCCCAAGAATGCATTTTTGCAAGCCATGTTCCCGATCAAGAGATGTTCTACTCTAACATTTTCCTTCTTGAAAATTTTCTAATAAGTTGGGAGTACCAAGTAGTTAATTTGATGACTCCATGCCCAATGGATTGCTTCAAGAAATTGGTAACTTCATCCAGTAGGCAAATGACCCCTCTGAGTCACCAAAATTGTTATCCAAAATAAGCCCCTTGCTCATTTTTGGCTAACTCTCTTTAATTTTTCCTTCCTTGTGCCTCAATCACAAAATTTTACTTTTTAGGCACTCAAAATTTTCTAGAAGTGGTTTCATTAGATAGAGAATCTTCCCAAATTTCGAGAAAGGTTAAGTTTTCCTTCTAACTCCTTGTATTTTGAAAGTTATGGCTCGGTGGAGTTTAGGAGGAAATTTTCCCTATGGAGTCTGCGCCCAATCAAAGAGTGCCACATGGTAGTGGGATGGCGGGAGTGGAGGTAAATTTGAAAATTTCACTAAGGATGGGTTGGGGCATGTAAAGAAAACTTTGGCACTGAAGGCCTACCGACCAATAGAAAGGCAACACGTGTACATGGGGTCGTTAGAGATTGGCTCGGTGGAGAGAAGTTAGAGAAATTTCCAAAATTGGCACAAAGGAAGAATCTCAACCTAAAGGCCCATGTCTAATAGGGAGATACCACGTGTCCATGGAATGGTAAGAGGTGGAGGCATGGGGGAATTTTTCCATTTTTCCAAAGTGTGGCAAATGGCACAATAAAAATCCACCCCGATGGCCCGTGCCAATCAGAGCATGCCACGTGTCTATGTGGCCAACAAAGTCAAAAGGGGTGAAAAGTCAAAGTAAATGCATGTATTTTAGGCCCATGCCAATGGAAAGGTGCCATGTGTCCTATTTAAGAAATGGTCAGAGTCAATAGAAAATTGGAAGCCTACCCCTGCCAGCAAATAAAAAGATGACATGTGGTAGAGGAGTGGCGAGTAACGTGGGGTGCTAATGGAAAATTTTCAAAAAATCCAAAAAAGGCGTAAAGGGACCAGGTGGACCCACAGACTAATCGGGATGAACCACATGGCATCAGAATATTGGGGGTGGAGATCTTTTGGGAATTTTTCCCAAATTTCAAAAAGGGGAAAATTTTAAACTTTCGTCCCGCCAACCCATTTTTGGCCCTTTTTGCCCTAAATCTTCAAAAGGGCATAAATTTTGATCCAGAGCTCGATTTTCACATTCTTGGTGTCATTGGAAAGCTACTGAAATAATTTATACGATGGAGGGTTCAATTTTGTATTTTGATGGAGAATTTTGAGAGAAAATTAAAGAAACATGTCTAGCATAGAAAAATGTAGAATTGACTTTCAACCACCAAATTTAATGAAGTATGGTCATTTTTTTATACCTATAGAACAATGTACTTCTAATTATGGGTTTTTCCATGAAGCCCATCATTATGTAGGTGAAATTTGAGGAATTTAGTTGGTGGTTGAATTCATAAATCAATTTTTCCCACATTTTTTGCTTTCTCTCCTTCTGTTTGACCATAAAAAGCCAGATTTGGTTCATTTGTAAAGGGTTGGAGATATTTTGTTCTACAAGCTCTCATTTCTTCTTAATAGGTGGATTTGTAGAGTTCCATACCTCTCATACAGACTATAACACATGTTTTTCCTCCTGGCCATTGTAATGCATTGTATTGAACTTGGGAATGATAATGTATGTTTTGTGATTGATTTTTCCAATCCTTTCATGTGTTTATCATTGTCTTTTGATCTCTCATTACATTCTAGAAATTTGTGCATATTTTGTGTTGTATTTCTTATGATCTATGTAAATCTTGCAAAGTAGATGTTCACCACTCCCTTGGTGTATCACCACTTTCAATTAGTTTTATTTCTTTTGCATCCTTTATCTCTATCCCCTTGGAATTTAGAGTAGGGTCTAGTATCAAACCTCTACAAAATTCATGTATACACCTAATCAGAAGGGTGAAGGAACCAAACTTTAATCTGGAGGGTCTTTTCCCAATTTTTGCAAGTCCCACACTTGGGGAAAGGATTAAATTTTGTGCAATCACACTGGATGCCCATTATCAAACTAGAAATCTAAGAAAACATCCAGAAGGTGCTACTGATTTGCACTAACAATGTGTTTGATGCATTTTTGGTATATTTGGAGGTGATCCAAAGCATGAAGATGAAATTCGTCAAACAAATCTAGTTATGCCAAATGATCTTGGTGAAATTAATCATTGGTGAGCATGTCCTTGAGTGATATGCAGAGATATGGGATCTAGACTTCGAGAGGCAAGACAACCTCGGTACTATAGACCAAGGAGAAAGGTGTAGTAGAATTCGATGTGTGAATAATAGTGTGGTATGCCCATAAGAAAAAGTAATGGCATGAGGATTTTTTTAGGTTCTTTTTGGTCTATTCGGCTTGGCCATTGGTTTGAGGTAGTAGGGTAGTGAGGCATCAAAGGAAGAAGGGGATACCATCAAAGCCATGGAACACCAAAGCAATAATGTGAGGAGACCTCCTTTTCACGATGGAATGATTATATCCACTTGGTGTAGTATTGGGAGACCTTTTGGAGGTTCCAATGTTGTTAACATTTCACACATCATTTGATGTAAAAGCTCATTGGCCATTGTGGGTAAGATCCTGAGGAAGGATAGAAAGGGAGAGGTAGTTGGAGTATTGTTGATACTAGAGGTCTGATGGGTCGGGGGTAGTTTTCTCAATGAGGTTGATAGTGTGAGAGAGGTAGGAAGGTGATTGAAATATTTACACAACAACAAATATTTGTGAATCGTTAGGTGATGAGGGCATTTATGAGGTAAGACAATCCATGGTGTCTATGAACTTATTCATAGAGTGTGGGATGGTTTGTAGGTGATAGTGGGTGAAGGTGGTTAACAAGAGGTCTACATGGTGTTTGTACCATTGTAACTCCTCGTTGCAACATTGGTATAGTCCATTGACTTGGTTTACTACCAATTGAGAATCACCAAAGATATTAATGGATTTAACATCTAAGGTTCGGGTGGTTTGGAGACCTAATACGAGTGCTTCGTATTCGGTGATGTTGTTGGTACACTCAAAGTCAAGTTTGAAAGAAAGGGGTATGGGGTCACTATCGTGTGGGATAAGGATGATTCCAGCTCCACCCCACGTTGACACTTAGATCCATCAAAGAATAAGGTCATTTGATAATGGGGAGGATCCTTGGCAAGTTCATCGAGGGAAAGGGTAGCGATGGATTCATCGGGGAATTTAAATTTTCTATGTTGGTGGTGAAAAGTGGGGCATCGGCCAATAAATCCGTGATAACTTGGCCTTTGATTGAATTTTGGTGAAGAAAGGTGATATCCAGATTAGCAAGTAGCATGAGCCGATGGGACATACCTTTGGTTTTGAATTGTTTAGCATACATGTAATGCAAGGGGTCGGTGTTGGTTATGATGAATGTAGTGTGGTTGAGTAGGTAGTGGCAAAGTTTGGTGGCCATAAAGACTAAAGCAAGACACAAATTTTCATGTGTTTATACCTAGTCTCATAATCCACAAGTGTATGACTAATGTAGTAAACTGTTTGTTCCCTATGTTGGTCATCATGATGAGCAAGAATGGCACCCAGAGAATGGTCGGTGGTAGAGATGTAGAGGTATAATAGTTGGTCATCCTTAGGTGGGGTAAGCATAGGTGGCTGAAGTAGGTATGCTTTCAAGGCCTCAAAATATTTATGATAGTCCGTGTTCCAATGAAAGGTGATATCATTTTTAAGGAGGTGGTGAAAAGGTTCACAACGGTTTGAAAATTGAGAAATGAAGTGAGATAGATTACAGTTTTCCCTACAAGCTATGAAGTTGGTGCAGGTTAGTGGGTGGAGGCATCTCAAGAATGGCCTTGATTTTGGTAGGGTCAACTTCAATGCCTCATAAGGAAATAATGAAGCCCAAGAGTTTACCTCTAGCCGGAAAATACATACTTCTTAGGTTGAAGGCATACGTAGTATTGGATGAGGTGGTCGAAGATGATTTTAAGGATGGGTAAGTGTTTGATGTGACTTTTGGATTTTCCCAAAAGGTCATCAAAATAATATTCAGGATGCTATGCATAATGTCATGGAATATATAGGTCATGGCTCATTGGTAGGTGTTGCTAGCATTCTTTGATTTAAAGGGCATGATGTGATGGTAGAAAGTCCCCAAGGGTAATGAAGGTAGTTTTGTGTTGATCCTCGGGTGTGAGTACTATTTTCTTATAACCCGAGAACCTATTCATGAGAGATAACATCTCATGTCTGGTAGTGAGGTCAACCAATTGGTCGATGCTGGGTAGAGGAAAGTCATCTTTAGGACAAGCCAAGTTAAGGTCATGGAATTCGGTGCATATGTAGAGTCCCCCCATTGCTTTAGTGATGGGAACAATGTTAGAGATCCACTGGGGGTAGTTAATAGGTAAGATGAAGGAGACAGAAAGGAGGCATTGGAGCTCTTCTTTGACAAGAAGGGAAATGCATGGGTGCATTTTGTGTAGTTTCTATTTGACTAGTTTGGCATTAGGTAGGGTGATGATATTGTGGACCACAATGTTGGGGTCAATACCGGGCATATCAACGTATGATAAAGAAAAAGTGTTGCTATGGTTGTGAAGGAAAGAAGTGTAGGCTTCTTGCTCAGTGGAGTCCAAAGATTGGCCTATCTTTAAAATGTGGGGGTCATCTAATGTGTGGATGTTGATGTCGATGGTTGATTCGTTTGACATGTTTTATGTCTCGAGAAGGTAGTGTCGCGGAGATAGGAGTCTTCCACAACCAAATAGGTGACACTAGATAATGTTGATAGAAGGGCATCATCATCAATTATATCAAGATAGAGGATGGGAAGAGAAGTAGGAACCTCGCGCGCTTGCTAATAGGTGTGAGGTCTCGAGGAAGTGGTGTTTATGGAAAAGAAAAAGGTAGGAGGAATAGATTTTGGATCTATAGAATCCAAGGGTGATGTTGGTGGGCTAGGCAAAGGGCTGTGAGGTGAGGTGCCCCCATGATGAGATCGATATGGGATTGTTTAGGAGAAGGATAAAAAAATCCCACCCCACTGTGGTCTTTGTTTTTGTGGGTGGTGCAAGGGATGACAATGTGACGGCCTTGTTTGTAAAGACCAAATCCAAAACCCTTCCAAGCACAACGATGGAGAAAGGTATGTGAAAAGTGTTGGTTGGTCAACGAGGGAAGGGTTGTGGTAAATGGTAAGGTTTGGGTTGGTCGTTCAAGGGTGTGGGTATGTTTTTGATGCCTGTGTAGGTAAAATTGGTATAAAGGTGTAAGGCTCCATAGGTAATAACTTCACCAATGTGGTGGTCGTAATGAGGGTGTTGGTGAAGTTCCTCGTATTATTATGGAGTAAGGAAGGTATTGATGTTGTAGAGACGGTAATCCCCCAGTGTGAGGTGTTTAAAAACACCTTTGAGTGGATTAGAATCTGAAATGTGGGTGGTAGGGATAGATGTCTCCAAAGGGGTTTGATATGAGGAGGGAGTGGTTATAAGAGCCATAGATGGTTCTCCAAGAGTTGTTGTGGTGGTGATAATGGGTAAGGTAGTGGTCGAAGGAGAAGAGATAGTGGAGGTGGGTGTGGTGATAGGTATGAGGACATCATTGGGTTGGTACAATATGTTACATGTTTTAAATGGGGAAGGGTCAACTTGAATGGTGTAGTTATGTCCCTCATGTTTGAATTTGAGACAACGATGTAGGGTGGATGGGACACATCCCATGGCACGAGATCCAGGGTCGTTAAAGTAACATGTTATATTAGAACTCCCCTTCTAGGATGTAGAAGAGTTCAAGGATGCTACGGGAACCAACACGAATGTGCAGGAAAACCATCCTAAGGGTAGTGGTCATGGCGTTGTTTAAGGAATGCAACATAATTGGGTTCTTATGCTTGTAATTAGTTTGAATGCACATTTTTTAAACATATGATAGGAAATGATGTTAATTCTAGCTCCCCATCGATCATAATATGTTGGACATGTATATTGTTGACATAGGCAGAAATGAATAAGGAGGGTCGGGGTCATCATGCAGTGAGGTGCAATCTCGTCATCGGAGAAAGTGAGGGTAGCTACCGAGATGAGGCAATAGGCACCGAGGCGGGAGGTGAAGAAATAAGGGAGGCCACATGATGTGGGGTGATGATAGAGGTGACTAGTGTGGGGTCATTAGGTGGGACCTCAATGGATTATAGGACCTCGATAAGAGCTTGGCGATGAGATTCAGAGGTCTATATGAGATCATATAAGGAAATTTTGATAGGAGATTGGTGGATCTGTTTGATCATGGTGTGATGGGATCTCCCATTTGATATGGGGAATGCAGAACCTCGAGATCATGATTTTAGGTACAGGCGAGGGTGTGATGTGAGGTATGGTTGAGGCGGAGGGTGCGTCTATCTTGGCTTTTCCCTTATCGTGTTGAATGTGAGTTACAATTTGAACCATGTTGATTTCAAATATCGGTGGTGGATAAGAGGGGTATGATGTTTGGGGTGAAGATGGTTGACTAGGTAGTGGTAGAGAAGGGGTGATTACGGTTGCAGGGGGACTAAGGTATTTGTTTAAAAGATCATCCTTGGTGAAGGTTTGTAGGAGGAGTGCTTTCAAGGCTTGGAAATCTTCCACATTGTATCCAGTGTGCGATGATAAGCATAAACTGGGAGTCATCAAACCATTTCAGTTTAGGTTTGAGTGGGTCATAAGGTCGAATTGGTGGTAGTGTGATGTGGGAGGAGGTCAGTAGGTTGGCCAAGATATTAGCATAAGATCCTACCATCGGGTCGCATTGTAAAATGGGTATGGGTTTGGGTGAAGAGCTCGGTGTTGATTTAGGAGTGGGTGCCACTAGTCATGGTAGGGGTGTTTTCTAGGTATTTTGGGTGTGTTTAGGCTTGGGTTGAGGTTTGGGTCACACCTTATTAGGTAAGGGTGTAGTGGGTGACCCCATTTTGGGTTTTTCTATCGCTTTAGTAAGTGGAGTGGTTATTAGGGTGGAAGTGGGATGTGATGAATAGAGTCATCTTTGAAGGTGGGAGAGAATGGGTTACCCAAGGTGAGAGTGTTCGTGTTGTGAATTTAGTGGTAGAAGATGGTGCCGAAAGTTGGTATTGATGAGTAGGTAAGGGTAATTTGGTAGGATTGGGTAGAAGGGGAGGTTTTGTAATAGGAAGGTTGTCAAATTTTGGTTGTGTTGTGTGTATTTGATTTTTTCATCAAGGTCAATGGATGAGGACCTAGGATGGATGGTAGTGGTGAAGGGGACATGTAAGTAATAAGAAATTCTAGTATAAAAATTCGAGGTGGTTGGTGCTTCGGTTTAGGTAAGGGTGTAGTTATAGTGAGAGGGTGAGAGGGGGTAGTCAAATCAATATTGACTGATGGATGGGTAAGGCTTGGTGTTGGTCGGATCCCAAACCACGGGAGATTGTAGAGATAGTTGATGGATTGGGTGGTGTTGTGGTCACCTCCTTGGGTAGGGTAGGTATAGATGTTTCCACCATTCTAGGGTAAATAATGGGTGAGTCGGGAGGTGACATTTGCATCTGTGTTGAGATAGGGACTTGAAGACACTCCCAAAGTAGTGAATGGTAAATATAATTTGGTTGATCTCGAATGTGGTGATGGAGAGATGAAAGGGATGAGGTTGATTTGGTTGTGATACTTATGAATGGAATTGATATCCGTGAAACATAGAATCCCTCTACATCTAACTCTATGGGAAAAAGAGACAAAAAGACATCAATTAGTGTTGTAGGGGATGATAGAGGATTGAGTTTCATCATAGAGGGTCCTCTTTTTGTTGAGGTGTGGATAAGGTTGGTGAGGTAAGGTCTTATTGGGAGAAAGGGGAGGCACCACCGATTCCTCGGTAGGTATGGAGGCAGGTATTGATGGTGATTCATCGAGTATCGAGGCTAGGGGTCAATTGCATGGTCAAACATGGTAGATACATCAATCTAAGTTTTTCATTAAGAAATTAACTAATCCAACAAAGGAAATGTAACAACCTTATAGGCTGATACATATCAGACTTAATACCGTTAAGTCTTAGCAATTTATATCCATATATTACTTTTATAATTAATGCATTACAAGAGGGGAAAATCCTCTTCCTCTTCTAGTTACATTTTAGGACATAACCCACTCTCGATGTTCCCTAAAAAAAAAGCAGTGATCTTATTTACAATTTTAATCACAATCATAAGTCATAAAGAATCACTAATCAAGAATGTAGTATTCAGCCATATAATTAGCTATGGCTTACTTAAGAAATTCATCAAGATTCCATTGTATAGAACAATAAGAATGCTCACTCATTCATATAGATAATAAGAAGATCATCCCAATAAAATAAGTTACACAAACCACATAGGTAATATCTCACTATTTCATTCATTCATTTCCAAACCCATACAATTACAACTTATGCACTTCAGCATACTTTAAGACAATAGCCTTCAAACAAAAGAGGTAACTTTCTTTCACAATACAGTTTGGAAATCAAATCAGAATTCTTCATAAGAACCAATTTAGAACAGCCAATGCATCATATCAGATTTTGTCTGCCTTTACCACTTACGAAGACCATCTGCAAAAATTGCTAACAGGAGATGTAGGAGTCCTTTGAATTTTTAGCAAAAGGGCCGGTGATGGTTAGGAAAACGGGTCGTTGAATGAACTGAGCATGATAAGCACTAATCCTTAAAAAAATTGCATTCCACTAATTGTTTCCATTAAACAACCTGTTATAATGACATCAATTACTTCATACCTTCAACTTAAAGTGAAGTCAATATAAGAGTCTTAGTACACTATTGAAACCAAAAGGACAGAAAGAATATTCTATTCTACTTGTCCTAAATTTAAAGCATAATTGAAACCAACAATTACCTTCACTATCAAGATCATAATACACCCTAAGATTTCTTCCCACCAATTATAATACAACTTCATATCATAACTTAAGTTACAGGCATAATTTCAACTTAATCTATTTCGGATGAATCATCTCATTTCATGCAAGAAAGTAAGAAGGAACATCTTGTTTATTATGCACCTAATCATCCGAAAAAGCTGAAACAATGTAAATCATGATTTGATCGCCTTTAAGTAACACTAAACCACTTGAAATATTAAATCCAACAGGTTCATACAAAAGTAATTTAAAAAGAAGGAATGGATTGCTGTCACTTGCAAGTTCAACTGCCAATCTATCCTTCATCTTAATATAATTGATTTTCAATCGTGACAAGTATGTAAAGTAATAAATATTGAATTACTTTACAATAAAAAAACAAACAGTAAGTTTATATCAATATTCTAACCTGCTGTAAAATGAAAGGAGTCTCCCATATTAGGATCACCAATCCTAATATTTCTTTCATCTTTAATGTAATAATCTTCCATCCTATAACTTTACCGATGGATTTCCTCAATTAATTTCAAGAAAATTATATTACATACATGAAGAGATCAATATAACTTTCTTTCTTTTACAGCCCCTTTCAAGCCTTCCTTTTTAACTCAAAAATAGAGATGACCAAACACTGTTGTAATCCAAGTTTTTAGAACTAAATCCAATTACCAAGAAATAATAACCATTTAATAAACCTAATCAAGGAAGAAGAATCTTTTTCTAGCACTTGAGTACATTCAACAGTGCGGTTCAAGTAGAGCCACCATATAGAATTACCATTAGATCCCTACAGGGTCTACCTCTATACATCCAATGAAACCAATATCAACTTTTGACATAAAACATTACAACCTATCGAACTCGATGCAAACCTTATCCAAAGGAAACAGACTACTTTCCTTCATATGCTCAAACCATTCGGGATCAAAATCAAGTTAGGTTAACATAACATTTTTCCCTTGATTACATAGTAATCCACTACTAATCTAGCTGGGCCGATTCATCATCCGATGCCATTTCTTTATAAAACACTAAACAAGATTGAATATTCAGTATTTAAAAATGTATTCAAATCTTATTTTCTAAAACACCTAAGGTTGAACTATTCTTACCATTATAAAGAATATATAATAGTAGTCAATTAAAAATAGGTCTTCCATAAGCTTCAACCCATTTCAATTCTAATGTCAATTTCTAAGTATATTTAAAACCCAGAATTGATAAACACAATATCTTTTTACTATTCTACCAGATCAACCAAAAATTCACAAGAAGAACATGAATTCCATTCCACGACTGATCTTTCAGTATAACTCGTATTGCCAACATTCATGGTTACCTTAAAATAACAAACTAACCATAAACTGTATAACTCACAGAACCTGTGGGTTTAAGAAGTAAACAAACCCCTTCACATGAAGAGATACGGATTCAAACATTTAATAATTCAAAAATACGCAACTTGGGATAGTCAAGTTTTTACAGAGTATACCAACAACTCATCCACAAATTTATTTACCAGCTTCCTTGAACATGAACTTATTACAGTCAGAGTTTCTTGGCGAAGCAACAATCTATTACTTCATTCATAGTCCAAGCAATAAGAGATTGACATAGCATTAAAACACGTAACCTTTAAAAATGTTTCCTTTCATGGAACAAGCTTTTAATCTAGAAAATCAGTCAGACAAGAGCTTACAAAGAATGTTAGTCAGTCGTTTACCCAAATGGGTATGAAAACACGACAGTTCACAAAAAACCAGAGCAACGAATACACCCAGATTGCTAACATCAATAAGGATCTTAAGAAATCAAATGCATTTACCAAATTTCATCACCCAGAAAACCCTACAAAGTCTGGTATAGGTTTCTAGTTACAAATACACAACGAAGAGAAGTAATGCAATAGTTCTAACCAGGTAAAGAACTCCAACTTAATCCACAACAAGGGAACAAGAAAACAATGAAAACAAGTTTCCTACAGAACCAAAATTTCCACGTTCAACCCAGAATCCAAGTTAACATAAAAACCCACAAATCATTTTTTTTTTCAGCCAAGTCAAAAATGCACATATATCATCAGAACAGAGTTGTTCTAATGAAAACATTTAAAGGAAAGTAAGATTTTAATAGTTAGGGCCTATCATGCCTGATAGTGTCATTTAAAATTTGAAGATGACCTCTGGATGAGCTTGCCCTTTCTCTTATTTTCCATGAAAGATTAAACAACAAGATATTTCTTCCTCCATGCCTTATATATTCACCACAACATAGAAGTAGATTAGAAACTTTCAAAATTTCCATGCAACAAAGAGTGAACTACTGGTTCGAAAAACCAGTTCTCATGCAGAGCAAAAAACAAAATGCATGAAAACAAAAAAACCAAGAAAAATTCCATTCACATGCCTCCCAAAGCAATCGAGCTCGAGAACCCATGCAAATTAATTGCATTAAATTTCTTTCTCCTCCCATTTTCCATTGCCACCACCTACCAAAGTTGGTGAGTTCCACATTACAATAAACAAGAGTTTCCATTTTAGAGATGCTACCACGTAAGCTTCCCACTTACCAAATTAACCTCCGCTAACCTTAGCAGTACTCCCTGTCCCTTCATCCTTATCCTTTCCTTAAATGCCATTGAAATCACCACCCCAAAACTTGCGACCCCTTAGGTTCCTTTCCATAGCATTAGTTTAGGATAGGTTAGTGACTTAGGTTAGATCATAGGTAGATTTAATCTTATGCCATAGGATATAACATTAGTCACCCACCTTAGTATTAGGTTTAGATAACCCTTAGGAACATCAAGTACATAGTTTAGGACTAGGTTAGATTAACTAACCTTGCAACAATAGGTTATAGTTTAGGTTTAAAACTAATAACCTTACTGATTCTAGTTTAGGTCCACTAGATAGGATAAATCAACATTTAGAATTCAAACAAAATACAACGTTCCCAGATCGATTCTGGATTTGCATCAAGTAATATAGCTTTAGATAGGAAACCCACATATCTTACCTAGCTTAAGGTCTAGGTCCTTTCTGATGCTAAAATGACTGAAACCAGATTTTGATTGCAATGATCTGCCAGGATTAACCTCCGGAATCCAACAAAACTTTCCTCAATGGACATATTTTTATATGAAGGAGGTTTAAAAGAACTTGTACATTCTAAGTTCAGTCAAAGTAAATAATTCATGAAATGTCAATACATAATTATTCATCCGAATATAATTAAAACATTCCTTGGATCAATGTAACTGATCCAAGGATGAGTCATAGAGGTAGATAAGTCTACAATCTCCCAGAAATTAGATTGCACTCATATGCAAGGGATGAAAGAAAAATAATCCAAGCATATTCTAGTTCTATAAAAGATCTTGAGAGCATAAAGGACATAACCAAATCAAGCATGAATTCCCGTAAACAAAAGAACATATCCTCATATGGGAAAATCACATATCAATAGTTGAATGCAAAGGAGAAAGTAACAAAAGTTCGAGGGTGTTACATAAAATGTAAAGAACAAGAGTCCTTAGAAAACTAAAGGGCTTCAACCTTTTAAAATGATCATTGTTCTTACATTTATATAAGAAGGAGAGAACAAGAGGAGAAATAAGAGGGAAACTTGGAATTCAAATCCAACCACCAACGGAGAAACATTGAATTCATGTAAATTCACCCGCAATGTTGTGAGATGTGCATCCCCATGTTTTTTTACTTATGGAATAAGGAAAGAGGGAAAATCAAATCAAATATGGGTGGTTGGGTAGACTAGACATGTGCATTAATGGCTAGAATGCATTTCCCTCGCTTATCACTTACCAAATCTTGTCAAAATCTGATTTTTAATGATCCATCATGTATCCCAAAGTCATAAAATTTCAAACAAGACCAAGAGTGCATCGATCCAAGCCCTATAAAAATGTTATGAATATCTAAAATCCTAAATGTAAATAAAAATGAGATACATCGGCACCCATTGATTGGTGAAGGATAGGCCAACTATTCATTATTTTTCATTTTTTTCATGTGTCGCATCATGGTTTTTCACAAGGATATGGCACCCAATTGGCGCGCTATGATAGGTTTCGAGTTGCACACTCAAGTCGGCCAGATTATCAAGTGGCACGAGACTATAAAAAAATAATGTGCAAGGTGTGTAGGAGAGAAAGAGGACGAGAAAGTAGAAGAGAGACACGCAAAAATAAATATTAAAAAAGTGAAAAAGGTGCATATATAGAAAAGGGTGCCAGACGCAAGTGGGCACAAGTTCTTAAATGAGAAGTGTGTGAAGCCAAACAAGAAGGAAGCATGCAATGTTCAAACTAATAAGGAAATATGCACCATGGAGGAATGTAGAAGATGTATCTAAGGTACTTAGATGATTTAGAAAGGAAAGTCAGGGAATGCACACGGAGAATGTATGAAGTATGGGAAGGAAGGCATGCGTACGAAGGAGTGGGCACAATGGTAAAATGGAAGGAAATAAAGGGATGGAGAAGAAAGGGCATGGGGTATGTGTAATATCTGTAATCAAGAAATGTTCTAAAGAAACCACTAGAGTGTGTGCGCATCCTATAATGTTGATCTTTAGATTTAGAATGAGGATATAAGTTTCCAAAATAACTAGCGCGTTATTTTTACAACATTTTGGTGACTTCTAGGGCCATCTTCATGTTATATGAAGGATAAGAGTATCCTTAGAAGAATCCATTTGGCATGGATTCGGTCCGAAAGCATGTAATGTTGATCTAAAATTTGAATAACTAACCCTGAAGTTATTTGAAACACTATCTAAACTCTTAACAACTAATACTCTCTGTGAAGATATTATGATCTGGATTTTATGAGAGTGAAAAATAATTTTTTTGGAAGATCCTTCAACAAACCGGCATCCTAGAAGAAACAAAAGAGTGTGCATAATAAGCGCACAAAAGGAAAGAACTTTATACAAACAAATAAGGTGCGCTCGGTGCACTTGGAGAAAATGAAACTATCTTAATTTATACAATGATGCGAAAACTTAATGAAAGTGCTTGAGATAAATCCCATTAGTTGGGATTGGTAGCATACCTCCATCAAGTGCATTGAAATTTTAATGGCGCCATGGTTTGTCTCTATCAACATCTCATTTTAATACTAGATCACCAAATTTAAAAGCTTGAGGTCTAGCCTTTCTATTAAACCAATTATTTGTTGATTGTTGATTTTGTTATAGCTTGGTCATGGTATATTTTCTTAATTCTTGAAGTTCAACCAGCTCTGTCATTTTGATTTCTCTTTGATCCACACCCTCAAATTTCATCTACTAAACAAGCTCTAATGAAAGAAATTCAAGAGACAAAGGAAGTCTATCTTCCTTACTATAAAAAAGCGTATACAGTGAAGTACATACCGCCTTCTTCACCATGATTTTGTCTTCCTAGAGTGCATGCAAGACCTAAGTGTACCATTTCCTCTAGTTGACATTCATTGGTTGCTTTATGATTTTGATCAGGTTCTTATTGGTAGACTTAGCCAAACCATTACGCTAGGGGTAATAATTAGAATAGGTCTTCAAATAGATTCCAAGGCTTAGCACCCAATCAAAAATATTAGTCCCAAGGAAGGATTTTTCATTATCAGATATAATGGTCTGAGGAATGCCAAACCTTGTCACAATTCCCTCAAGAAAGTCAAGGATGTCTGACTTGGTTAATTCCTTGAGCGTAACATCTTTTGTCCATCTGGTGAAGAAATATTTATTTGTCAGGACCCATTTGTGGCATGCACTCGAAGGAGGATTGATCATGCCTATGAAGTTGAGACCCCATTGCAAAAAAATTTGATCCACTTGTATTGGTCAAATGGGAAGCACTACCAATTTCTTATTTATTATAAATAAAGTGAATTTTTGCATTTCATGACCCACTCTTTCGTGTCCCCGAATAGGGTAGGCCAAAAGTATCCTACCTTGATGATCTTCATCATTGTTTCTTTGGAAAATAAGTGTCCACTAGAGAATCCATCATGAAATTATGCTAATAATTTGTCAACTCATGCATCATCAATACATGTCAAAGCAACATACCAGCAATATTTATTTTGAAAAGAAGGCCATCAATGAGCACATATGGAATAGATTGCAACCTCAAATGAATATATTTTCTTTACTCAAACTAGGAGGGTATTCACCGTAGGAAAGGAATGTGAACATGTCCTTCATCTAGGTGTGCACACTAGGATCTTAACTCTTCTCAGCTTCAACATGCAGGATCTCTTTGTCTAAAAACAATAAAGTCTCAGGTTCAAGTTGTGCATCCTCTACAAGTTGTTTACATAGTGTGTTGCCTCTAACAAGCTTAGTTGATTTGATAGTCACATCATACTCCATGATTTTTGTCACCCATGTTGATCTTTTCTCAACTATTTATGATCCCATGATGAATTCCCTCACACCCGAGTGTGAAACTAACACCTTGATATGATTTTTGGTGAGCATAATTTTGAAATTATTTAGAGTGCGCATGATGGCAAAGACCGATTTCTCCATGTGACTATACTTCTACTCATAATCATTCATTTTTGATGAAGAAATCCACTTTGGTTATTCCAGTACTTGTTCATTTTATTGTGTTAAGACAACAACAACACTCACATCAGCCCCATAAGCATAAAGCATGAAATCCTTGGAATAATCCAGATTGATGAGTGTTGGTGCACAACTAATCTCTTGCTTGATTTTTGTGAAGCTTTATTTTCCTTCTACTCTCCACTTAAATATTGTGTCCTTCTTGAGCATGAGGGTGATGGGCCTTACCAAACCTACAAAGTTAGGAATGAATATCCTAATAAAGTTGATCTTACATAGGAAGGATTACGAGGATTTTTTGTGCATTAGAACGGAAAGAGAAAGTATGGTGGAAACACACTCAGGATCAATAAAAATGTCATCCTTTGAGACCACATGGCCCAAAAGTTTTTCTTACACATCAACAAATTTTCACTTCTTAGGGTTAAGAGATACCCCAAATTATTTGCATCTCTCAAATACTTTTTCTAGATGCATCATGTGATATGTGCTCTGCTTTGAGAAGACATTTATGTCATCCAAGTAAACTAGGATGAACTCATTGATATATCCTTTAAAGGAAATGTCCATGGCTTGCCAAAATGTCACACCTACATTTTACAAACCAAAATACATCTTCTAATATGCATATGTTCCCCATTCGGTCATAAATGGTGTTTTGAATTGATCCTCTTCATGACCATAATTTCAATAAAATCGAGTAAACCCATCAAGCATGGAAAATATTTACGCGCATTACCACTATCTACAAAATCTGATCCATATAAGGCAATGAATAATTATCCTTCAAAGATGCCTTATTTAAATCTTTGAAATCTATGTAGAGTCTTATTTCACTTTGTTCTTCTTACGCACTAGAGAAAATTTTTGATCCAAGTAGAGTACTTAATAGGGAATATTATCTTGGCCATAATTATTTTAGAAAACTCTTTCCTCATAAGGAGCTCTATCTTAGAATTTATTGGCATGTGATTTTTTTCTGATGGTCTTGATGCTAGGATCAAGGTAAATGGAGTGTTGAGAAACAATTAGATCAAATTATTTGAGATCTTCATACGCCTATGAGAAGATATTGTTGTAATTTTAATGGAGGGAAAAGAAGGCATGTTTTTCATCATGCACACATTCTTTTCCAAGAAGAAATTTTTTATCATGTGAAATAGTTATTGGAGTGTAGTCTTCTTACACTGCATGCATATTATTTTCTTCACCCTTGAACTCATCTTTAGGCCTAAATTTTTCTCTAAGGTGAACATCCCTTTACGCAACTTGTTTTTCTTTAGCTAGATCACTTAGGCACCATAGCTATGATACAAGTTAGCTTACATATTTTAAGAGAAGTCGATTCATTCGAATGAATTGCATAATTTTTACATCATTTTCAAATACTTACCAGCTAATTTCATTATTTGGAATAGATGGCTTGATCACCATCTTGATGTGTTGCATTTTACCTTAGATAAAATCCTCAGCAGTGAGAACTATGAATCAAGTGTGGCCAATTGATATGCTTCCTTATTCTTCTTTCTTGGTACCACCTACAAATTTAGAGCATCAAATCTCTCTAGGAGGTCCCAAACTCTATGATCATAATTTTTAATAATATTATTCTTTCTTGTGCACTATTTTTTGACACGGTGGATGACCAACTTGTTTTCCCCAAATATTTGTAGTGATTTCATCTATTTCCATTAAGTAAAAAGAAGACCATGCACCAAAATTTCAAATTCTACTACGTTGTTGGAGTGTGCAAACCGTATCTTATGCATAAAAAATAACTTCTCATTCTTGGGAGAAATGAGAAGAACACTGTGCTTGCACCATATCTACTTCTAGAGCCATCAAAAATATTTTCCACAATCCATAAGAATCATTATCTCTTTCTTTCTTGATTGTGCTAGGCATCACAACATCTTCAAGGATGCAATAGGTACCAAGACTAGTTTCAAAACTTTAAGGGCCTCAACATAAGGATAAAATTCATAGCGCTTCTTGGCCCATTCATCTAGCAATAAATCAGCTATGAGAGGGAAATTAGGATTTTTTATGAAACTAAAACTATTTCTTGGCCTTCTTAGATTAAGCAACTGGATTGGAGAGGTGATGGATCATATGAATCAATCTGTTATGCAAATATGAGCTCAACTTTTATGGTAAATCGGGTACCATACCTTATTCTTAGTAATATATATAACCTGTTAGAATAAAGTAGCCACCCACCTTAGTGATGAAATATCATGATAGGTAAAGGGAAAACAAAGGAGGTAGGTCAATGATTGACACATCTTGAGTTATAGTGAGGCTTGGACATACAAGTAGGGTTAAGTCAAGATCCTTTATGACTCTAAGAGTGGTGACAGTTGAGAAATCAAGTTACAATACTCCTTTAAACATGGGGGTGTACTCAATACCTAGGACATTAATTATTTTATTTGGTATAATAGAAGTAATAGCCCCTGAATCAATCATATAATTGTGCACAAGATGTTTTCCTACTATCAAGGACATGTAGAATGGTATGATTTTGAAAACTTTTCTTACTTTCTTCTCCTCTTCTTGATAGATGTTGACAGTAGTTTGGGGTATTTGTATTACGGGATCAACATGTGGGAGTTTCGCTAGAGCTTCATGTAACAGGTCAAATTGATATGGAATAGCCAGAGCATCCCACATTGTGACATTTACATTTTTCTTCTTTATTTGGTATATAATGTAAAATGGAAGTCACATTTACTTATGCATTTGAGGCACAACATTATCTTTTCTTTATTGTTCAAGTGTGGAAACCGAATGTAACACCTCATGCTTTCCTTACTATTGTCAAAGTAATGATAGGAAAAATGGTTTTATCCTATGTTGTTGGCACCCTTGCATATCAAAAATTAAATGAAAACTTGATATGAACATGTAATCATAGTATCGTGAATAAGCTAAGGATAATCTCCTTAGATAAGAACCCTGCTAATCCAGGATCTATCTTAGTGATGAACTATATTCACTAAGGTGACATTATGTCATTTGTAATGTTGTATGTCATAGAATCCTTGGTGTAAATTTAAGCCTTGAAAGTGATTTGTGATGTTGTTGCTTATCTCTATTAAATTGTTAACATTATAGTTTTTATAACTAAGTTATGTTGAGGCTTTGAAAATTTTGATAGTTCACTTAGCGACTTAATTTGGAATGTGATCAAGACTTCTTGTTGGTTTATAGTAAGTCTTAAACCGACCATCTAATAATCTACCCATTTGATGACTAATTCCATCATGATCATATTTCAGGGATAAAAGGGCTATAGTCGTTAGTCAAGGACTTAATTATTATGAATTAAGGGCATCTACTCCTTCGAGTATACATGAACAACTTCTTGATCAACGTTAGCATTGTATATTTATACATACATACATACATACATACATATACATATATATATATATATATATATATATATATATATATATATATATATACATGTGAATATGTATATATACATATACATATATATAGATTTCAAAAAGGGGGACAATCTAATCCTAGTGGATAGTTCTAAACCTAACATGCAAACCTGTTACTTGCGAATCTTGAAGTGAACATAACCTTTACTATTTGAAAAGGGTGTGTGAAAATATTTAGTGTTGTGAAGCCTTAAGGCATATCATGGAATGGCATCCAGATTTTCTATGGCATAAAATATTTTTGGACATTGAAAATGATATAATGTTGCCCAAATTCAAATGGTTGATGAGGTGGCAACCACCACATAATATCTGTACTTTAGTCCCTTAATTGTTTATTGATTGACTCCGCCAACTGATTTTGGAGCGAAGTACTTTAGTTTTCTAAATCACCTTGCATGGCATGAAGTAGGAGTTTGCTAAATTTAAAATGAGAGCTAAGAATAGTTGGCGGCAAGCTCCATTAACTTTGCATTTAATGTCTTTTAATGCTCACCTTCCTCAAGAAGTGCGGGAACGGTTTGGGGGAAAAATGAGTTTGGTTTTGGTATCGATTCATTTCATTACATGAAACTCGTAGTTTCTCAGCATGCAAGGAGGAAGTTTAGCTATGTGTTGATGCGAGTTGCATGGAGAAAACAATAGTTGAGTAGTTGGAACAACAAGTTCCCAGACTCATTAAAATGTCACGGGAAATTTGTGATCTGTTGGATGAAGGAACTCATTTCAAAGGATAGGGATCTTTTGAAGAATCATGAAAGTTTTTGCAAGAAAATAAATCACGGCATGACAGGCATGATATGCTCTGAAATTTTCATAATTTCTTTCTTTATTTAGTGATTTCACAAAAATAACCTTGTATTGAATGATTTTGTGTTTGAAATCTCTGAGATGAAGAATCATTTAATATTGCTCTGTGGAGTTCGAATTGCTATGGATTCGTGATATATGTTGTTAAAATTAATTAACTAAGTACAGACTCTAGTAAGGATGATTATCGTTAAGAAAAGAATATGATCTTGAAATATTAAAGACTACTGTTATAATGATTAATGGGTTTGTCTTGATATGCCAACATTGCTGAAATCTTATTGCAGCTGAGAAATGACATCTTCCCATATAGTAGAAAACCTTGTTTAATTATTACCCATCTCTCCATGGATTTGAATAAGTATGGCAAGGTATTGTGGTATGCTGGAAATTGTTCTGTGTGAGTTTTGTTACAGATGTCTTTTCTTGACCTAGTGTTTGTTGGATATACATAACTGGGTTTGATTATTTAAATAAATCTATGCCTGTGGAGTTGTGCTTTGGTCTTGTATGAGGCTTTTATGCACCCATAATCAACTTATTTTTATTTAAATAAGTATTAGTATTGAAGAAAGAAAAACAACTCAATTTATTATTATCATTAGGTTGTAGATAATAAGGACAATTGTAATAATTAAAAAGTCTACACCTTTGGCCTTGAATAGGCAATTTAGAATGGCACCTTTTGTCTACTCCAGAGCCACTATGATGGCATGACTGAATAGCTAAGTTTTCTAATAGATAACTGTAGTATATTGTTTACAATTTAAGATTGTATAAGTTCTAGATACTTCATTCTATTATATCATGTTGATCTCCTTGTTGCTTAGTTAATAATTCTGGAACTATTCCGACTTCTTTGGGGTTTAAATCTGGTTATAGAAAGGTTATATTGAGATTTAATTACTATTATGGTTAAGTCCAATTTGTTAAAATCTCGTCACTTATGTTCCATTTTAGCCTCTATAGCAGAGGATGGACATTCTCTGTAAAACATTGTATGTTACTTAGTGGGATAATTTATTCACTACTATTACTAAGCTTGGTTCTTCTTGTAATTCTTGTTGAGATCGAAAGTGATGTCAACTTCGACTAAGAATATCCATCCTCTTGTAAGAGATGCAGTCCATTGTTGTCCATTAGGAAACCATCTTAGAAAGTGAGATGATCTTCTAGAGGTTTATGCATTGGATTTTATGGTTGAAATTTTTTTTTCAGTTCCTTTTATTAAGAACACCTCATCTCAATGTATGAGTTGGTAACAATAGTTGAGTTTGATTTCTTTGACCCTTACACTCTTATTTGTGCTTGTTGGGTTTATTGATTACCTGTTCAAAGATCTAAACCTGTAATAAAGGTTTGATGATTAATTATCATTATTATGACCCACTATTTAAATCATGTTAGAAGGTTTAAAGGAAAGACCTTGAGCTATCCCTTGAGTTTCGATGATCCCTTTCTATGGGCTGATCATTTTATCGGAAGTTGAGTTTATGTTCTAAATGTTGGAAATTGAATCATTTAGTAAGGTTGGGGATTAAGGTTGTCCCAAAATAGGAAGACTCTTGGATTCAGGGTTGTAAAGTTGGTAGTATTACCCTCTGTAGTAATTAACATGGTCCAAGTTGTAGATCACATTGTCTTACTATGTGTTCTATTAAGAAACTGGAGGCATCGATTTTGAATGGTAACCCATTCTGGAACAAAACTGGTAAGTTATATACTTTTACTCTTTAATAGATGATAACTGGATTCATCCTTTAACTGAGTCCATGAGATGTGATAGATCCTCTCTAGGTGTAATGCTTCTAATTTGGATTTGTGGTATCTCCGCAAACCCGGAAGTGACTCTTCCTCTTATAGAAAACTATACTCAGTTTCATTTATTAATTTTGGGGTTTCCTTGACGTTTTGAAAGTTCCTTATTGACCTTTCTTGGTTGTGTCATGAATTTAGTTCAGTACGATCTAACCTTGTTCAGTAGAATGGGTTAGGAGATCATTCTTAAATTCAAAAGTTATGTGAAGTCTTGACTTACCGGAGAAAGGTGGTTTGCTAGAAGTTGAAATTCATGTTGAGCAAACTCTTGGGATATTAAAAGTTCAGATGAACTATTTGGGTAAGTAACAAGTATCTTATCTCGTTAACTCATGGTGCCTACTCTCTTCTAGACTTGTAAAGACCTTAGTATTTATTAGGTCTTGATGTGATGAAACATATCTGAAGAAGGAATTGTGAACTCTTTTCTATTCTTGGAATGCTCATATAAGTGCTTAAGTTGATGTAAGTATTATATGTAATCTGTTACTCAATTTATACCCGATTGCTATATGGCAGGATGCCATGAATGTTCTTTTCCACTTATCCTCGAGGTTAAATGCTCTAATATTGTATTTTGTTAGCCAAATACTTTTGATGTCTTGGTATTATTGCCTGAGCCTTAGCAATCCTTATGGATGTATGAAACCCTCTTTAGATCTGTTGTGAAGATTTGGGAGATTGCTTGAATGTATTCTTGATATTTATATGGTTACTTAATGGTTGAGTAAAATGATTTCAAGCATGCAAGTATGGGATTGCATGAGTGAAACCTTGTTACTCTTGTATGGTAATCTTTAAATATTTATAATTCTCATGTATCTTATGAATTGTATGGCTGTTTCTGAGCGAATGAAGTAGTTGTATGGAAAAGTAAGTTTGAAATTGATTTCTTCCATGGTTCATTAAATTGCTTGTTGTTGTCACATTGTAGAAATAATTGATTATCTACTTAAGCTTTGAAATATTGATGCATAAAAATAATATGGGTTATTTCTATGAAATAATTAAGTAGAGTATGTCATTATGGTAAGTTGGTGCTTATCATGCTCAGTTCTTGTGAACTGACTTGTGCTAACAATTTTGCAGATAAACTCAGAGAAGGAAGGGTGAAGTATTTAGTTTTGTATATTATTTTGATCGAGGAAAGATTGAAGATATGACTGACTTGAATATTCTTAAATGAAATACTTTTCCTTGAAAATGAAAAAAAAGGGCTTACTACTTAATGTAAATGTTTTATTCTTTATAATGAGAGATTTTGGTCATGCTTAAAGGCATGAGTTGTATTTATCTCATGAATGTAAATAAAGATAGATTCCTACTGCTATATATTGTTTTATAAGTGGTTGATTGTCTATTGATGAGTTTTGAGTCATAAATCTATCAAGTTAAGAAATCAGCATCTTCAATACTATTGTAACAAACATTAGTATAAATTAAATAGTAAGAGATACACACAACATACGTGTGAATGCTAGGGAACATATGAGGAACTAAGGGGGAATGTTTCCTAAGAATATCTTGTTCTAAGTAATTATATGTTAAGCATACTTGGAAATAGTTGAGGTTGCTAATGGATAACTGCCTCATTATAAAGTGCAATATATCAACCTACTTGTAAAGTTGTGTTAAGTTCTCCAAAGGTTTTGTTTAGAATGTACACAACCAGTAAAAGATATCTAGAAGTAAGATTGTCAAATCTTAATGGCCGCTGCTAAGAAAGTAGCTGGATTATCATGAAACCATGGAAAGGTTATGATAATCAGATACTTCTGTGTTATGGCTGTTTTATAAACTCAGGTTATACTAACTCTTATCAAAGATATAATAATTCAATATTGGTTTCTAAGTGAAATCAACTCTAAGTCCTATACTAGGATGATACACATAAGCTACAATAGGACGGGCTTATGGTAATCTTACATGACTATATATTGATTATGGTTTCACTTTTTGGGAATTGTAGAATTGTGATAAATTGTGTTATGAAATATTTTGCTCAAAGAGATGGAATGTTTTTAATTAGGGGTTGTCCCATGATGCATCATTATGAGCACCTAAGCATGTCAGATACAATGGAAGTAATATGGAACATGCTTACTAAGTTAAAGAACATAGCATTTGAATCTCATCCCTAGTCTATACTGTAATTATCTCTAAAGAGAATTAGAGAGTGATATTTTAAAAGGATATGATAGGGAAAGATAAATGGGTAAGTGGTTCATAAAATCTATCATATTGGATACCCTAGATATATCTCACTTGTTGGAGATAGTAAAACAAATGAACGCTCTTTACTGAGCTGCAATTAAGTAAAGTGAGGTGCTTAAACTGAAAGGACAGTTGACTTTGATAGCCCATGACACTTAACAAATGGAATGAATCATTCATAAACACTTAGCTTTATATAAGTATTTATCCCTAGAATATGAAATAGGGAACTTGAGCCTAAATGTTAAGGCTGGGACAATTTTATTGAAACTGCAATAATGATCATAGACCTTGATAGTTTCATTTCTATCAATGGTTAACTTGGATATGGTACATTGGAAGGTAAATAAGTGTTATAGAGATCGGGGGTCCTGGGATCAACTCAATCCGGACCTTAGGTACGACCCATTCATGGAGAAGGTGTTGTAAGTCCTAGGCTGTTCTATAATAATTACTTGAAAACATCAAACACTATACACCAATGCATGATTCTAGGTGGGAGAACTCATTGCATATGCTACACGGTCATATCCAAATGGTGATATCGTCATGGGAGGAGATTTTGGTGAGTAACAAGATGTATTGTTACGACAACAATTTCTTTCCCATAGGAATCACAGGATGACATAGAGGTACACCTTCGTGTAGGTTAAATTTGTTTATACCTTATTCAAGGCTTGTAGCTATTTTAAGTATATTAAGTTGTGAATCCATATAACTGAACAAGTGAATAAGGTGAGATGACAAGATTCCTATGGTGAGTGTGCCATCATGGATTTGAGCATGGCATACATGACTCAGAAACCTTGCACAAGGTAGTGTAACTACTGATTACATTGTCGAGATTTCACCATTATCTAAGTTGTGGGATGCCTGTGGATTTCATAGGTGGAACCCAGGTACACACTTAGGGGTTTTTCACTTATATATCATATCCTATAAGAGGGGAACCAAAGGGATAAATTTTATGTATGGCTTGTATAGAGCATTGAGGGAGAATGAGTAGGTTCAAAATTCTCTCATATAGCTGCACATGGTTAATGACAGTTATCGGAAATGGATTGCATTAAGTTTTATGTAGATTTAAATATATGGGTATTTAAAACTGCTGCATAATGTTAGTTATAAAAAAATTTCGTAATGAAGTGACAAAAGTGGATGTTACAATCAAGCTTTGGGTTGTACAGAAGCTTGACCTACCAAAGTAGGGGTGTGCACCAATTCAATTTGATTGTTACACGAAACCTTATGTGTAGAAACTTGAATGTAAAACCTATTGGTATGATTTTCATTTACTTTTTTCTTCTTTTGGAGATCACCCCGAGTGAAAGAAGTTGAAGGTTTCATGCTAGTTTCTAATATTCTCCTCTTGTACCTTGTGTTTTAGACAACCTTGATGTGTGGTTCATTTGTGGTATTCATAGCTTGTATCATTTCACGAAGTCTTGGCACCAAAAACATAAGGTTAGACACAAGAACAACACGGAACCACTTGATTTTTAGGTTTGTGCATGTTGGTGGAGGGCTCACTACTTGAAGCATTCTGAGTCATGTGGGCCTACACATATAAGGCATAGGCGCAACTATATTATCAATGAGGTATATTATAACGAAATCACCACTTTTTCTCTTAGAACAAATTATTCTTAACTCGAACACATTTCGACTTGAAATGGGTGTTGGAAGTGGTTGCATGGGGGCAGTCTAAAGCAGGAGGTGTACATTAGCATGTCATATATCATTTTGTTGGTTCTTCCCATACCTACGATTTGGGTATTGATTTACGAACGGTGATGGATTTGGTTGTACCATTGATTAGAACTATTTTGAAGGCTTTGCATGTTTTTTTCTAAAGGTATGACTTTATTGGACAAGTTTCTAATCAGATCCTTCCTTTCATCATCCTCCTTTTCCTATGGGGAGAATAAGATTTGGAGGCAATAGGTTGAGCATTTTTATCAAGAATATGATCAATGGAAGGTCAGCACATGAGGTGTTTCTAAAAACAAGGGTATGGGTGTTCTAGGAGATAACTTCCCTTCTTGTATTAGATAATTTTCAGCCCTAATGGCTAATGCATAGGCCCCAAGAAATGTTTTTTCACCCATAGATTGGATCATGACAGCAATATCATAATTTAAAGCCCTTAAAAATTAAAGGAAACCATATTATGGGGTTGGTCTTACGAGTTGGAATTATCTCCCATGTTTTCTAAAATTTGAAATTGAAATTTTCCATGAGCTCATTGGGAGCCCACTTGATAGTAGTCATTTGTTCTAGCAATGAGAGATAGTCTACCTTCTCTCCAAATTAATTGCAAAGGCTATTCCCAATTGATTCCAATTGGTGATTGATCCGCTACTAGAATTTTGAACCATTGCAAATCTTTTCCCTTGAATTAATAATCTAATAACCCGGTGGCCACATCTTGTTCAAAAATTTGGCAGATGGAAGAGATATTGGAAATGTCTTGGATGTGATCTACTAGAGTGGTCTAGTTCTCCCCAATGAATAATGGGATACTCTTAAGTGCGAGACGTTGGAATAAGATTTCGGGAATTCATAGCAAGAGGACTACTACCGGAAAAATTAACAAATGGTTGATTATATTGTTGTGCCATAATTATAGGTCTCAAAACTCTATTAGGCTATAAGGAAGGCTTACTAGAAGGTGGTGTATATTTTTCACAAAGATAGTGGAGATGGAGATTCTTGTGCAGCTTTTTCTAGTGACTCTTCTTCTTGGAGAAAGATGGAGGTACTCAAAGGACTCTTCAGCTATTGCACTTTGTCTAGTAAGTATCCTTCTCATAAAAAAGGTGCACAGACTCACTGGAAATAGTAGATCTAAGATTTAGGATTCACCAAATGTGTTGATATGAGCCTCTTAAGCCTCCTAAGGATATAAATCACTAATTCACACACCAAAACTTAGTAATGATGAAATGTAAGATTTCAATACCTATCCCACCAGGTATGCCAAAAATTGTTGGAGCTCAAAATTGCACCCATCCTAGATCAACATGAACTAGGATTTTTAGGCAACATGGGACTGTCTCAAAGTTTTTGGACATTGTGTGCTTGAGAAAAACCTCCGGATAAGGCTGTTTCCTCTACCTATTTCTACTACTAAAACTACTCCTAGGAAAGGGAGCGCAACTACCTATCATTAGTCTAAGAATCTAAGGAACTAGGGTTAGAAGGAGATGCATGGAGAAGGGAAAATAAGCTCAAGGAGGAGATATCACTAGAAAGAGGTGGATAAACATAGTTAGTGTAGACACCTAAAATTGTTATCTATTACCTCATTCACTGCGTGTGCATATTTAGTCATTTATTTATTAATCCTTCTCATTCAATCAAATTACCATCAAATCCTTGTTAATTAATTAAGAAATATTAATTAATTAATCATTTTAATATTTTACATGCCCAAATATCCCATCCACATTGATCCTATTAATTAATTAATACCCTCATCCATTGCCCCAACCAAATTTCTAATTAGGATGTTTTTAATCCTACATATGAATCACCTTGTTTTTCTAGCTTTCATCCCATCTATTTTTATACCCTAACTACCTTGGATTCATCCCCAAGTCATCTAATCCTGCCAATATTCTTTAAAGCATTCATAAAAATCTTTAAAATCATCAGACCCCAACTTAAATAAAAAACTAACCTAGAAGGGAAACTTTCTCACGAGATCGGCAGTGACCTAGCCTAGTCATCGGCTGACAATTTAAGTATGTTTGATTTCTTTCCATTTTTTATGTAATCAATCAAAAATACATCAACCGTAAAGCAATCATATCTTCCTCATGGCTTCCAAGAGATTCCTATGATAGTCACGGACATCCCATCCATCATCAAACATTTTTTCATCACTCACAATATTTCTTTGTGAGATTTCTTACTTTTTATAGTGCTCTTATCAAGTTTTCTACCAGATTATGTTCGCTTTCTTGTGGATTAACCTCTTTACGGTCTAGTGTAGCATTCATCCATAACTCAACAACCCTTAATATAGTCTTAGTTCTTGTAGGTTACCATATTCAACTATTCCTTCTCATCCTCATCCCAATCCTACTACAATCGTCGTTGATCCTTCCTAGTCACCATCAAACAGGTTCTATTTATCCAAAACCTATATAAATCCACCTTTCTATAATCTATCCTATCTGCAAATCCTCCATTCTCTTCTCGTAGATCCTCCCACACCAGCCTACAAGTCCTTATCAGCCATCATATTACTTCTAGATCTTACATTTTTCATACCTCATCTATAGCTTCATATCCATCCTCCCATGTCAAATCGACCTTCCTATACATAGTTTGGTTCGTCATTGACCAGGACTAGGTAACCTTTATTTTTAGTTGTTTTCATGTAGCTTGTTTTAGATTAGTTTTTACGATTTTCAGATTCGGTGATAGCTCGCGTTTCTACATTATTTTACGTTATTTCATCCTTATATAAACATAGGGGTTGATATCTACCAAGGAAGTTAACTACTTCTTATATCCAACATTTTCTAGGAAGCCCCGCATACATCTATTTAATCCAATACATTTCAGTTTTACGAGATCTTGTTGTGGTAACAATTCATCATTCGAGTGTTAGTATCAAGTATCAAACATCTGAGGTAGCATAAACCCTTTATCCCTCTAATTTTTTTAGTTTCTTTATTAGCTAGTGCACTAATCTGATTAACAAATGAGAAATTTGGACAACATTCCTACCATTCCCAAAGTGGGACCACCCTTTTGGTGGTTTCTTTTTTCTATATTTTTCTTTTTCCACTAACACTCCAACATGAGGCATGGCTTTATTACTTGCTCATTTCGTGGCTTGGATCACTCATCATTCGAGAAGTGTAGACAAAAAGGAAAAGCATTATATAGCTATTCTTTTTTCCTTATTTTTTCCTTTTGACATCATACCTTCCCTTCTTCTCACGATTACTCATCAAACATTATATTTTGTTTTGGGATTAAAAACAACCTTTCCTTTTGCATCCCTCTTGTTCATATATTTTAAGTAGGATGTTCAATATTTTCATCACATGTCTTATCACGCACAACCTAAAACTTCAAAAGTCAATCAATACATTAAAAATTCATTTCACCTAGTTCACCGATTGGAATTTAATCACCCAATAAGAGACCATTTCAAACACTTCCAGCCATAACCTACATGACACCAAACATAGTTTCCCATCTCTTAGGTCATTTCATATCCATCCTCTTCACATTTTATTAATTAAAACATAAAAAATAAATTGTTTTCTTTTTTCTGTTTAAAAATGGAACTAAACTTTTCCTTAAGAAGTTCTCGTAGTCCTCTTTGACCCCATCCATACCATCAGTTTGCTCCTAGATCTTCCTCTACCCCTATCTATGACTATCTTCTTCATAGAGATCCAATATATATCCCATATCAATCGTAGACCATGCTTCACCCTCATTGCCTTATGTATCATACCCTTTATCTCCACCACCTTACTCCATTTCCTTATATCTCTTCACATCTACCTTCATTGTCTTTAGCCTCATCCCCATGCACCATTCCTATTTCTACCCCATATTCTTTGACCTCATTACCTCGTTCCCTTCCTATGTCACCCGACATCACCATACCCACATCTCTTATGGATATTCCTCATGAGAACCCCATCCATGATTTCCTTCTCCATAGGTATCAGTCAATAGATCCTACTCCATCTTATGACATCTCTCCTCCTATCTCACCGAGGGATACCTCCAATGAGCCTACCATATTAGACCTCCCCATTCTTTCCCCATATCCATCATCTCATTATGATCCCACTTATCACCATACTCCTACATCCTCTCAAGCTACCCCATCTTCATCACATGACATCTTTAGATAGCCATTTCCCAATCCCCCACCATCAAGTTCATCTACTACATCACATCAATTCAACCCATTCTTAATCAACACCATACATCAGACACCTCTTTCCACATCATTTTTACCCATTTCTTCATCAACTTTTTCCTTCAAATTGCACCCTCGGCCCCTTCTAACATCATTCCTACATCCATTACATCTACAGTCATCTTACCTACCTCCCTTACTTCTACCACTTCTCTTACAACCACATCCAGTCCTACTCTTACCACATCTACATCAGCCTTAGCCACACCTACCTCTACATCTGCACTTGTCACCACACTTACATTTATATCATTATCACACATTTATTTTCCTATGCCTACATCATCTGAGATTGTATCTACCTGTTATCTCTACCACATATCTCCTCAATTATGACCTCCTCACTTATCTCATCCACACATAGTGTCTTGACATTTTTATTCCCACATCCACATCTACATCTGTCACATATCCTCAACCCACCTATATTCCTCTTGAAACACCTAAAATAACCATGGTGGGAACTCATCCCTCTTCCATCCCTATCCATCCACCATCTACACCATCTCACATAGACATCATCAATGCATGATTTAAAAAACCCTCTTTTTATTCACACCTACTCATACTATTGATTCCACACATAAACCTAATCAATCCACTACATCGGACCCTATTCCCCCATACACATATCTTCCACCTTTGCCTCTTGTTCCATCTTATGATTCCATCTTGTTTCCCATTTCTATGCTTCTTCCCACACCTACCACATTGACTATCATGACCACATCCCCATTATCTCCTTCTTATTCTACATCACCAACACCATTTGAACAATATTGGTAATACCTTCAACTTGCACCAGATATAGGTGATCCTCATGTATCATCAACACAACTAGTCATTCCCACATCTAACCAATCTTTACCATCCTTATAATCCATCATGCAGAAGCTGCTTTCACTATCATCTATCACATGATCACCAGATCCCTCGATCAGAGATCATTATCATCCCCGCAAGGGTACTCCTCAAAAATCCAAATCTAAAGACCTTAGCATCCTTCCACATCGGTCCCTTAATAATCCTCACAAGAAGATCAACATCCCTCCTATCGGAAAAAATCTACATGTTCCATTCTAGGGCCTCATCATTATTTTCTAGGACCCCTTCCTCCATCACGACTAATTAGCCCATCGAAATCCAAAAATATGATTCTCTCCCAAAGCCAACCCCTTCATCAAAAACACCTCCAATTATCTAGTCATACAGGCCTAAATCATCTACCTCCACTTCTTCTTCTAGACCACCTAGACCTTGACCGAGTCCACATTTACGTTCTTCATCCACACCATCCTATAGTAATTTTCCTAGTTCCCATATTGAATCATAAGCGAAGGTCCTCTAACATTTTTTTAGCATTCTACTATCACACTTCCACCTATCAAAGCCTTCAAATGGAACCATTCAAATCCCTCATATTTCAATTCTCATCACATCTATGCTTATCATCACACCTCATTCCATGATATCAAGCATTTTAAGGCCCTCTAGACCATTGTCCATGATTTTATTAAGAAAGAGGACCTCATCAATGAGTCCCCTTCACCATCTAATACTTCATTTGTAGCACATCTGATCCCTTTCACCGCATCTCCATCCAATCATCCTCTTGATGAGGTTCCTCCCTTGTTCATCGATACCATTTTCCTTGATCCACCCTATTCTTGACATTCGTATCCTTTGACATCAACTATATTATCCACATCCCTTTCACTAGTGGAGCATCTTCCCCCCATTTTTGATCTTTAAGCACCTTTCTTCTCGTTCCCATCGATTCTTCCTTCTACACTTGGGGGAATTCTTTCTAGGAATTTTCTGTTCATGGGACCTTTCCATATTCGACATCATCCTATCTCATCTAGCTTGGTTTATCCAATCATACTTTCATCCCCTCTTCCTACAACCACCTTTGTGGCCATATATATGCTTCCCTTTGGAAGCACCATGGCTTTGAACCCACCATTACAATGCCTATTTCATAAATCTTTATTTAACTCATCTCATCTGATCCTTATTTATTTTGTCCCTCTAGGGGATCATTTTTTCATCTTAAATGCATACCACTCACTTTCCTAATAGGTTTTGTTTGATATTATTTTTCATTCCTTCATCCCATCCCATCATCCTTACATGGCATTAATATCGGCAATCTAACAACTAAATCGGAATGCCATTATTCTAGAAAGGGGCCAACGCAGAAAGTTATTCCCTAACTAGATCGACCATACGGTAAAATGGAATTGGAACCATTTACCACATTGCACTTGTGATCGTTTCTATTGTTATCACATTTACCAATGTGCCCTTAATCATGACTTTAGATCATTCCTCTATCGGATCCCGTTTCCATTTCTCTTCATGGTGATTTGGAACTATGTGGTCTTATGTTAATTCCCAGATGTGACATTAAATATGGGCACTACGGCTCTACTTGTATAATTTTCCCTTTGGTTAGGTTCTCCCTTTTGGTGGGAACTCTACGATCATCACGTCCATCTCCCTCTTATTTACCTATTAGAACCATGCAAATCCAGGGGTGTCTTTACCTGATTTCTCGAAGGATGGTTATGCTTGCCATTTATATATTGTAAAGTAGACCATTCCTTAAAGGATGGCTACTCCTTATGGAATTTTAAGGCTTCCCTAAGTGACCAGCCTTCCATTTTATTAGCATCCTAAGAAAGCTTCCCATATTGATTAGCTTTCTCTTTCCCTTTCCTAGAGTGGGGAACAGTTTTAGGGAACACCATTTTTGGAGAACCCTCTTTCCTCTCTACAAGTGCATCTCAAACCCCTTTTCTCATGTCAACATTAGGTCTATGAGATTATCTCGTCCATTTCTTTCTTGTGATATCTGATATGACTAACTATATTTGTTTATTTTCTAACATTTATTTTGGTCACATGTGCTTTGCATAACCTAGATTCCTTTTTACTTACATCCAATGTGGTTGGAGGAATTTTTTTCCTCATCATAACATTGTGTCATTCATACATATGAGCTTCCATTATTACGAGGTATTATTCATCGTAACCCCATCACATTGTTCCTCAACACATATCTCTTCATTTCATTTTAACTATGTATGTAAACAACACATTTATTATTAATCACATCCATTTCCAATATATTTTTATCACATCTTATCTATACATTTTAATCACCATAATCAAAATTTAAATTTAAATTTTTTTATCACATCATACATTCATATCACCATCTATACACATTTTAATTTCAATTAATCATATATTTGCCTTATCATCATCATCAAATCTAAACATGAAGCATATAGTCCTAGTCCTCACATCACACATTTATATCCATACTCACATTTGAATCTAAAATAACCATCTAATCACACATGTATTTCACCATCATCATCAAATATAAACTAAACATGCATTCCAAGGTAACCATCATTATCATATCTCATCTAAGCAACCATCATCATAAATATCTAATCTAAAATCATCACATCACATAGAATTTAAATCATCACATCATACAATAAACACATGGACAAACACAACACATAATGATCCATGAATCAAAACCATATATTTTGTGTGTGTGTGTGTTTCAAAATAGTATCAATACATTATGACCCTCTAGGGGGATCCTTTAGAGCCAAAATGTTATCAAAATTAGTAAACTACATGTCTAATACTCTCATACCCTCTCCTCTAGGGGCAGGTATAGCACCTAAACCCTATGTGTCATCACCACCCTCTTGACCTCCCTCCTCTCACCATGGTTGAGCTACACTCTCTCTACTCCTCAATGGCCCAGCCCCACCCGCCACCTACCTCTAGAGATTCTCCAAGTATGTAGGTGTCCAAGGTAGCTTTTGGATCACAATATCCTCCTAATATTTGGCCTCAGTGGCCAACGCTAAGTACCTATTCATCCCAATCATACCAAGGGGTGCCATCTTTCATGACCCCTGCAAAGTGTTACCTAAATGCCGGGGATGACTCAATCACTAAAATGATAGCTAGATCTACAAAGAGGGCCCTGTAGGCCTTCCTCTACCTATGGTAATAGTATCTCTCTTGAGAAATTTGATCTCACTCCTACATGACTTCATCTCGCTCTTTTGTATAGATGTGTCTCACTCTACACATTTCTCGTCACTCTCGACCCTCATTTCATCCAACTCAAAGCATGCAAGCATTACACCTCAATGGAATTTCCATATCCATCATCTCCACTTCGTTTAGGAGCCACCTCAACATCTACCTCCATCTCCTCCATATCCTCCCTCCTTATCTCCCCTGAGTTGCCCATGTTTTTGTATGCCAATCGAAGTACCCTTCTCATACTCCCACATCATCATCATAATCCCATGGCAAAGCCTCCTCCTCTAAAGTGGAGTGTCTGGCATAGTAGGAATCGGTATCTCTTTGTCTATTTCCTCACTCCCTGTACAAAATCAGATCATGAGGTCTCGACTAAACAAATCCGAACTATCTTCACACCTTGTCAAACAAGTAAAACCTCAATCATCTCAGCCTCCATTCTTGGACCCACCATGTTAGTCTCATAACCTAAAACTTGACATTTTCCCCTAGCCATATGGGTAAATATCGATATGATATCCATCTAACTGATCTACATCAAGATCTATTATTTGGTTGACATACCAATCAACTTTGTAGTCCCATCTGTCTCTAAAGGCCTAGTCATCCCTCCACCTAAAAAATCAAACCTCTAGCTCAATATGGTCCTTGTGACCCATGGAATCCCTAGTAGCCTAATTATTGTTATGTGCTCATAATCCCAATAGTGTAGTAAGAATTTAACATCCAACCCTGATCTCCTACCATCCCTATATACAAATAGCTCATGATACACCTAAGCTAATAAGGCGGTCCCAAATGAAAAGATTGTCTAGTGGTCCACAATATCGGCCACTACCCTAGTTAACGCCCATGGAAACCGAGCTCCTCCTGAGTCCAGAAAATCATAGCAGGACACTGCCATCATCACCATGTAAATCAATCGGTTATGTGCCACCCCAACCTCATATCTCTACTTATTGATCGAAAAAGTATGACACTTAGTAGAAAGCACATAGAGGGTTCACGCATGGGAACAATGCACATTCAAAGGTGTGGAAGGATAGGGATGGAAACACATGCAAATGAAAAGGATGAATTTGGGACTTAGCCATTTTCATGGTTAGGGGCTATTTTTGGAGATAACGTGCAGAGCACACAAATTGGATAAATACTTGCGTGACATGCATAGGATATTTTTGGAAGAGTGTCTACTAAACGCTTCACATGGGTTTGATTTAATAATATAATTACTACTACTAGTTAACCAGAAGAGATCTATTATTCATGCACTTACATATGTGTCTATTATTGTAAAGGTGTGTGGCTATTTTCAATATGTGACCTATTTTGAGAATTATGTAAGTAGTGAAGGGAAATTCCCCACCCTTATAAATATGAAGTAATTTTCATAGCTTAAGAGAGGACTATGTATGAGCTATTGTGAAGTTATGTTTCCAGATCTCGATGTGTGCATGAATTTATTGTACTAGTTATTATAAGAAGCTTCGTTTATTTACTTGTGTTTAACATAATGGAGTGCATGATGGTGATTCAAGGTGTTAAACATGATCATAACTAGTTTTTGCATGGTTAAATTCATTATGGATGTTGTTTAAATCCATTAGTCTTTAGATCTAGATATGGAATATGATCCATAGAATGTTTATACTATTTATGGATCTGAATGCATCAACTCTTCATCTTTCTAACATCATGCACAAAAACCCTAAAGATGGGCTCTGGTAACTTTGTGCACTTCGGGTGAGTGCTCGTCCTAAATTTGGGTGATGTGTCATCATGCCTAGGTTATTTCTAGTAAATTCTAGGCTACATCGTTGGTTCTGTTATCGTGACCTCTTTTTAGTTGTTTTCGGGATGTTTCACAATGAAGACATAATAGTTTACCTTAGCAAATGGTGAGGAGTGGATAAAAATTTAGAAGAAGAGTATGCATGGAGGTTCAACACCAGATCTGAGTTTAACACATACACATAGGTGGAGCAGAATTTTTACGATTATTTATATGAGAGCTTCTTTACTATCTTTCTAGTCAAGCTATAGGAGTGGTTGGTTACTTATGCATCTAAACAAAATTTGAGGTATCACACACTTGTCTGGATGCATGAGTAACTTTAAGCTCTCTATGATGCTGATCTGATTTTGGACATGCATTGTGGATACTTGGTTTTATGGTGTTCTGAATAGTTATATCTTGGAGTATTCAATTTCCACTTATTCTTTCCCGAGAGGTAGCTAAGTTCTAGTTTTTACGATATCCCGGAGAACTTACTGCGCAAGGCATTCCACTGATGATTAAAATCTTGATGGTAATCTAAACATAGAAGAAAAACCTATGGGTAGCTAAACCCCACCATGTGTGAGGGAAGGATAAGGTTTGGTAAAATATGGAATACCTAGTGGTAAAAATTCAGAGAGAATAAAGGAAAATTAAGTATAATGAGGTGCGCAAGAGGGAGATAGAGAAGTAATGGGATGTTATAGAGTGAATGGCATTGAGGAGAGAGATGGATCGTAAAGGATTTGGAGATCACATAGAAGGTGTGGAGACAGAGCATCAGGAACTCCCCCATTTGGGCAAGCATGACGGGAACCTCCTCAACCTCACATGGAAGCGCACCAAAGAGAGACAACCCTGGGCCACATGTGTGCATCTTAATCTACCTAGAAACCCATCCCTTGTGCTTGGTTTTCTAGTATCTAGTATGAAAAATAGTCAGCAAGCTAAGTTGGGAAGTAGGGAAGAAGAAGTAAGTCACATAATCAATACATTGATGGTAGGGAAAATTTATTCATTATTATTTGGAGGTACCTTTTCAAGTGCATCATCTATGTAGAATGTGAGTGCATAGAATTTGGGGCTCACTTCTAGGAGTGGTACCACTTCATAGACTATGGGAGTTTGGTACAAGAATAATATTGGGACATAAGGAAGTACATCTTCTAGTCCGCTTCTAGCTACATGTGGAGGATCGGGAGGTATATTTGGTTCTAGTCCCAAACGAGCTGGTGGTTTACGGGAGGTATAGGTAACACATGAGGTTCGGATCATGTGGGAAAGGTCGCACCAACCCCAAAATATTTACATGGAGATGTCTCTTCTTCTACCAAAGTATAGGGGCATAGAGGATGTTGTTGAACATGTGCACATGTGTGAGATATCTTGTGGCACGTGAAAAGGATCATGACATCCAAGCATAGGGAAATTCAATTTTCCACTACATTATAAAGACATGCACACAATTGGTATAGAAATTTTGACCCACATTAGACTTGTGTAGACTATGCAAAGATCAAAATATGCTTTCCATAAGGATTTTCTCATCCCTAAGTTCAAGCGAGAAGAGTATAAGAGCACTCAAGGATATTAAACAAGGCACTATTGAGAGTGTCGTGAGTATGATGCCCAATTCAAAATGCTTTTATCGAAGCTCTCTTATAATATTCACACAAGCTAGCATGCATAATGGTTCATTGGAGGTATGATCACACATTTTAGAAGGATTTGTCCCATAAGACATAAACTGGTCCATGTGAAGCACTTGAAACAGATTTTCATGTTGAGGTCATCAGGAGTATAAACACTGGAGTAAGTCCATTCTTGTAGGTATAGATTACAACTATGGTGAAGTAGTTGGAGAAACTATTGTAAAATTCAATACATGAGACACGCACGGGGATTTGGTGTACAAATTATGAAGTGTAAGGCCACACCAAGGATAGTTTTCCCAGCAAATCAGTACGTTCATTGATGCTAGAATATGATATATGTCATTTAAACCATGATGCTAGCCAATACCCATTATTACATTGTGTGATAAGGAAGAATGTATCCTACTATTATAAGATTTTTTGGTCCACGAATCATGATAAAAAGGACTATAGATTGATTGGTTAGATCCATGATGCTATAGATATTGGTGTACAAAATATAGGAGTATCGGTAACTCTAAATGAAATAATGAGCACCATGATTGACATCAAAATCAAGAACGCTATGATTAGAGTGATAGGCGTTATGATTGAGGATGTGGCAAAGGTCGAGGATACCATGGTGAATTTAGGGGATGAGGCCATGGTAGTGGATGAGGCAAGTTACCTCATGGAACATGCTTTACATGTGGATCACCTAAACACTACTGGGCATGAATGTCCTCGAGAATATTACATGTTATTTATGTGGAAATAATCATAGCTATGAGGAATTCTTGGACTTATATGAGCATCTTAGTAAGCAACATAAATAAGAAAACAAATGCTCAGGGATGGTTAGGATACAATGCATTGTGGAAAATAAGTGGATGCTCAAGTTAGAACTAGAATCTGATGTATTACCTATGAAGATCACAACCCATATTGAAGTGACGCGCACTAAAGAAGCATTACAACTGAAGCCCACCATCACTAAGGAGGAGGTTCTATATTCATGGTACCCCAATCCTACCCATTAGAAGGAGGTTTATCAGAAACCATGGAGGTACTCGAAATATTTAGGGTGAAATACAATTTATAAAGGAGAAATAATAGAATATGGAAATAAAGAAGGAGGTAGATACGGTCCAGACATATAGTGATGAGTTGAAGGAGGTATGTAAAATGTTGCGCCTTGGGATAATATTATTCCATTACTAGGGACATGGCTAAAGGGAAACACTTTGCACGCTAATACTAAGAATGGGTGATGGATCCTACATGTAAATTCCCCCATAGATTAGACTATGACAAGGAAATCAATTTGAATGTTTTTATGGATGGATGTATTTTGAGAAATATATTGATTGATACAGTGCGAAAGTCAATGTGCTTACTTTAGATGCATTGGTATAGATGGGGAGACCTATATTGCATCCATATTCTAATGTATTATTTATGGCTATTCGAACTAAAGCCACTCTATCATAGTTTTAAAATATGCATCCATTACTATATAGGGGACAAAGTTCACTTGGGATTTTGAGGTTTTAGCGCTTGAGAATCGAGATAGTTTCAAGCAATGCTTGAAATCCCTTGGTGTTATACAAATAATGTTGATCTTCGGTTTAAAAAGAGATATATCAGTTTTGAAAAAGAATGAAAGGGTTATTATACCTTGAATTGATGGGAAATCTACACCCTATGTTGAGTCTTTCGGTGAAGAATATTTGAACCGAGATCTATGTACGCGCCATCCTGGGACCCGAGAGGTCCTTGAGCCATCTAAGGAGGGAAACCTTCGGTGGGAAGATGCATAGTCTATTAGTGATACTATAAGTATTGATTGTGATAATTATACTCATGGTACTTATGAGTTGGTAGGGCAAAAGTAAAGAGCACATTTGCGTGGAATAGTAAACCTTGTTACGTCGGGAGAATAGGTAATAGCTCGAACCTTGGTACATTGGGGAAGGAGACCTATGATATTCCATGTACTATGGAGGAACAAAGTGGATAGAAAATTTAGAGAGAAGAAGTATGCTATAATATACCATACATGGGAAAATAGCGTACTAGTGTGTGGTTCATATGGATAACCTTGTAGAAAGGAATGAAATCAGGATTTCTCTTACAACTTGGTTTTCCGTAAGTAATGCACTAACTCAAATTTGCACATATCATGGTAATCAACCTATTCCACACCACATCTAGCCGTGTGATAGGATCTCGACATAGGGTTGGGAAGCTTTACCACCTTTGTTATGGGTGGAGAAACTTTATTCCCTTTATAACGTTGTGCACGGGCTTGGTATGTATATGCAAAGCTACATAGAGAAACTAGAAATTGGTAGGATTTGATTATAGTTATGGTCCAGACTTTTGACTTCTTTCTACCTAACCTCTAGTAGAAGAGGCATTAAGGGTTATAAATTAGTTAACTATAGGAGATAGTGCAAAGGTGGAAGAACTCATTCAGGAGTTATTTGAAAGAAATGACTTAGGAGCACGTTTTGCTATAGAAATAGAGATAGATGCCACACTACTTAAGTGCACTTACTTTGAGAAAGAAAAATAGAAGATGGTCTATATATTAGATGATGAAGAAGTAGAAGAACTAGATATATTTCATTCAACAAGTGCGTGTGAGGTCTTGGATAGTGCAGAATAACAACATACGCACCTATCATGAACCTATGAGGACCAAGAAAGTGAATATTGGTACGGATTTGAGCCTAAAGAAGTAAAATTGGAGATTATTGGTCCGAATCTAAAGTAGTAATAATAGTGGAATTACTCGGTGATTTTTAGGATTTATTTCCTAGGGGATACCATGAATTGAAAGGAGTTCATGCATCATTAGGAGAAATGAAGATAAATCTTAAGGAAGGTGCGCGCCTGGTCAAGAAGAGACCCTATAGGATGAATCCCAACTTACGCAAAAATGTAAAGGAAGAAATTGCCAAAATGTTGAAGTATAGAATCATAGAGCCCCTAGACGTGTCATAATTGGTTATCCCAATGGTGATCAGTATAAATAAAGATGGTCGTATTAGGATCTATGTGGACTATAGGGAGATAAATTTTGCATGTGTGACTGATCCTTTCCCTACGCCATTCACTGAGGAAATATTAGAAGGCATTGCAGGGCACGAGATCTATTCCTATATAGATGGATTCTTTGGGTATCATTAGGTTAGCATTGCACATGGGAGGATCGGGAAAATACTACTTTCACCTTTGAATGAGTAATTTTTGCATATATTTTGATGTCATTCAAAATGAAAAGTGCACCTCCTATATTTTCATGAATAGTTGTTAAAGCATTCCAAGATTTTATTCATCTTTTCTTACAAGTTCACTTAGATGATTAGATGGTGTATGGGCTTGTTAAGGATCCTTGTAACAATTTACACTTAATGTTTGAAAGATGTAGACAGCTAAGCATCTCTTTGAACATCAAAAAGTGTGTGTGCTACACCTTTTGGCACTCTGTTAGGGAATATTATCGAAAGGAATGTTTTTGGTAGATCCAACTAAAATTGTAGTTATTGTTAGCCTATAATAACCTACCATTAAGAGTGAAGTGCGTGGATTTTTGGGTCACACTGGGTATTATAGAAATTTTATCGAAGGATATACTAATTTTCCGCACCCTTGGAGGAGTTACTAAAAGGAAAAGGGACATTCTATTAGGGGAACCACAGAAGCATGCATTTGAGATATTGAAGGAGAAAATTACTACAAAGTGCCTATTCTATGATTTCCCTCGTGGGACCAACCATTTCATGTATATGTGGATGCTTCGACACATCCATTGGTGTGGTGTTGGCTCTACCTGGAGAAGGTATTATAGATCATCATATATTTTTGTCTAGTAAAACATTGACTCATGTAGAGCAGAATTATACAACTATAGAGTGTGAAGCTTTGTTAATGATCTATGTGCTACATAAATTTAGATAGTACCTGTTAGCAACACCATTTTTATTATATACCGATCACATGGAATTAAATTATTTGGTAAACAAGCCCATTTTACAGGGCTGCATATTTCAATGGGTAATCTTATTCCAAGAATTTGATTTTACGGTTGTGGTAAAAGAAGGGAAAAGTAATTCTTTCCTATACAATTTATCAAGGATACAATCGGGAGAAGACGTACAAGAAATTAAAGATATGATTCGGATGCCCATTTATATAGGTTACATCGCACACCTTCATACTTGGAGGATATTGTTTTTTTTCTATGCATAGGTGTGGTGTCAGAAGGACTAAAATCCTTAGAGAAGAAGTAACTTGCAATTGATGTAGACTTTTATGTTGATTATCGGTGACTGTACAAGTTAGGCCAAGATGAAGTAGTGTGTTGATGTGTATGGGAGTATGAGCACACAATATATCATGGAAGAGGCTTACGGTGGTATTGCGGTGGGAACTATACAGGTGATGCCACAACGCATAAAATTCTACTCATTGGATTTGGTGGGAGACCCCGTATAAGGATTGTAAGGCATATTGCAAGGCTTGTGATCATTTTTCAAAGGTGCCTTGGTAAACCAGGAAAAGAGATGAAATGTATTTAAGACCTATTCCTAGTGCAAAACCATTTGAAAAATGGGCTATAGATTTATGGATCCTATTTCACCAATCGCATGAGCTAGATCATGCTACATCATCACTTGTACAAATTATCTTATGAGTTTGGTGGCAAAGACCTACCAAGGATTGTACAAAGTAGCTATAGTAGTCAAGTTCTTATGGAAAAATGTTCTTACAAGGTATAGATTATTGTTGAGTTTGACCAGTGATAGGGGCACACACTTTTGAATGAGACAATTAGAATTATATTGGATGAGTTCATGATTCCACACTGTAAAACTACACCATATCATCCTTAGGAAAATGGGACATTGAAGCTTTCAAAAAAGTTTTGAGCAGGACATTGACAAAAATTAGTGATGTTGGAAGGAAAGACTGGGATGATAGAGTTTCTATCATGCTTTGGATGTATAGAACAACATAAAAATGGTTAAACAAGGCCACACCCTTTCAATTGGTGTTTGGCGCATAAGTAGTTTTTCCTATGGAATTCACGGTACCTTATTTACGTATTGTGCATGTTGGAGGTATAGATGATGAGAAAGAATTAGAAGAATGAATTGAAAATTTTACCAAACTAGATGAGCGATGAGAAATAACACATTGGAGTCAGAAGTAAGAAAAGTCTAGGTAGAAAGCATGACATGACCGGCACATCAGGGACAAAAATTTTGAGATTGGACAAATGGTGCTTCTTTATGATTCTAAGTTTCTACGCCATCTAGGAAAAATTAAATTACATTGGTTAGGACCATATGTTATCACTCACATACTTGAAATAGGTACTTGTCAATTAGAGGTGCTTGATGGAATACGGTTACCTAGTTATTTCAATGGGAGTAGGTTGAAGCCCTACTATAAATAAGTCTTCTTGGTGTTTGTAATAAGGCAAAGTGTTTCCATTTAGATTAGGTTTTCATTTATGTATTCCCTTAATGTATTTCCTTCTTTGTCACTATGCTTTGTCAATTTATTTGGTGTTTTGTATAAATAAGTGTGTTTGTATGCCAAAAGCTAATTACCATTTGTAGTATTTTTATGTGCATAGAGGACTACACATACCATTGGTGTGGGGTGGATGTTTACAATTGGGTAAAAATCAAGGAATAAACTATTACAGGTGCTATTTGAGTTTGGAAAGGAGTTTGTTAGAAGAGATATTTCTTCTAAAAGATGAGCATAGATGGGAATAAATGAAGGAATAATATAACATGAGGTAATCGGTGGCCATGTAGACTACCGGGAGAAGGCACAATGGCAAGGTACTCAAGTGCATGGAAGTGTGTCGAAGAGAATTTTGTAGCTGAAGGTAGGAAGATGTTCTAGAAGATCATATCTAAAGCATGAAGGTGTACTATGTAAATATTGTGAAAATGGTCAATTAATGAGAGAATTCTTTGGTAGGTGAAGGAGAAATAAATGTAATAACTTTTAAAAGTATATATAAGGATGGGATGTGAATTCATTTTTACCATTGTAATCGTAAGTATTTGAAAGAGATAAGTGCAAACAAGTTGAGTAACATATATTGAGGTGTGGAGAGTGTGAAACCAGAAATGGAGAGAAGATTTGTCCGTAGAAGAAGCTTACATCCCCATTGGCAAATGGTTTGAGAAAAGAAGACAAATTGTGAAAGAGCTAGGGCATGTGATTTCAAACTAGGGGATGCATATTTAAGCTAGGGTTTGGACCTTATCGCTATAGAAAATAGAAAGTGAAGAATTTTCATAATAGAAAGGATAGAAAGGTGATATTTTCATATTACACCAAAGAAAGTACCTACCGTAGGAGCCAAAGGAATGAAGAAAGTGGAGGTAGAAATTGAAGTTGCACCCAAGAGTAATGTTTTGGGGATATAGTACCTAGAAGGTGTTATAGCTGGCCAAGAATGGGATCCCCACATCCGTAAGTGTAAAATAATCACCGCACCTTAGATAAGATGAAGGAGTTAGATGCGTTGTTCATCATGAAGACTAACAAGACACAGTGGTGGAGGGCATGCCATGATATGATGATGCTGGGGAGAAGTTGTTAAAGTAGGTTAGAGTTTATTAGTTGTACAAGCTCCCTTATTTCAGAAAGTATTAACCATTATACTAGTGGTTAATGAGAAAATTCCATGAGGACTTATTCTATATCACTAGACGGAGGGTCGAATCACGGTCACCTTGATTACAACACCGACAGGATTAAAAGGCATAAGGGTAGACCTGGCTAGTGACTTGACTGATAAAGAAACAATCATGGAAACACAAAAAGAGGTGGGATAGACAAAGGTTCTGTATAGGATGTACATTGACAAGTTAAATAAGTACCCAAAGTGGTTTAGGAAGTTGCACATCTAGTAACAAAGTTAAAGAACCAAGAGAGGTGGTTGTAAGTGAAAAAAATTTGGCTACATATCGCAAGGATAATATCACAGGGAGTGATCTATAACATAGTAGGCTACATTACAGAGAACATTATCAAGGAAGTGCGCATAGGTGATAAAATAATTTTTGGCGCTATTTTACTTTCTTTAGTATTTATGGATATTGGAGTGCCCAATGGGCCAAAAGACAAGATTTGGGAGTATCCCATGGAGAATAAATCCCTTGCAGAAAGGTTTGACAAATATTTATGTGAAGGGTTAATGAGTGGGCCATTCAAATAGAGGGTGGAGATGTGGTATGATAGGATCTACACAAAATTTGAAGAGGAGTGGCACATTCCTAAGGAGTTACCGTTAGTGGTGGGTAAGGTAATACAATTCATGAGTGTACCAACACTTTTGCATCACATGATTTTCTATGAGGGATGGGACTTGGAGCCCATGGTGTAAACTATCGTATGCCTTCACAAAGATGTTACTTCTAAGCATCAGTCCACCATTTTATTGATGTACGCTGCCTAAATTTTATTGTAGACAAGGTAGATTATGACTACCACACTCTGAGGAAGACATATGTATTTCCAAGCCGGACTACCTATGTTGAGAGGCTCATTTTAGACGTTATAAACATGAAGCATGTAATCTTGGAAATTGGGGACATTGGAGCAAAGCACTCGTATACCTTCAACTTAAGCCCAAGATGGAGAATAAAAATATGTGGAGAATGAGTTCACGCTCCCAGGGCCACCTAAGGGAAAACATACAGTGGAGAACGTACTAGCTCCAAAGCCCATGAAACCTATAGAGGTAGATGATGAGGAAGAAGAGCACGAATACATTGTAGGATTAGAACATAGAGGTTGGAGACATCCCTGAGATAGAATGGATATTGAGCATGTAAGTACCCCACCTTAGGTACAAGAGGAAGAAGAGGACTTGGAAGTAGTCTAAGGAGAGTTCCGTTTCAAGAGGGTTTTCAGAATAACAAGAACACAAGGCATGGGAACTCCTCAGCCGTGTTAGGAGGTCACCACGACTCTCCCATAAAAAAGAGACAACTGAGAGGAAAAGGAGGAAGTTGAAGCTAAATGAGGAGGTGGAGGAGTTTCTTTGAGAGTGTGCTCATAACTCTTGTACCACTAGAAGATGTGGAAGAACCCAAGGATGAAGAAATGAAGGATGAAGAAGAAGGAGTAAAGGAGGCAAGAGAAACAGAACAAGATACTGCTCAGAACATAGAAGATCCAACTCCAAACCTTGGCGCTCAAGTTCCTAAGGGGCCAAGAACAAAGAGGGAAAGTGGGGAGTATGCTGCACCAATCATGGGCTATGATGAGGACACAAGTAAAATTATCTACGTATGATTCTAGAATATAGTAGGCCTCAAGGAGTTGTATGGATGGGAGTTGATGGACCCAAACATGGCTACTACACATGTAATAAAATAATTGTCTTGGTCCATGTAAAATCACATGGATGATCCTAATTTTTATGTATGTGAAGAGTCATATGTATCAATAAGAATGAGGAAGGCATCAGTAAAACATGCACATAACTATCAAGCCCATTATTATGTCTAATGAACAAGTGAGTAATGCCTTAGTGAATGTATCTATAGAGGTGGTGCGGTGGAATGTAGATAAGGATACAACTATTAGAGCACTAATCTAAAAGGAGAGAAGGACCTAGGAAAAATAAGAATGCGGTTCTAATCAGCATTGAAGAGGAGATCAATGATCATGTCTTGAAGGAAAGACAACACCGAAGTCCAAGGTACCTAAGAGGTTCCTTGGCATTTATGCATTATATGCATACATTAGTTTATTTTTTTCTTGATGATGGACTGATTTGGATGCGAGAACCAAAGGACCTTGAACAAGAAGTAGAGAGAGCAAGGGCCTTAGTAGTTAGAAATATTTCATCTTATGAAGCCTTGCTCCAGACTTTGTAGGAAGAGCTGAAGAAAGAAGACCAGGCATTGAATATTTGTGCAGCTCCGTGAAAGTTTGTAATTAGAATCGAACAATGGTAGAATACAATGAATTCCTAAAGGTTATGAAATATGATACATTGGGGTGTACATAACGATTATCACTAGTAAAGAAAAAGTGTGAGGCATTTGTAGTAGCCCAAGACCCACATAAATAAAGGTTGGATGAAATTAGGAAGCTTATAGCATAGAAGATGGATATTCTGGAAGGAAAGGTAACTGCAATGTCCAACATTGTTATAGTATTGTAGAAAGATAAGGAAGATATTGTGCAAGATGAGTTAGATTCTATTGCATCAGATATTCCAAAAAAGGTAGAATTTGTGCTAAGTGATTGGAAAACGTTAGAGGCTAAAATTAAAGAAGAATATCCAGATATAATTTTTCGGTTGAAACAAAGGACATTATAAGGTGAAAGTTCATTCTTTGTACAATAATTCTTTAATTTCCTTTCATTCCCATTCTTTATTCTTTAAAGTATCAAGAGGTAACCATTTTTGGGTGGAAATGCAGTTTAGTGTGGGGTAATGTTGAGCAGAAAAAGTATGACACTTAGCAAAAGGCACATAGAAGGTTTACGTGTGGGAACAGGGCACGTTCAAAGGTGTGGAAGGATAGGGAAGGAAATGTGCGTGAAAGACAAGGAAGGATTTGGGACTTAGCCATTGTTAGTGCAAAATCATAGCACCCCTGGATGCACATCAGGCATCTAGGTTGATGTTCAGCATCCAAGTGTGATTGCAGCAAAACATGGAAACCTCTCTCCAAGCGTGGGACTTGTGAAACCGAGAGAGGAATCTCCAGAGAAGGCTGGTTCCTGCTCCTAAACTACCTGCCACAAGCTATTCCAGTGCAGGCAAGCTAATCTAATCCTAATCTAACCATGCCAAGGAGACAGAGAGAGAGAGAGAGAAGGGAAAAAAAGCAAAAGCCTACACTAAAATGGTGATACACCAGAGAAGGAGAATGTTGGACATCTATCAAAACTACCATGGGACAAAGAGAGGTGAGCAATGGGAAGGATGGACAGATGCATCACAGGCCCAAGGATAGATTTCACACAGAAAATGTCCCAAAACTCCATGAACACAACTCCAAACCTGCAATGAACATTCAAACATGCACAGACACCTGCAATGAAGAGAGGCAAGAAGAAGACAAGCAAAAACGAGAGAGGATGGACAGATGCATCACAGAACACGTTTTGTTGCTCCAGAAGTTTGCACAGAACATCATTCCATTAGTAAAAGGCAAAAATGCCATTACAGAGCAAGGGAGGAGGTTCGAACTCCATTTTCAACCCTAGAGAAGAAAAGAAGGGAGGGCCGAGCCGAAAGAATGAACAACCTCTTTTTTTTTTTTTTAAAAAAATGAGCCAAATCTGGCTTTTACATTGCATGGGTCGAGCCCAGGGGACAGAAAACGTGGGAAAACGTGCAAGCCCATTCCTCATCGATGCAGATGCATTAAATCAAGCATGGAGGATCTTACCAACCCATACCCCGTCACTTTGAGTGATTTTAGAGGAGAATGCGACCCATTTGTATTAATTTGGCCGCTAAAATGTCACTTCTGGTGCAGAAGAAGAATGCGACCCATTAGCATTAAAACGGGTTGTTGAAAGGTCGCTTCTGGCCATTACCACACGTCAGAGCTGTTTCTCGATTTTCTCTCTTCATACTACACCAAAACTCGAGATTGATCCTAGAATCATGTAGAGCATCTCAACAGCTTTCCGTTGATATAAAGAACGTGGAAATCCGAGCTCTGGATCAAAAGATATGGCGATCTGAAGATTTAGGCACTAATGTATCAAAACGAATTTTAAAATGTTTTCCCGCTCTTCGCCATCTGGACGACACGTGGCACGTGCTGATTGGACGAGCAATTCTCTCTCCTCCATCTTTCGCGGGCCTTCCTTTTGAAATTACTTGTGGGCCCCTTAAACTTGGACACGTGGCGCCATTTCATTGGTTCGGTTCAGCGCTCGATAACTCGCCCCTTTGACTTTTGACTTTTTCTCCCGAGGACACGTGGCGTTTCGATTGGTCCTCGGCTCCTTCGCGTATTTCACCTCCATTTGTCCCGGATGTCCCATTTGATTTTGGGCCCTTTGTGCTCATTTCGGCCGGTTCGGGCATTTCGCGTCCATTTGTCCCAGATGTCCCATTTGATTTTGGACCCTCTGGACTCATTTCGGCCGATTCGGCCGGTTCGGGCATTTTTGGCCCGCTTGTCCCACTTTGCTTCGGACTGACTTGACTCTTTTCGGCCGGTTCGGCTGGTTCGCGCTTTTTGGCCCGATTGTCCCATTTGATTTTGGACTGTCTGGCCCTTTTTCGCCCGGTTCGGCCGGTTCGCGCCTTTTTGGCCCGATTGTCCCATTTGCGTCCCTCTCAGCAGTTAGCCAATTTTTTCTCGGTCGAACCGGCATTTCGCGCCCGCCACGTACTTTTGTCCCAGATGTCCCTGTTGCTTTGTGGGCTGTTTGTGCTTACTTCGGCCGAGCCGGCCGGTTCGGGCCTTTTTGTCCCAAATGTCCCGACTGCCCCTAGGACTAGGACTTAGTCATTTTTATGATTTTTTCCTGGATCAACCTACTTGCCTTCTGCAACCTTTTTTCGCATTTTCTCAGAGCTTGCTCTTTTCCTCTCAGACAGGGAACTTAGAAAATATTTGAGGGGACTCTAAGAAACATGATTTTTGGCCCCGAATCAATCAATTTTCCTGGGACTTGAATATTCTGATGCATGTTATCAAAATTACCTGGGGGGGTGAAATTTTGACAACAGTTTGGCGACTCAGCGGGGTCATCTGCCTGCTAGATGAATGATCAAGAGCTCAAGCATCCATTGGGCATGGAGTCATGAGTCGCAACCCGCAACGATCTCGAACTTTGAAAACCTCCTCCGAGCCACTTGGAAACCCATCAACCGGGAGTGTCTTCACCAAGATGCCACTGAAATGAACTGTGCAAGAGCAAAACCAGCAACACCAAAACTATGTACAAAACTGAAAATCATACATGCCCCAAATGGAACATGCAGAGTGTGCACAAGCACTTCTTCTACTGAAAGCAAACCTAGCTACTTACTCTAACTCGGAAGCAAAGGCAAGCTAAACAAACCCTGCAACAGGTTGTGAGAAATAGCTTCCTTTCTTCAAAATTGGCAGCCATGCAATTGATTTGGCACTGATCATGGCTGTTTGGATGGATGGAAAATCAACAAGAAGCTGGTCTTCTATCCAAATCATCAAGGTATCAATTGAAAAATCCAATACCTCTTTTAGTTGCTCGCATTTGGATTGGAGAGGTATGGCAGCTGATCCTGGTACTTTGTAGCTCATCCTCATGCTCAAGCAAGCATGACTGGTTGTGGCTTCTCCTTTGGCTCCAATGAAGCCAAATACCGATGGGCAAGGTCCGATCCATTTGATATGCCCATAGCTCTGATTTTCAACTCCAAGAATGGAGTCTTCTTGTAGACCCTCTTGAATGGATGGTGTGGAAGAAATGGTGAAATTTTCGTCCTTTCTCTTCCTCCAATGAATAACATGGAAGATAAAAATCTTCCAATCTTGATCCCAAAGAGAGCTGTCAGTAAGATGCAAAGTCGCTGCAAATGAAAGCTCTCCTTCATGGCAGCAGCAGCTCTTGTGTTTGGAATGTGGATGATGAAAGAGAGAAAGGTGAAAGCTCAACCGGCTCTTCTCCATCAAAACAATCCCTTCAAACTCGGATGTAAACCGCCTCATTGCTGTCCCGTCGCTCGTGTTCAACTTCCTCCATGGTGTCCTCTTGATCTGCAACTTGACCACCATGGTTTCCTTCACTTTCCAATATTGAGTTTGAGAGATCAAACTCCTTTTCAGTAATAGAACTTGAGAGAGATGAAGTGGAAAGAAGAATCAAGGTTCTCCCGTAGCCTCGCTTTGTGCTCAAAGCCCTTGGATCTCGCACTTTTCTCCTCCACAGCCTAGGATGTGCTCCTCTCTTTTTAGATTTGGAGCAGCTTCTCCTTCCTCTAATGTTGAAGGCAATCTTGCTCTTGATTGAACTCCTTCTCCAAAGCATGAAGTTTGTCAAGTCAAACTCTTCAATTTGCTGCTCTAGAGGACAAGTTGGGACTGCAAGATCTTCTTCTTCTGCTGCAACCAAATCAGTCCTAACCACCATTTGTTCAACCTTAGCCTCTTCTGTAGGCTTAACCATCAAGGGGATCTTTGTCATCCCAAATTTGGTAGCCCAAACCTTCAAGTCATCTGTCATTTCTTTTCTGTTGGGCTCCTCTTCCTGCTGTCCTTGATGACTGATTTTTTCAATTCCTTCTTCCCCATATGAAATTGGGAATGCAAGAGGAATGGGCTGAAACTCAACTGATTTTACAATTTTTTTGTGGTGGTGGAGGAGGTAGTGAAACCTCTTGTTTCTTTGGAGGAGGGGGTATTTCGTTAGCTCTGTGGAGGGGATGACTGTTTGGAAGGGAAAAGGAAAGAAGAATCGAGATGAGGTGGAAGACTGGGGGGTGGAGAAATGGATTCAACACTTGGGACAGCAGATGGAGGGTTTGAAACTTGACACTGCTGAAATGAAACAGATTGGGAAAGAGGAAAAGGAAAGGCATGAGATGGTGTGCTTACCCGTTGACAAGGTTGCTGAATACTTCTCTCATACACCTCTATTTCTTCAATCCACTTTGCAAGCAAAGGCAGCGTTGCAATCATGAAGTCAAGCTTCTCCTGAGGGTCAGTAATGCCTGGAAAAGGTCCCACCCATGGACAGTGGTGCTCCATAACCGATTCCAAAAGCTTTCATCCGTGCTCGAGCCCGGATCGCACTATGTTTACCTCCATCTTTTGGATTTTCTCCAATGCACCAGATCTTGCATCCGATTGTCTTCATTATATGCATACTCTTGCTCTTGAAAGCTCCATAGCCAAACTGACTTTGCACCGCTGTTCATATGAATATGCATGCTGATCTGGAGGATTTGTAAAACCTGTTGGAGGTGGAATATACTGCTGTTGTTGATATGAAATCCATGATGGAAATGAAGTCATGATTGCACAACTTCAAAGAATGAGGAAGAATGAAAGAGATGGAAAGAAGGATGAATGGAAAATGAATGAAAATGAATGGAAAGGAAGGTCTGCAACTTCAGAGATGGGTTGTTGACCAGATGGAGTCGCCAGATGTGTTTGCAAGTGCCTCCAAAGGCTGAAATCTTCACAGGAACACATCAACCTGCAAAAGATGAAGTGAAAGACCTCTAAGGTCCCACCGGGCGTGCCAAAACTGTTAGTGCAAAATCACAAGACTTCGGACGCACATCAGCTTCTAGGTTGATGTTCGTGCATCCAAGCAGTGATTGCACAACATGGAAACCTCTCTCCAAGCGTGGGACTTGTGAAACCGAGAGAGGAATCTCCAGAGAAGGCTGGTTCCTGCTCCTAAACTACCTGCCACAAGCTATTCCCAGCAGTGCAAGCTAATCTAATCCTAATCTAACCATGCCAAGGAGACAGAGAGAGAGAGAGAAGGGAAAAACAACAAAAGCCTACACTAAAATGGTGATACACCAGAGAAGGAGAATGTTGGACATCTATCAAAACTGCCATGGGACAAAGAGAGGTGAGCAATGGGAAGGATGGACAGATGCATCACAGGCCCAAGGATAGATTTCACACAGAAAATGTCCCAAAACTCCATGAACACAGCTCCAAACCTGCAATGAACATTCAAACATGCACAGAATACTGCAATGAAGAGAGGCAAGAAGAGAACAAGCAAAAACGAGAGAGGATGGACAGATGCATCACAAAACACGTTTTGTTGCTCCAGAAGTTTGCACAGAACATCATTCCATTAGTAAAAGGCAAAAATGCCATTACAGAGCAAGGGAGGAGGTTCGAACTCCATTTTCAACCCTAGAGAAGAAAAGAAGGGAGGGCAGAGCAGAAAGAATGAACAACCTCTCTTTTTTTTTTTTTAAAAAAATGAGCCAAATCTGGCTTTTACATTGCATGGGTCGAGCCCAGGGGACAGAAAACGTGGGAAAACGTGCAAGCCCATTCCTCATTGATCGCAGATGCATTAAATCAGCATGGAGGATCTTACCAACCCATACCCTGTCACTTTGAGTGATTTTGGAGGAGAATGCGACCCATTTGTATTAATTTGGCCGCTAAAATGTCACTTCTGGCCGTGCAGAAGAAGAATGCGACCCATTAGCATTAAAACGGGTTGTTGAAAGGTCGCTTCTGGCCATTACCACACGTCAGAGCTGTTTCTCGATTTTCTCTCTTTAGACTGCACCAAAACTCAAGATTGATCCTAGAATCATGTAGAGCATCTCAACAGCTTTCCGTTGATATAAAGAACGTGGAAATCCGAGCTCTGGATCAAAAGATATGGCGATCTGAAGATTTAGGCACTAATGTATCAAAACGAATTTTAAAATGTTTTCCGCTCTTCGCCATCCTGGACGACACGTGGCACGTGTTGATTGGACGAGCAATTCTCTCTCCTCCGTCTTTCGTTGGCTTTCCTTTTGAAATTGCTTGTCAGGCCCCTTAAACTTGGACACGTGGCACCATTTCATTGGTTCGGCCCTGGCCGCTCGATAACTCCCTTTGACCTTTTGACTTTTTCTCCCGTGAGGACACGTGGCGTTTCGATTGGTCCTCGCTCCTTCGGCTCCTTCACGTATTTCGCCTCCATTTGTCCGGATGTCCCATTTGATTTTGGGCCCTTTGTGCTCATTTTTCGCCGGTTCGGGCATTTCACGTCCATTTGTCCTGGGATGTCCCATTTGATTTTGGACCCTCTGGACTCATTTCGCCGATTCGGCCGGTTCTCGGCATTTTTGGCCCGCTTGTCCCACTTCGCTTTGACCGACTTGACTTTTCGGCCGGTTTGGCCGGTTCACGCCTTTTTGGCCCGATTGTCCCATTTGATTTTGGACTGTCTGGCCCTTTTTCACCCGGTTCGGCCGGGTTCGCGCTTTTTGGCCCGATTGTCCCATTTCGTCCCTCTCAAAGAAGCTTAGCCAATAATTTTTTTTCTGGCCGAACCGGCATTTCGCGCCCGCCGCGTATTTTTGTCCCAGATGTCCCCTGTTGCTTTCGGGGCTGTTTGTGCTTACTTTGGCCGAGCCGCCGGTTCGGGCCTTTTTGTCCCAAATGTCCCGACTCCCCCTAGGACTAGGACTTAGTCATTTTTATGATTTTTTCCTGGATCAACCTACTTGCCTTCTCGCAACCTTTTTCGCATTTTCTCGTAGCTTGCTCTTTTCCTCTCTCGTGACAGGAACTTAGAAAATATTTGAGGGGACTCTAAAGAACATGATTTTGGCCCCGAATCAATCAATTTTCCTAGGACTTGAATATTCTGATGCATGTTATCAAAATTACCCGGGGGGGTGAAATTTTGACAACAGTTTGGCGACTCAAGCGGGGTCATCTCTACTCTGCTGCTAGATGAATGATCGAGCTTCGAAGCATCCATTGGGCATGGAGTCATGAGTCGCAACCGCAACTGATCTCGAACTTTGAAAACCTCCCTCTGAGCCACTTGGAAACCCATTGAACCTGGAGTGTCTTCACCAAGATGCCACTGAAATGAACTGTGCAAGAGCAAAACCAGCAACACCAAAACTATGTACAAAACTGAAAATCATACATGCCCCAAATGGAACATGCAGAGTGTGCACAAGCACTTCTTCTACTGAAAGCAAACCTAGCTACTCTACTCTAACTGGAAGCAAAGGCAAGCTAAACAAACCCTGCAACTGGTTGTGAGAAATAGCTTCCTTTCTTCAAAATTGGCAGCCATGCAATTGATTTGGCACTGATCATGGCTGTTTGGATGGATGGAAAATCAGCAAGAAGTTGGTCTTCTATCCAAATCATCAAGGTATCAACTGAAAAATCCAATACCTCTTTTAGTTGCTCTGCATTTGGATTGGAGAGGTATGGCAGCTGATCCTTGGTACTTTGTAGCTCATCCTCATGCTCGAAGCAAGCATGACTGGTCAGCTTCTCCTTTGGCTCCAATGAAGCCAAATACCTGATTGGGCAAGGTCTGATCCATTTGATATGCCCATAGCTCTGATTTTCAACTCCAAGAATGGAGTCTTCTTGTAGAACCTCTTGAATGGATGGTGTGGAAGAAATGGTGAAATTCTTCTCGTCCTTTCTCTTCCTCCAATGAATAACATGGAAGATAAAAATCTTCCAATCTTGATCCCAAAGAGCTGCTGTAAGATGCAGGCTGCTGCAAATGAAAGCTCTCCTTCATGGCAGCAGGCTCTTGTGTTTGGAATGTGGATGATGAAAGAGAGAAAGGTGAAAGCTCAACCGGCTCTTCTCCATCAAAACAGATCCTTCAAATCGGCTGGGTACCGCCTGCCTCATTGCTGTCCTGCTGCTCGTGTTCAACTTCCTCCATGGTGTCCTCTTGATCTGCAACTTGACCACCATGGTTTCCTTCACTTTCCAATATTGAGTTTGAGAGATCAAACTCCTTTTCAGTAATAGAACTTGAGAGAGATGAAGTGGAAAGAAGAATCGAAGGTTCTCCTGTAGCTTCGCTTTGTGCTCGAAGCCCTTGGATCTGCACTTTTCTCCTCCACAGCCTAGGATGTGCTCCTCTTCTTTTAGATTTGGAGCAGCTTCTCCTTCCTCTAATGTTTGAAGGCAATCTTGCTCTTGATTGAACTCCTTCTCCAAAGCATGAAGTTTGTCAAGTCAAAATCTTCAATTTTCTGCTCTAGAGGAAATTTTTGGGCATAGCAGACTTCTTCTTTCACCTTCTTCAAGGGATTGATAAAGTATCGACCTCTCCAAGGATCAGAGTTTTCTTTACCTCTCTCGAGGGTGTGATGTGTATTTTGATATTAAATTGATAATGCAAGCTGTGAATGGGTTTCAATCCTCTGTTTGTATTATTCGCTTGATTTCAGATGCTAAATTATACATTATCAGTCTGTATGTTTTTTTTTATGTTGTGAACCTTGGTCTGTGTCTATTTGCATGACTAATATGTTTCACCACTCCTTTTTGGTGCATCACCATCTTTAGTTAGTTTCAATTTTTTGCACTTCTACCCCTGTCTCCTTGCAAGTTAGAATAGGATTAGGATCTAGACCTCTGTAGCTTTGCAAAATATAGATCTAAATCAGAGGAGTTTGAGGAACCAGCCTCTAATCTAGAGATTCCTCTCTCAGTTTCCAAGTCCCACACTTGGAGAGAGGTTTCCATGTTGTGCAATTACACTAGATGCAAGAGTGATCAACCTAGAAATCTGATCAGCGTCCAGGGGTGCTGTAATTTTGCACTAATGACCATTTTCATGGTTACGGGATATTTTTGAAGATAGTGTGTAGAGCACATAAACTAGATAAAGACTAGCATGACACACATAGGCTATTTTTAGAAGAGTGTCTATTAAGTGCTTCACATGGGTTTGAGTTAATAATAGAATTACTACTACCAGTTAACAGAAGAGATCTATTATTAGCACACTTGCATGTGTGTCTATTATTGTAAAGGAACATGGCTATTTTAAGTATGTGACCTATTTTGGGAATTATGTAAGTGGTGAAGGGAAATTCCCCACCCTTATAAATATGTAGTAATCTACGTAGGTTAAGAGAGGACTATGTATGAGCTATTGTGAAGTTATGCTACTAGATCTGATGTACACATGAACTTATGGTACTACTTATTGTAAGAAGCTTTTGTGTATTTACTATGTTTAACATAATGGAGTGCATTGATTGATTCAAGGTGTTAAACATGATCGTAACTAGTTCTTGCATGGTTGAATTCATTATGGATATTGTTTAAATCCATTACTCTTTAGATCTAGATCTGGAATATGCTCTATAGAATGTTTATACTATTTATGGATCTGAATGCATCAACTCTTCATCTTGCTAACATCTTGCACAAGCAACCCTAAAGAGGGGCATGGTACCTTTACACACTTTGGGTGAGTGCTCAGTCTAGGTTGGGTGATGTGTCGGCATGCAGGTTATTTATAGTAAATTCTAGGCTACATCACTTTGCTCATATGAAAAATCCCCTAAAGAAAATTTGATGTGGGGCACATCAGCTCCAAAGATCCATGTTCAAAACTACTAATCGGTCATCACTAGTGATGGGAAATATTTTTTCCTATGTATTGGCGGTAGCCGAGGATCCGATACACATCCTCAGGGTGGTAGTCATCTTCCTTGTCCTAAACCAAAATGTGTAAGCTTGTTGATCCCATAATTCTACCTGGGAAAATCATAAGCCCCACATCCCATGGGATCCTCTCGATAGTGCCCGAATTCCCTTACTCGATTTGCGGACAAGTGATCCCACTCGGCATCCGCAACTTCCTCTAATCTTATCATATAGACAAGGCACTTGATCTCTTAGATATAAGGTCCTCCTAGCCTAAAATCACAAACAAACCATGCCCACATCAAATCCATAATCCAAAAATAAATTTATAATGCATTAATTTCCATCCAACATCAAATCAAAGACTAACTTATCGATTTTACCCTAGTCTACGCTTGACCTAGGTCAAGTTAACACACTTTTGGTCAAATTGACATTCCGTAGGGCCCAATCAATGTTGACCCGTCTCTGGGTTACCACCAACCAACCATGGCATCATCATTTTTGTAAAAATGTTAAAAATTTAATAAAACATGGAATTAAATTAAAAAATCAGTGTGGGTTTTGTTACTCACCATCCTCTGCACACTGTGGCATTTCCTTGCAGCTCCGATAGCTTCCATTTTTTCAATCTCTCTTTTCTTTCTCTACTTTTTCTTTCCAACTTTGCGTGTGAAAATGAGCTTGGTTGGCTAACCATTGGGCTTATATAGCCCACAATACCTGGTCGTGATCAACCCTTTTAGGTCGCTATCGATTGGCCTTATTCATTGTTGGTGGCCTTAGCACCAACCATTTTGGGTTTTCTCCTCCTTTGGGCATCCATTCCTAGGCATCATCTCTTGTTAACCTTTAAATCCACATTTATGGTCATATATATTTTCCCCTTTGGGAATTTTCATACAACATTTTCAACTATTTTTTTCCTTCTGCATACACTTTTTCCAGTCCCGTTGGGTCATACTTATCCCTCTTTAGTGCATAAATTCCTTTCAAAGCACTCATGGCCATAATCACCCCTCTATTGGTAAATTCATTTTCTAATCTTATCTAATCTATGCATGAATTCCTCCTTTAAGGCAATTCACATCTTCTTGTTTGGGCATTACATCCTCATGTTTGGGCATTACATCCATTATATCAAGTCCTCCTTTGGGGCCATATTATATCAAGTCCACTCTTGTGGCCATATTTGTGCCTTCCTTGGGGCACCATTATTGTTTTCATCAAATTCCACCTTTGTGGCCATAATTTTTCCCTCTTGGGGCATACCTTTTCTTTTTGCCTTTTGCCATACCTTTCCCCACTTGGGGAATATTTTACTTTTATTTGTTTTCCTTCATGGCCATAATTTCCCCCTTTGGGACACATTACTTCATCACTCATTTTTCCATTTTTCCTCTTCGGCCATTTTTCATGTCCCATTGGACACCATACCATGCATCCTAGGCCCTTGTGGAGGAATACCTATTCACCTGATTCCTCATGTACGAATGATTTCACATATAGTTTTGCATATTTTGATGCCTTTTCTATGACCCATTGGACATCCTATCCTGCATCCATACTACAGTGATCTTCACCCACTCATTGGTCCATAGAACATTATTTGTTGTCTCCATTGAGATGGTAATTATCCCTTACCGATGTGACATTGGAGTCACGGCGTTAGTTTTCATGTAGTAAATTTTACTCCCATTATAAGAGGAAGAAATCCCATGCATGCCGGCCTATCACCCAGAAGAAGCTGAGCACTTACCCGAGGCACACGTAGGTGTTGAGTCTCTCTTTTATGTGAGTTTTTAGTGGGAAGCATTCATAAATTATTAGTATATGAGTATTCAAGAAAGAAGTTTAGACATACAAAGATTACAGGGCTCAGGATGGCCTTCAGATCCTTGTAGTTTCTTTAGAATGTGTGTTTTAAAAGACTCCATAACACATAATATAATAGAAAGAAAGCTACAACCATTCATTCATAGCATGAAAAATAAAGAGAACTTCTATGAATAAAATATACATGAAACCCACTGATATTCATATCTAATTGTAATAAGTAACCTCATTGTATTCATTGGTTCATTACAAAGAGCCATAGATGGTAGACTACAGTCATGCACATCACTAGGCTTGTATAACTATGCAAAAATAGAAAAGAAATTACAATGCTGAGCTCAATACATCAAAGCCCCACTCACAGTAATCCTGTAGAGCTCTACCCATGTTATCTCTCTCTGTGTGTATCTCTCCTATCTTCTCCTCTTAGGTCTCTATCTCTATCTCCACACACCTTTCTTGGTCCACAGGAACTTGTATTTATCACCTTCCCACACATCCAATTCACCTTTTCGTGCCCTCAAATCCATCCAAGTGTCGAATGTGGTCCTTCAGCGAGCATGTTTCCTCAAGCCTGAGCTCTCCACTCCATCTCATGATGGTCTTCTAGAAGATTCTTGTACTGGCATGTTCTTTCCTAGGCCACTTGTTTCCAGGCTGACATGTTATCCATACGCAACCAATCATGATTTTCATGTGTTCTATGTTTTTTGCTTGAATCAGCTAAGTCCTGAACCTCCTTTCATGTGCCGTGTGTTATATTCTTCCTTGAGCCTTTTATGTTGTGCGCTTTTACCTTTCCCACCATCCTATAACTGGGGTCCCGCATGTTCACGCACCTTCGTACTTAGTTAATATTTTAGGAGCCCAACATCACTCCACAATACGCCTGTTCTCCACCCTCAAAAAAATTCTACTTGACTAAGGTGCAAGTTGGTTCAAATGGAACCAAGATGTAGATAGATATTACAAAGATGAATAAGGAAGGAAATAATAGGGGAAAGAATGAAGAATGGGGGAACAAAAAACCAAAAGGTGGGAAGTCCTTCCGTAAGACTTTCTCCAACTTATTCCATGTATCAACCTCGTTTCAAGACCTTCGATGTGAGGTCACCAACTAGGAGTTCTACCTCATCAAAACTTAGGCCAACTCCGTGGGTGCCCAAAGTGTCCACAATTTGTTCCATATCTTTACCTAGGTCTACAAGCTTGTCCATTCTCCTAGTAATTTGAGGATATAGTTCCTTTAGTCATGTCTTGGTTGAGCCCCTTAGTGCCTCAATATCCTCGGATCTTCTTTCTACTTCCTCCAGGACTCTATCCAACTCCGCCCTATTTCCTTTATTCTTCTCCTAGAACTCCTTTAACTCTACTTCGAGTGTGGAAAGAAAGGATCTCACCACCTTATCTCTATCCGCGCATGTTCCAAATGCATCCTCGGTAGATTAGGAAGCAACCTTTTCATCTCGTGAGCAGCTTTCTATACTCGGCAACCAATGTTATCACCTTGAACCAGTCCTCTTCCTTCAGGCATGCAGCTACTTCCTCCATAGATTCCAATGCCAAGGGTCACCTCTCCATGGTAAGGACACGTGTTAAGTATTCTAGGCATTCCAGCATTGATGCATACCTCCGGGGATAGGCGCGATCCGGGTGTTTCAAGAGGATGGCACTTTTATCAAATCTACTTTCTTGTAGACCTCCTGCACCTTAGTGTTTTTCTCCTTAAGCTCGCACCTTATCTATGTGCTAATTAATTCCTCCTATTTTAATTTTCTGGCCACCTTAGCCAACTCTTCCTCCTTCTTGGCTAGCTTTCCCTCTAAATCCCTTATGTTGTCATTCCGCACGAATAGTCTCACCTTTGTTTCCACCGCGACCTTGTTTAGAGCATTACATACTTGCTCATCTATGAGCTCCTGGGAATTTACTAAGGGGTTGTCTCCCTTAGACTCTGGTAGTGTGATAAGCACCTTCTGGAAGACTTCAAAGTTTGGCTCATTGACGTGGGATTCAAATGCCCAAGAAAGCATCTTCTTGGTCCTAGGGTATGCCCTCCTTCTCGAATGATCCCATGGCTATAAGTCTTTTGGTGGGTACCATGCTCTAGAATCATGCATGTAGCACCTTCCTTGAGTCATCCATGTAGCCCATCATCTACCTCTGTTCTACATCCAGAGGTCTTCTACCCAAGTACATGCCTTTGGGCAAGTTTATTGTCAGAGTAGGGCCTCCTAGGATGTCATGTCCCTTTTCACTACTCTCTTCCCTTCCTTCCTTTAGCACTATGTCTACGCTCCACTCTAATTCCTGGTCTACAAGGATCTCAAGCATCTTCTTCACTTCTCACTCTACCACTTCAGTTATCTACTCCTTGGTAAAATCTATGTCTTTCTACCCCTTAGCATCCTTCTCTTCTGCCCTTGTATCTTTGGTGCCCTCACCTCCTTGTGCACCTTTCTACCACGTGAATATGAACTCTTGCTTCTCTTCTCCACTCTCCTCCTCTCGAGTCATAGACACTAACTATGCGAGGTTCCAAAGGTTCCTTGTCTTTTTCTAGATCTTTCTCCTCATCGCCACCCTCTTCACTCTCATCCTCTCCTTCTCCTAGATATCTCTCCATGTTTTCGGTCACCTCCGAGTCAGCTTCTTCATCTACCTTCTGCTTCTTCCTAAGAGGTTGCTTCTGGTCAGGAGATTCTACCTTCTCTTCTTCCTCTTGGGACTCCTCCAAGGTGGTGGGTTGTTTAGGCACCTCTACTTCTAGCGTCTTCTCCTTTACTGGGGACTTCTTCCTCCGAACATAGGTGCTTGGCTTGGTGCTCGTAGAAGGCATGCTCATTGTCTGAGTAGTTGGTACACTTGGTGCTCCTTCCTCTCCTCTACCCCTCTTCTTAGACACTGGCTTCTTCATTCCTAGGGGGTCTTCAGGTATGGAGATCTCATCCACCAAGTACGTGTCATTTTCAAATTTTGGCCTTATGCACATGTACGCGCATTGCAGATCCTCCAGCAATAGGAAGTGTTATTGGCCTAGTCATGTGGATCTCGTGTGACATGTACTTTTCCACGTACGTGTGCTTACCTCCAGGATAGTTTAGTTTCTTCCTCATATCCCTATGTTCCTAGTCCAATTTACCTAGCTCCATCCTTAGCTTTTTTGACTCTTTAAATCTGTTCACTCCCACTTGGAAGTATTGGGCAGTGAACACAAAAGGGAGCTTACACCAAGGGCTCCATGATTCATCAACAAGTTTGAACCTACCCAAGCAAAAGTGTTGGTACACCACAAACTCAACTTCTCCTTGTGTGGCTATTGGGAGTTGTTTAGGGATGAATGCATTTCTCAAGTGTGTATACCATTTTTCGAGCCGCACTTTGTGGGGAGCCATCATTGTATCACATGCATACTTTTCAAACCTCTTCACAGGTGAAGGGTCTTTGGGGTACTCCCACACAAACTTATCTGGTGCATCCAACACTCCAACTTTTGTAAACAATATGGTGAGTAGGACATTGCCAAAGAGGATCTTGTCCCCTTCCTTTGCGCACTTTACAATTTCCTTAGCAATGTATGCAAACAAGTTGTAAATAGTCCCCTCTACAATCTTCCTGTAGACATGCAACCATGGCTTGTTGACTTGTGTCCACCTTTCTTGGCCATTCAATTTCATTACCAGGTGCAGAAATCTTCATAACTGGGTCCTTGATGTATGAGATATCATAATACCGCGATCCTTTCTTGCAGGCATACTCTATGATGGTCTCCTAAATAGCTTCCTTGTCACTAAGGTAATCTTCCAGGATATCTCCCTCACATATGAGGCCTGTAAACTATACAATAAAGTAGGGAGTTATGCACATATTACACCCAACAAAGTGGAAGTAGTCCTCATGCACCTGAGACATCAACCACTGGTACAAGTGATCTGGCTTCCCAAAATAAGGAAACTCATAGAGTTGCAACAACCCTACCTTCACCAGCTTGACCTTCACATCATCATTGTAGATAGGCAACCCTTCAGGTGTTCGCTTGTTGGTTGGGCGTACCAGTTCTAATGTCATTTCTTTCTCTATAGTGTTGGTACGGTGATTATAGTCACTGACTGGTATGTTCCTCAAATGGGATTCCCATTCCTTTCCCATCATTACTCCATCAGGGTATTGCATTTCTGCATACCATTCTTTGTTTATTTCCACCTCGGACTCTATTTGTTTAGATTTCACTTTTCCTTTCCCTTTCTTTGGTATCATGGTCGAGGTAATTGTATTACTCTAGTCCTCTCCTTATTACTCTACATTTTTCTCCCAAACTTCAATCTCGGATCTCGTGATATAAATCCCCTAAACCTGTGCCCTAGTTTTCCAAACCCTAACTTTGATAAATTCTTCACAAAATGTCTTTTCACTTCATTCCAAGCCCATTTAATTCCTTCCTTCTAGTTCACAATCTCAAATTGGCTCTTTACTTGTTTGATCACACAGATCTTCTCTCTGATCGAATCTGAAAATGTCCTAGCTTATATCTTTTACTTATATCTCCAACTCTTCATTTTCACAAAGTAAAATGAGAGTGCCCCAACCCTCTATTTATAGTTTTTCCTTTTTCTAGATCATTAAATGCTACTTTACCTACCTCGTACTTTTTTCATTTAATGTAGCTTTTTAAAACAAAACCCATCTTCAATGCCTTTACTCATGCACCCTTCCTGTGTGAAAACTCCAACCTTCTGGCATGCAACCAAACCAACCTAACAGGAGACTCTTACTCGCGCTCAACCCACGCCAAAGGCACTTCTTTTGTGCAGATTATTACTTTCGCCTACCTCATGTTTCTTTAAATTTCTTCATTTTCCTTTGTACGTGGGATCTATGAGTAGCTTTACCTTAGCACCAACCATTCTATCTTTTCTCTTCATCTCTCTTTTAACCAGGCTACTCAATAAGGCTCTTCAACACAAATTCTTTGGTACTTTTAATCACATACTTCTTCACTTTTCTACACCCCACACTTAAACAATGTGCGGTCCTCTATGCAATCATAAATTCTCCAAAAATAGCAATAAGATTACCTACCTACACCCGAGGTGCAAAACAAAACAACAACGTGAAAGGGAAACACAAGGAAAAGAAAATGCATAAGGGAAAATTCTAGATTAACTAGAAAAACTACCTTATTTACAAACACCAAGAAGACTTATTTATAGTAGGGCTTTAGCCTATTGCCATTGAAGTGTCCAGCAACTTTGTTCCATCCAGTAACAGAATCGCACGCACCCGACTCAAGGAGTTATGAGATTGTGTAGGGACCTAACCAATGGACTTTCAACTTCCCAAGATGGCGCAAAATTTAGAATCATATGGTAACACCATCTACCAAACCTCAAAATTCTTGTTTCTAATATAGCAATCATGTCAAGCCTTTTTCTTTACTTTTTCCACTATTTGGCTCCAACAGCAAGTGATCGTCTCTCATCTAGTTTCATTAGTTCATCAATTCTTTCTTTCAAGCACTTTTTCATCAGCTAATCCTCTTACGCATGTTATTCATAGAGAAGGTAACATAAATTCAACGGAAAAATAACTTCCATGCCAAACACCAATTGAAAAGGTGTGGCTTTATTTAGTCTTTTATACGTAGTCCTGTACGCCCATAAAACTGTTGATACCTTTTCATCCCAATCCTATCTTCCAACATCACAGATTTTGGTCAAGGTATGACTTAGTATTTTTTTGAATGCTTCCACCATTCCATTTTCTTGAGGGTGATAAGGTGTAGTCTTATGATGAGCCATCTGAACTCAGATAGTAGGATCCTCATGGTCTCATTTAGAAAATGTGTACCCCTATCACTGGTCAAACTTAAAGGGAATCCATACCTTGTGATAATGTTTTCCCATAGGAACCTTACCGCCGTTGTTTGCCATGCAATCTTTAGTTGGGGTTGCTTCCGCCCACCTTGTGAGATAGTCTGTGTAATTGATGACATAACATGACCCATTCCTACATCCTACCGGTGTAATAGGTCCTACAAAGTCTATTGCCCAATTTTCAAAAGGCTCCGTGCTAGGAATAGGATGCAAAGGAATTTCATATTTCCTTCCTAGTTTTCCAATACGCTAATAGTGGTCACATGCTTTACAATAATCTCTACAATCCCTATATAAGGTTTCCCACCATAAACTTGCCATTAAAATCTTGTGCACGGTGGCATCACCTGCATAATTCCCACCCGCATTTCCTCCATCTCGCTTCCTCCATTATGGACAAGCATTCATGTTCTAATACACATCTGCGTAAATCTTCATCATGTCCCAATTTGTATAAATATCCACAAATCAACATGTAGGGTATGACGCGTATGGTAAACTGATTTTTCTCCAATGCCTTTATTCCATCTAGTGCCACACCTTCTTTTAAAAATACAAAAATCTCTTCCAAATCCAAGGATGCGTGTCGTAATCTAAAATTCACGCATCCGGCATTATCTCCTCAATAATTTACACGTCCTCTCCTGAATCAATTCTTGATAGATGATCAAGTCCACAATTGCTTTTTTTGGGTTTCACTACAATGGTGAACTCAAATTCTTGAAACAACAACACCCATCGAAATATGCACCCTTGAAGAATGAGCTTGATTATTAAATACTTTAATGCCATGTGGTTCTTGTAGAATACAAAGGGTGTTGCCAAAAGAGATCATGTCAAATTTTGAAAAATGCATAGATCATTGACAATGCCTCATGCTTAGTTGTGGTAGATTTCTTCTCTACTGGTGTTAAGTTCCTGCTTGTGAAATAGAGAGGATGATCAACAATCCCCTCACCTGGTTGTGTAAGTACTGCTCCAATGGAGGTTCCTAAGGCATCTACATGGACATGGAAAGGCTTGTCCCAAGAGGGAAATCACAAAATAGGCATGGTAATAAGCCCATATTTTAATGTATTAAATGCCCTCTATTGCACCTTTCCCTAATGGAAGGTACTTTTCTGTCTAAGAAACTCCTCTAAAGGCACGGCAATATTGGCATACCCCTTAATGAATTTTCTATAATATCCCGTATGCCCAAGGAATCCATGCACTATGCTTTGGCTAGTAGGTTCCCTTAATCCCAAAATAGCTGCAACCTTAGCGAGATCTACCAAAGAAGCCCTTCTTACATATGATATGCCCAATAAAGTCCCAAAGGGTGTAGTAAACACACACTTATTAATGTTGTGGAATGTCCTCAACTACCTACACCTTTCAAACATTAATCTCAACTTGTCACAACCTGCCCTTAACCGGACCATATATTTTCCAATCATCCAAGTAAACCTAAAAAAACTTATGAATGAAGTCCTGGAATGCTTGCACCACTATGTGCAAAAAGACAAGGGCGCATTTTCTTCACCCAAAGGGCATGACCGTATATGTAAAACTTCCCCACTCGGTGGTGAAAGTTGTGTTCTCTTGGTCTTCCTTTGCAACTGGATTTGGTGGTATCCTAAAAATCCATCCATAAAGGAATAGATTTCATGCCCAGTGACTCCTTCTAGAATATCTTAAGTGAAGGGGGTCGGAAATGGATCAATGACACAAACCTGCATTCAAGTCCCTATAATCCATGCAAATTCTAATCTGCCCATCCTTTTTGATGCTAATTACCATCGACTTGTCCATTTTGATTCATCTACTACCTCAATTATCCTAAAATCTTTCCTCTTATCTATCTCCTCCTTAACCTTCACACGTAAGTTGGGATTCATCTGGTAGGGCCTTTTTCTAACCGGGTGTGCACCTTCCTTCAGTTTTATCCTCATCTCCCCCAAGGAATGGTGGACACCTTTTAACTCATGGTAGCCGTGCAGAAATAAATCCTCAGATTCATGCAAAAGATCAATGATATTTGATACTTCCTTCTCCGTCCAATAATCCCCAATAATAGCTTCCTTAGGTTCTTCTCCTGAACCAATGTTAACCTTCTTTTTCTTTAAAGGTTCATGGTAGGCATGCGTGTGAGCATCTACACTACCCACCACTTCGCACATCCCCACAGAATGGATAGCTTTTAAACTCTATGAATCCTCTCCATCAATCACATATAATAACTTTCCCTTTTCCTTTTCCAAAAACGGCACCCAATCTAGGATTATTTTGTTTCTTCATTCTCTTGAAGTGCACCTCTAATCCTGGTTCACCTAGTAGTTCCAATAGCCTATCTTCCATTCTGGAACTATCCCCCATTATAAGGTGCTTGATACCTTGTAAGGCCTTATCAACCGATGGTTTGGTACTCCGATACTCAAAGGCTTGAATAAGATCAGCCATAAGCTCTTGCTAATTCCTTGTTTGGTGGTGTGTCTCCAAATGAATGTACCATGCACACGCATAACCCTGTAGTGTAGAATACAACTTGTGCACCCAGAGGGATGGTGGAAAGGCTTCCACGCCTTCTCTCTAGACTGTTCACACTGGATATGGAAATAGGTGGGCTCCTCCCATGGTACTCCTTGACGATGGTTGGTATATTACTTCTAGAAAATCTTAGAGAGAGCAATTCTTACCTCACGCCATTCTAAAAGGATCTCCTAATGCATGGCCCACCAATGAGCTGTTGTGCTGAGAAAGATGTAACTTAGCATCCCCCTTCGTTCCTTTTCATTTTTCCACTGAGATTCTATCTCCGCAGAAAGACCTCAGGGAAGGCTCCTCTGGAGTACTTGGGAAGTTCTTTCCCCCCAAGGTGCCGAACCATTTGTGCCTTAGTTACCTTGGTCACTGATCCTATTAACTACCATCCCATTAATTTGTAAGTCCCATGTGCCCAATTATCACATGCCAGGCTGGTGGTATCACTCACTGACTGAGCATCCTCAAACTAGATAACCCCATTAATAGGGTGTACCATCTCAGGGTCTCTGATTGAGTGCACATAAATCTTGTCCAAAACCTCTTCTCCCAATGGTTCAATGTAGGGAGCTGACTTCCCATTAACTAGGGGTATAATGACCCACTCCTCTTTGTTCTCAAAACTGATGTACCCTTTTTTGAATCGAGGTCCGCATTGTTCTTGTAACACCAAGGGCACCCAAGTAGTGCTAGAAAATTGTTCGCGTTAGCGCCAAGACTTCGAATTCCCAATAAACTTGGCTCCATGGATAGTAATAGCTACATCCTTCAAGAAACCAATGGGCATTGCCTTAGTCTTTTTGCCATATACAACACATTTGAATATGGTTGTAACACAGTCTCCTCATCGATGTCATGCATCCAAAGTCAAAACATTAACCTCTCGTGCAGGTGTTAATGAGTATATTGTTGAGGAGCCATCCATCCACAACTACATTCAATGTAATCTCTTTTTCATAGTCGAGGTTGTGAGGGGGAAGGTTTACGTGTAAGACCTACCTCTCACACTCTTCTCTGGCGTGTGGTACCTTTTCTCTCAACAAGGATCCTAGCAAAGGAATGATGTTCTCCTGCCTTAGCATTTTACACACCTCCTTGACCTCATCCAGGTCATTTTTCTATGCCTTGATCCTCCTTCCTTGTTCCTCCCTCCTAGATTGCTCCTTTAGACACTGGATCTCCCCTTGCAAGCTTTGAATAACATCCATGGTGTCCTAATATATCTCCTTTTGATGCGTGAGGTCTGGGTACTTTCCATGAATGACCTCTTCTCTCGAAACAAGGCTCTTATATCTTGGTATCTCTCTTACATGTGTGGCTTCTACCCTTATTGTTACCAAAATAGGCTCCAAAACTTCATCCCGTGTTACCCAAGGCATCCATTATATGTCTTCCTTCTTGATGTTGACCATTGTAGCACCTTTTTCCTTCCGGTGCTACTGATTCATATGCTCATATAACTCGGGCACTACTCATACTTATGCTTCTTTCGCACCATGAGCATTGCAACAAGTCTAGGCACTCACACTTGTAATGTTCTGTAGATCAACAGTTGAAAAATTTCCCTCACGGGAAATCACTCCTTCCTCCACGGTTACCTCATCCACAGAATCCTCCTCGAAAACCTTTTCCTCGTGCGACTCCATCTACGTGCTCCTCATAACGGTGATCATCATTCTTAGAACTATTGGAAATACTAGTTTGGCGCACCCCATGATCAATGGCCTCATGTATCTAATCAATGAGCCTATAGTATTTAGTATCATGGGTCATGGAGGTGTAAATCTTATAATAACAAGATACATTCTTTCTGATCATGTGTTATAGCAAGGGACATCTACTGGCATCATGGTCCCCATGACAAATTTCACAATCTAATGTTACAGTGCATACCACCCTCTAGGGGAAATTATCCTTAACGTGCCCCTCTATCTCACAATCTATGCACCACAAACCACTGTGAGTCTCATGGACTAAGTTCGCAGATAGCTTTTCCAACTATTTAGCCATAGCAGCAATCTGAGCCTCCAAGAATGGGCTAACGCCAATATCAATACTACCAATGGCTTTGACATGCAAGGCAGCCTCCAATGCTTTGTACGGGTCTATGAAAGTCTTATGAGATAGGGCCCTTCTAAAAGGGGTGATCAATCCTCCAAAAACCACTGTGCATGCTGAGAAGGATGTATATCATATGATAATTTAGACAAGAGAGTCTTAAAGCATGCATCATACTCCCACACACTCTCTGCCATTCCTTGTTGTATCTCCTTCAAAGCACTAATGCTTTTTGCTTCAACTCAGGAATGTGGAACTCTACTAGGAATGCATTATTTAAGGTAGTGTAATCCACCATTGTTTGATGAGGATCATACTTTCTATACCAATTATGCACACGCGTCCTTACAACGTGGTTGCAAATTGACTAGCCTTTCATTCTGGGGTTGTGATACCTTTCACACACAATAGAAATTCACACTTGTGAACATGTTCCACAACATCCTCAATGCCCCTATAATCTGGTAAGTGGAGAGACATTTTGAATAAAACTTGAGGTGGTGGCTAGGATCCTTGTCCTAAACTAGAGCCTTGGTTCCCTCTCGGTGTTTCCTCCACCTGATCCACCAGGTCCACTAGGTCCTATACCTCTAGAGCCACCAGATCCACTAGGACCACTGGGTCCAATAGGGCCTGTAGGAGCTATGCCAAGTGCCCCCATGGTCCCACTAAACTGTGTGTGACGGTCTGTGATGGTGCCCCACCACCGCTACTTTGTCCCGCGCCACTCCCTGGTGTGAGACCAAAAGTTTGTACGCTTGCCCCTTGTCCAAAAAATCCTCCAAATACTAGAATATGTGCAGCCATAGAAGAAGGGAATGTAAAATTGTATCTCCTAGGCGCGGATCTATTTCTTCCACTAGTTTCAACTAGATCAATACTTCTTCCTAGTTTGGGAAAACCAAGCACTAGGGCTCGGTCACTGGGTGGGTTCAGATATGCACCAATGACTCTCCTTTCTCCATGTGATGAACTCTCACAGAAGCTGAAGGGGTCTCCCTCACATGCTTTCCAAGATGGGGTAGCACAAACTACTCAGGCTCCATGTCCTCCGCGTGAACCTCAATTCCTTCCCGCAATGTCTATATCCATAGATCCATCACACTAGTGGCTTTATGTTGCCTAGTAATCTCCCTTTCATGTGTTTTTCCATACTTGAGCCATCTTTCTTCCCTCTCCTTTTTTGTCGTATCATCTGCCATCTTCCTCCACCGAGCTTCCTTACCCAGCACTCAGAATGGTTTAGCCGGCCATTAGGAGCACTTCTAGACTCATGGTAACCATCAATATCTTCATAGCTAGAGGGATAACACATAGAAACAATCCCCTAGGTTCTCATAGAAACTCAAACTCAAAGCAACCTCTGGACAAGAATACATGGAAATGGCATATTCCAGAGTGTAGCTAGCTAGTACTCCTCCCCACCAAGTGATCTACAACACGGGTCCACATCAGATCTACATCTTACAACCTTTGGTAGTCTTCTTTAGTCCATATCCATGATCCATAACGCCAACTTGATCTAGATGCATAGGCTGAAAGCCACCCAAATAACTCTACTGGGAAGTAGCAGAAAAAAGTCTCATACAAATCATGGTAGAGATTCTCCTCTACCCATCTACATGTATCAAACTCAGGTCCAAGTGTTGAATCTCTGGGAAAATTCATCCTCCATGCTCTTGAACCATGATTCAACATTTTCCAATGTCAACCGATCTATCATTACTCTTTACACAGATCATGATGCATGTTATATCCCACTACAACTTTGAAAAGATGTCCCAGCAGAACAGTAACCAAGATATAGTCAATTTTACTCCCAAAGATAATAGGAAGGAATCCTATGCATGCCGGCCTATCACCCAGTAGAAGTTAAGCGCTCACCCGAGGCACGTGTGGGTGCCGAATCTCTCTTTTATGTGATTTTTTAGCGGGAAGCATTCATCAATTATTAGTATAGGAGTATTTAGCAAAGAAGTTTAGACATACAAAGGTTACAGGATCGATACGGCCTTCAAATCCTTGTAGTATCTTCAGCACTATGTGTTTTAAAAGACTCAATAACACATAATATAATAGATAGAATGATACACCCATTTATTCATAGCATGAAAAATAAAGAGAACTTCTATGAATGAAATATACATGAAACCCACTGATATTCATATCTAATTACAAAAAGTAACCTCATTGTATTCATTGGTTCATTACAAAGAGCTATAGATGGCAGAGTGCAGTCATGCACATCACTAAGCTTGTATAACTATGCAAAATAGAAAAGAAATTACAATGTTGAGCTCAATACATCGAGCCCCACTCGCAGCAGAATCCCACTGAGCTCTACCTATGTTATCTCTCTCTCAAAGCCAGTGTATCTCTCTTATCTTCTCCTCTTAGGTAACTATCTCTATCTCCACACACCTTTCTTGGTTCACAAGAACTTGTATTTATCACCTTCCCGTGCTACCAACTCACCTTACCTCACCCTCAGATCTATCACCAAGTGTCGAATGTGGTCCTTCAGTGAGCATGTTTCCTCAAGTCTGAGCTCTCCACTCCATCTCATGATGGTCTTCTAGAAGATTCCTTTGCTAGCATGCTCTTTCCTAGGCCACCTTTTGTCAAGATGACATATTATCTACATGCAACCGATCACACTTTTCACGTGTTCTTCCTTTGTTTCTTGAATCAGCTACATCCTTAACCTCCTTTCATGTGCCACACACTATATGCTTCCTTGAGCCTTTTCTCATGTAATTTTTCCTTGCACGCCATCCTATAATCGGGGTCCCACGTGTGTTCATGCACCTTCATACTTAATCAATATTTCAGGATCCCAACAGAAAGTAGGAGGCAACAGAACCAAGATGTAGTCAATTTTACTCCCATTATAGGAGAAAGGAATCCCATGCATGCTAGACTATCACCCAAAGATAAGCCGAGCACTCACCGAGGCACAAAGGGTGCTTGAGTCTCTCTTTTATGTGATTTTTAGTGGGAAGCATTCATCAATGATTAGTATAGGAGTATTCAAGAAAGAAATTTACACATACAAATATTATAGGGCTCAAGACGACCTTTAGATCCTTGTAGTTTCTTCAGTGCATGTGTGTTTTAAGAGAATCCATAACACATAAAATAACAAAAATAAAGCTACACCCATTCATTCATAGCATGAAAAAAAAGAAAGATAACTTCTATGAACAAAATATACATAAAACCCATTTGATATTCATATCTAATTGTAATAAGTAACATCATTATATTCATTAGTTCATTACAAAGAGCCATAGATGGTAGACTGCAATCATGCACATATCTAGGCTTGTATAACTACGTAAAAATAGAAAATAAATTACAATGCTAAGCTCAATACATTAGAGTCCCACTCGTAGTAATCTTGTAGAGCTCTACCCATGTTATCTCTTTATGTGTGTATCTCTCCTATCTTCTCCTCTTAGGTCTCTATCTCTTTCTTGGTCCGTAGGCACTTGTATTTATCACCTTCCCATGCTACCAACTCACCTTTCCATGCCCTTAGATCTGTCACCAAGTGTCGAATGTGGTCCTTCAGCGAGCATGTTTCCTCAGCCCGAGTTCTCCACTCCATCTCATGATGATCTTCTAGAAGATTCCTTTATCGGCATTCTCTTTTCTCGGGCCACCACAGTGACATGTTATCTGTGCACAACCAATCATGATTTTCATGGTTCTACCTTTTTTTTCTTGAATCCACTAAGTCCGAACCTCCTTTCATGTGCCACGTGCTATATGATTCTTTGAGCCTTTTCTCTTGCGTGATTTTTCCTTGTGTGCCATCTTGTAACTAGGGTCCCACGTGCTCACACGCCTTCTTACTTAGTCAATATTTCAAGAGCCCAACATCACCCCACACTACGCCTGTTCTTTGCCATCGAAACATTCTACTTGACTACAGGTGCAAGTTGGTTCAAATGGAACCAAGACGTTGATAAATATTACAAAGATGAATAAGGAATGAAAGAATAGGGAAAAAAAGGAATAATGGGGGAACACTAAACCAAAAGGTTGGGTAAGTCCTTGCACAAGACTACCTCTAACTTATTCCATGTACTCGACCTCATTTCGTGCCTTCGACAGAGGTCACCAACCAAGAGGTTTAACGGGGTTATCCGGTTTGAGGATGTTCACCAATGAGTGATACCACTAGCCTATCATGTGATAATTGGGTGCATGGGACTTAAAAATTAGTGGGATGACAGTTGAGAGGATTGGTTACCAAGGTAACTAATGCGCACACGATTCGGTGCCTTGGGGGTAAAGAACTACCCAAGTACTCCAGAGGAGCCTTCCCTGAGGTCTTTTTGCAGGAGATAGAAGCTTAGTGGAAAAATGAAAAGGAACGAAGAGGGATGCTAAGTTACGTCTTAAACAACAACTCGTTGGTGGGCCACACATCAAGAGAGCCTTTTAGAATGGTGTGAGGTAAGAATTACTCTCTCTATCAGATTTTCTAGAAGTAATATACCCACCATCATCAAGGAGTACCATGGGAAGGAGCCTACCTCTTTCCATATCCAGGAGTGTGAACGGGTTTGGAGAGAAGGCGTGGAAGCCTTGCCACCATCCCTTTGGGTGCACAAGTTGTATTCTACATTGCAGGGTTGTGCACACGCATGGTACATTCATTCGGAGACATGCTGCCAAACAAGGAATTGGCAAGAGCTTACGGCTAATCTTATTCAAGCCTTTGAGTATCGTGAGTACCAAACCATCAGTTGATAAGGCCTTGCAAGGTATCAAGCACCTTACAATGGGGGATAGTGCCAGAATGGAAGATAGGCTATTGGAACTACTAGGTGAACCAAGATTGGAGGTGCACTTTGAAGAGATTGAAGAAATAGAAGAATTCCAGCTTGAGCGCGTGTGTTTGGAAAAGGAAAAGGGAAAGTTAGTATGTGTAATTGATGGAGAGGATCCAGAAATTTTAAATTTTATCCATTCTGTGGGGATGTGTGAAGTGGTGGGCAGTGCAGATGCTCACATGTGTGCCTACCATGAGCCTTTAAAGACAAATAAAGTTAACATCAGTTCAGGAGAAGAACCTAAGGAAGCTATTATTGGGGATTATTGGACAGAGAAGGAAGTATCAAAGATCATTGATCTATTACACAAATTTGAGGATTTATTTCCACGTGAGTACCATGAGTTAAAAGGCATCCACCATTCCTTGGGGGAGATGAGGATAAAACTGAAGGAAGGTGCATGCCCGGTTAGAAAAAGGCCCTACCGGATGAATCCCAACTTACGCGTGAAGGTTAAGGAGGAGATAGATAAGATGATAGCTTCTGGGATCATTGAGGTAGTAGAAGAATCGGAATGGATAATTCCAATGGTAATTAGCATCAAGAAGGATGGGTGGATTAGAATTTGTGTGGATTATAGGGAATTGAATGTAGTTTGTGTCATTGATCCATTTCCGACCCCCTTCACTGAAGAGATTCTAGAAGGAGTCATTGGGCTTGAAATCTATTCCTTTAGAGATGGATTTTCAGGATACCACCAACTCCAGATTGCAAAGGAAACCAGGAGAAGACAGCTTTTACCACCGAGTGGGGAAGTTTTTTATATACGGGCATGCCCTTTGGGTTGAAAAATGCACCTAATGTCTTTTCGTGCATAGTGGTGCAAGAATTCTAGGACTTCATTCATAAGTTTCTTTAGGTTTACTTGGATGATTAGATAGTATATGGTCTGGTTAAGGACCATTGTGATAACTTGAGATTAATGTTTGAAAGGTGTAGGTAGTTGAGGATATCCCTCAACATTAAGAAGTGTGTGTTTGCCACACCCTTTGGGACTTTATTGGGGCATATCATATGTAAGGAGGGCTTGCTAGTAGATCCTGTCAAGGTTGTAGTTATTATGGGATTAAGGGAACCTACTAGCCATAGTGCAGTGCGTGGATTCCTTAGGCATACGAGATATTACAAAAAATCTATTAAGGGGTATGCCAAGATCACCGTGCCTTTAGAGGAGCTTCTTAGACACAAAAGTACCTTCCATTGGGGAAAGGTGTAGTAGAGGGTGTTTGATACATTAAAAGATAGGCTTATTACCATGCCTATTTTGTGATTTCCCTCTTGGGAAAAGCCTTTCCATGTCCATGTAGATGCCTCAGGAACTGCCATTAGAGTAGTACTTGCACAACCAGGTGAGGGGATTGTTGATCATCCTCTCTATTTCGCAAGTAGGAAGTTAACACCAGCAGAGTAGAATTATACCACAACCGAGCATGAGGCATTGTCAATGATCTATGTGCTTTTCAAATTTTGATAGTATCTACTGGGAACACCCCTTGTATTCTACACTAACCACATGACATTAAAATATTTAGTAAACAAGCTTGTTCTTCAAGGGTGCATATGTCGATGGGTGTTTTTGTTTCAAGAGTTTGAGTTCACTGTTGTAGTGAAACCCGGAAAAAGCAATTGTGGACTTGATCATCTATCAAGAATTGATTCAGGAGAGGATGTGCAAAGTATTGAGGAGACAATGTTAGACGTGTAACTATTTAGATTGTAGCATGTGCCCTCAGATTTGGAAGAGATTGTTGTATTTTTAAAAGAAGGTGTGGCATCGAGATGGAATGAAGGCATTAGAGAAAAAGTAGTTGGCCATACACGTCGTGCCCTACATGTTGATTAGTGGAGATTTATACAAATTGGGATGTGATGAAGTTTTGTGTAGATGTGTATTAGAACATGAACACCTATCCATCATGGAAGAAGCACACAAAGGAAGTGCGGGTGGGCATTACACAGGTGATACCACCGTGCGTAAGATTTTAATGGTAGGTTTATGGTGGGAAAGCTTGTATAGGGATTGTAGAGATTATTGTAAAGCATGTGACCACTGTTAGTGCATTGGAAAACCAGGAAGGAGAGATGAAATGCCTTTGCATCCTATTCCTAGCGGAGCCTTTTGAAAAGTGGGCGATAGACTTTGTAGGACCTATTACACCAACAGCGCGTAGGACTAGGTCACATTATGTCATCACTTGCACAAATTATCTCACAAGGTTGGCGGAAGCAGCCCCAACTAAAGATTTCACAGTAGCAATGGCAGCAAGGTTCCTATAGGAGAACATTATCACAAGGTACGGATGCCCTTTAAGTTTGACCAGTGATAGGGGTACACATTTTCTAAATGAGACCATGAGGATCCTACTATCTAAGTTCATGGTGGCTCATCATAAGACTATGCCCTATCACCCTCAAGCAAATGGAACCGCAGAAGCATTTATGGGTGTACATGACTATGTATAAAAGACAAAATAAAGTCACACCTTTTTAATTGGTGTTTGGTGTAGAAGCTATTTTTTTGGTTGAATTTATGTTACCTTCTTTTCGAATAGCACGTGTAGGAGGATTAGCCGATAAAAAGTGCTTTGGAAGAAAGAATTTATGAACTAATGAAACTTGATGAGAGATGATCACTTGCCTATTGGAGCCAAATAGTGGAAAAATCAAAGTAAAAGGCTTGGCATGATCACCATATTAGAAACAAGAAGTTTAAGGTTGGGAAGATTGTGTTACCGTATGATTCTAAATTTTGTGCCATCGTGGGAAGTTGAAATTCCATTGGTTAGGTCCCTACACAATTTCATACATCCTCGACTCAGTGCATGCTAGTTACAAGCACTTTCGAGAGAAAAAAGTTTCCTAGACACTTCAATGGTAGTAGACTAAAGCCCTACTATAAAGAAGTCTTTTAGTGTTTGTAAATAAGGTAGTTTTTCTAGTTAGTCTAGAATTTTCCCTTACGCATTTTCTTTTCCTTGTGTTTCCCTTTCACGTTGTTTTTTTGCACCTCGGGTGCGGTAACCTTATTGCTATTTTTGGAGAATTTATGAGTGCGCAGAGGACCATGCATCATTTAAGTGTGGGGTGGAGAAAAGTGAAGAAGTGCATGATTAAAAGTACCAAGGAAGTTGTGTTGAAGAGCCTTGTTGAGTAGCCTAGTTAAAAGAGAGATGAAGAGAAAAGATAGAATGGTTGGTGCTAGGGTAAAGCTACTCATATATCCCACATACAAAGGAAAATGAATTTCATTTAAAGAAACACGAGGTAGGTGAAAGCAAGAATCGGGACAGGAAGAAGTTCCTTTGGTGCAGCCGAGCACGCGTAAGAGTCTCCTATCAAGTTGGTTTGGTTGCGCGCCAGAAGGTTGGAGTTTTCACGCAGAAGGGCATGTGAGTAAAGGAGATGAAAATGAGTTTTGTTTTAAAAATATGCATTAAATAAAAAAGTACAAGGTAGGTAAAGTAGAATTTAATGACAAAAAAGGAAAAACTATAAATAGAGGGTGGGGCACTCTCATTTTACTTTGCGAAAATGAAGAGTTGGAGATACAAGCGAAAGATATAAGCTAGGACATTTTCAGATTTGATCAAAGAGAATATATGTGTGATCAAACAAGTAAAGAGCCAATTTGAGATTGTGAACCAGAAGGAAGGAATTAAACGGGCTTAGAACGAGGCGAAAAGACGTTTTGTGAAGAATTTATCGAAGTTAGGGTTCGGCAAACTAGGGCATGGATTTTAGGGATTTATATCTCGATATGAGATCGAAGGTTGGGAGAAGGAAAACAAAGTAACAAGGAGATGACTAGAGTAATACAATTACCATGACCATGGCATCAAGAAAGGGAAGGGCAAAGTGAAGGCTAAACAACCAAAGTCCGAGGTGGAAACAAACAAAGAATGGTATGTAGAAATGTAGTACCCTGATGGAGTAATGATGGGAAAGGAATGGGAATCCCATTTGAGGAACATACTAGTCAGTGACTATAATCACCATACTAGCACTATAGAGAAAGAAATGACATTAGAACTGGTACGCCAACCAACAAGTAAACACCTAAAGGGTTTCCTATCTACAATGATGACATGAAGGTCAAGCTGGAGAAGGTAGGGTTGTTGCAACTCTACGAGTTGCCTTATTTTTGGAAGCCGGATCACTTGTACTAGTGGTTGATGTCTCGGGTGCATGAGGAATACTTCCACTTTGCTGGGTGCAAGATGCGCATAACTTCCTAGTTGATTACACAGTTTACAGGCCTCATATGTGAGGGAAATATCCTAGAAGATGATCTTAGTGACAATGAATCTATTCAATAGACCATCATAGAGTATGTTTGCAAGAAAGGATCATGGTATTATGACATCTCAGACATCAAGGACCCAATTATGAAGATGTTCATGCACTGTAACGAAACCGAATGGACAAGAAAGGTGAACACAAGTCAACAAGCCATGGCTACATGTCTGCAGAAAGATCACAGAGGGGACTACTTAAAGCTTTTCGCATACATTCGAGGAAATTGTGAAGTGCACAAAGGAAGGGGACATGATCCCCTTTGGCAATGCCCTACTCACCATAGTGTTTATAGAAGTTGGAGTGCCAGATGTACCAAATAAGTTTGTGTGGGAGTACCCAGCCGAAGACCCTTCACCCGCGAAGAGGTTTGAAAAGTATGCATGTGATACAATGGTGGCTCCCCACAAAGCACGGCTTGAAAAATGGTATATGCACTTGAGAAATGCATTTGGGGAAAAGTGGAGGATCCCGAATAACTCCCAGTGGCAACATAAGGAGAATATAAGTTTCGCGTGGTTTACCAAAGCACTTTTCTTGGGTAAGTTCAAACTTTTTGATGAATCATGGAGCCCTTGGTGCAAGCTCACTTTCACGTTCACTGACCAATTCTTCCAAGTGGGAGTGAACATATTTAAGGATTTGAAAAAGCTAAGGCTGGAGCTAGGTAAATTGGACCAGAAAAATAGGGATATGAGAAAGAAACTAAACTATCTAGAGGTAAGTGTGCGTACATGGAAAAGAACGTGTTGCACAATATCCACATGATTAGACCAATAACACTTCCTATTACTGGAGGATCCACGACGCATGTATACGTGCTCATAAGGATGAAATTTGAAAATGATGCGTACTTGGTGGATGAGATATCCATACCTAAAGACCCCCTGGGAATGAAGAAGCTAGTGTCTAAGAAGAGGGGCAGAGGAGAGGAAGGAGCACCAAGTTTACTAACCGTCTCAGACATAGTGAGCATGCCTTCTACGAGCACCAAGCCAAGCACCTATGTTTGGAGGAAGAAATCCCCAGTAAAGGAGAAGACACTAGAAGTAGAGGTGCCCGAACAACCCACCACCTTGGAGGAGTCCCAAGAGGAAGAAGAGAAGGTAGAATCTCTTGACCAGAAGCAACCTCTCAAGAAGAAGCAAAAGGTAGATGAAGAAGTTGACTCAGAGGTGACCGACAACATGGAGAGATATCTAGGAGAAGGAGAGGATGAGAGTGAAGAGGTGGTGACAAGGAGAAAGAGACAGAAAAGACAAGGAACCTTTAGAACCTTGTATAGTTAGTGTCTATGAATTAGAGGAGGAGAGTGGAGAAGAGAAGCAAGAGTTCATATTCACATAGCGGAAAGGTACACAAGGAGGTGAGGGCATCAAGATACAAGGGCAGAAGAGAAGGATGTCGAGGGGCAAAAAGCCACAGATTTTACCAAGGATTAGATAACCAAAGTGGAAAAGTGAGAAGCGAAGAAGATGTTTGAGATCCTTGTAGACCAAGAATTAGAGTGGAGTGCAGACATAGTGCTAAAGGAAGGGAAGAGAGTAGTGAAAGGGACATGATAGCATAGGAGGCCTCGCTCGACAGCTTAGCTTCCCAAAGGCATGTGCTTGGGTAGAAGACCTCTGGATGTAGAACAGAGGAAGATGATGGGCTACGTGGATGACTCAAGGAAGGTGCTACGTGCATAGTTCTAGAGCACGGTACCCACCGAAAGACTTATAGCCATGGGATCGTTCAAGAAGGAGGATGCATACCCTAGGACCAAGAAGATGCTTTCTAGGCATTTGAATACCATGTCTACGAGATAGAATTTGAAGTCTGCTAGAAGGAACTTATCATGCTACCAAAGTGTAAGGGAGACAACCCCTTAGTAAATTCCTAAGAGCTCATAGACTAGCGAGTATGTAATGCTCTAAAAAAGGTCGCGGTGGAAATGGAGGTGAGACTATTCGTGCGTAATGATAGCATAATGTCTTTAGAGGGAAAGCTGGCCAAGAAGGAGGAAGAGCGCTAAGGTGGCGAGAAACTTAAAACGGGAGCAATTAATTAGTGCACACTTGCCAGGTGTAAACTCAAGGAGGAAAAGGTAAAGGTGTAAGAGGTCTACAAGAAAGTAGACTCGATAAAAGTGCCATCATCCTGAAACACCTAGATCTAACGCCTATCCCCTGAGGTATGCATTGATGCTAGAATTCCTAGAAGACTTAATGTGCATCCTCACCATAGAGAGGTGACCCTTAGAATTGGAATCTACGAAGGAAGTATCCGCGCACCTAAAGGAGGAGGACTAGTTGAAGGTGATAGCACTAGTTGTTGAGTATAGCAAGGTACTCACAGATGTAAAGGTTGATTCCCAATCTACAGAGGCCGCATATGACACATGCACGAGATAGAGATAAGGTGGTGAGATCCTTGGTCACTAAACTCAAAGAAAAGTTGAAGGAGTTCTAGGAGAAGAATAAAGGAAATAGGGCGGAGCAGATAGAGTCCTGGTAGAAGTAGAAAGAAGATTTGAGGAGATTAAGGCACTAAGGAGCTCAACCAAGACATGACTGAAGGAACTATATCCTCAAATTACCAAGAGAATGGACAAGCTCATAGACCTAGGTAAAGATATGGAAAAAATTGTGGACACTTTGGGCACCTAGGGAGCTGGCCTAAGTTTTGATGAGGTAAACCTCCTGGTTGGCAACCTCTATCGAAGGCATAGAACCATTCTTCATTCTTTCCCCTATTCTTTCATTCCTTATTCATCTTTGTAATATTTATCTACATCTTGGTTCCATTTGAACCAACTCGCACCTTGGTCAAGTAGAATGTTTCTGAGGGTAGAGAATAGGTGTAGTGTGGGGTGATGTTGGGCTCCTAAAATATTAACTAAGTACGAAGGTGCGTGAGCCCATGGGACCCCAGTTATAGGATGGCACACAAGGAAAAAGCATGCAAGAGAAAAGGCTCAAGGAAGCATATAGCGCATGACACATGAAAGGAGGTTCAGGACTTAGCTGATTCAAGAAACGAAGGTAGAACATGTGAAAAGTGTGATCGGTTGTGTGTGGATAACATGCCAACCTAGCAACTGGTGGCCCAGGAAAGAGCATGCCAACAAAGGAATCTTCTAGAATACCATCATGAGATGGAGTAGAGATCTCAATCCTGAGGAAACATGCTCGTTGAAGGACCACATTCAAAACTTGGTGATGGATCTGATGACATGGCAAGGTGAGTTCGTAGCGTGGGAAGGTGATAAATACAAGTATCTACAGACCAAGAAAGGTGTGTGGAGATATAGATAGAGACCTAAGAGGAGAAGATAGGAGAGATACAAACAGAGAGAGAACATGGGTAGAGCTCTATAGGATTACTGCGAGTGGGGCTTTGATGTATTGAGCTCAAGCATTGTAATTTATTTTCTATTTTTGTATAATTATACAAGCCTGATTATGTGCATGACTGTAGTCTACCATCTATGGCTCTTTGTAATGAACCAATGAATACAATGAGGTTACTTATTACAATTAGATATGAATATCAGTGGGTTTCATGTATATTTTGTTCATAGAAGTTCTCTTTCTTTTTCATGTTATAAATGAATGGGTGTAGCTTTCTTTCTATTATATTATGTGTTATGGAGTCTTTTAAAACACACAGTCTGAAGAAACTACAAGGATCTAAAGGTCGTCCTGAGCCCTGTAATATTTTTATGTCTAAACTTCTTTCCTGAATACTCCTATACTAATAATTGATGAGTGATTCCCACTAAAAAATCACATAAAAGAGAGACTTGGCACCCGGCGTGCCTTGGGTGAGCGCTCATCTTTTGTTGGGTGATAGCAGGCATGCATGGGATTCCTTCCTCTTATAATGGGGGTAAAATTGACTACATCTTGGTTCCATTTCCATATTATATCAAGTCCACCCTTGAGGCCATATATTTGTGCCTTCATCGAGGCACCATTTTTGTTTTCATCATAGTCCACCTTTGTGGCCATAATTTTTCCCTCTTGGGGCATACCTTTTTATTTTTTCCTTTGTCACCATACCTTTCCCCACTTGGGGAATATTTTAGTTTTTATTTGTTTTCCTTTGTGGCCATAATTTCCCCCTTTGGGGCACATTACTTCATCACTCACTTTTCCATTTTGCCTCTTCAGCCATTTTCGTGTCCCATTGGACACCATATCATGCATCCTCATCCCTTGTGTAGGAATACCTATTCACATGATTCCTCATGTATGAATTATTTCACATATAGTATTTCATAGTTTGATTCCTTTTCTATGACCCATTGGCCATCCCGTCCTGCATCCATACTACAACGATCTTCACCCACTCACTGGTCCATAGAACATTGTTTTCTTTCTCCATTGAGATGGTAATTCTCCCCTACTGATGTGACATTGGAGTCACAACCATAGTTTTCATCATTATTGCAATCCTTTTACTTGGTACATTTTTCCTTGGTTATACTTTCACCCATCTTTCATCACCCACTTTCCCCTCATCATTTATCTTTCAAACGTGTCATCAATTTCCCTTGGCATCATTGATCCCCTATTTGAGGGGAAGCTTATTATCACATATTTATCCTCATATAACCCTTTTATTTGTCTCATGGCTTGCTACCAAAACCTCTTAATAAAAACGGGAAAAATGTAGACACCTAAAATTGGTATCTATGCCCTCATTCGCCTACATGCGCATATTTAGTCATTTATTTATTCATCCTTCTCATTCAATCAAATTCCCATCCAATCCTTGTTAATTAATTAAGAAATATTAATTAATTAATCATTTTAATATTTTACATGCCCAACTATCCCATCCACATTGATCCTATTAATCAATAAATTATTAATTAATTAATACCCTTATCCATTGTCCCAACCAACTTTCTAATTAGGATGATTTTTATCCTACATATGAATCACCTTGCTTTTCTAGCTTTCATCCCATCTATTTTTATACCCTAACTACCTTGGATTCATCCCCAAGTCATCTAATCCTACCAATATTCTTTAAAACATTTGACCAACTCTTTAAAATCATCAAACTATGCCTTAAAAAAATCAATCCTCAAAGGGAAAGTTTCCCCATGATCGGCATCAACACAACCTACTCATTGTCGACCCTTTAAGTATGTTTTATTTCTTTCCATTTGGTATGAAATCACTCAACAATCAAACAACCAAAGAGAAATCAGAGCTTCTTCTAGGCTTCTAGAGCTTCCTGGGATAGTCACATACATCCCATCCATCATTAAATGTGTTTTACATCACTCATGATCTTCCTTTGTGAGCTTTCTTACTTTTTATAGCGCTCTTATCAATTTTTATAGAATATTTTATTTTATCTCTTATAATTTAACCTCTTACAAGTCTATAGCAGCATTCAATCATCACTCAACAACCCTTAGTTCAAGTCTTAGTGCTCACAAGCTACCACATTCGATTATACCTTCTTGGCCTCATCCCAATCCTTCTATAGTCATTGTCGATCCTTCCTGGTCACCATCGACTAGGGTTCTATTTATCCAAAACCTATCTAAATCCATCTTTCTATCATATATTCTATCTCTCGGTCTTTGGTTATCTTCTACAAATCCACTTGCAGCATTTCATGTGTCCTAACCAACTGCCGATTACTTCCGCACCTTGCAGATTGCATACTTCATCTACAACTTCATATCCATCCTCTCAAGTCATCGTTGACTTATCCGTACACAGTCTAGGTCACCATCAACCTAGACCAGGTAGCCTTTATTTTGTAGTTGTTGTCATCTAACTAATGTTTGATCAGTTTATGTCATTTTTTAGATTCATTGATATCTCTATTTCTCGCATTGATTTTTCTTTATTTAATTTGTATATAAACACGGGGTTGAAATCCACCAAGAAAGTTAAACTCTTCTTGGATCCAACATTATCCGGGTAGCCCTCACATACATCTATTTGATCTAATCTATTTTAGTTTTGTAGATATTTTTACAATAAAAATCCATCATTTAATGTTAGTATCAAGTATGAAGCATCCAAGGTAGCATAAACTCTCTATCCTTTTGAATTGACAAGTTTTTTTAGTATCTAGTGCACTAATTTGATTAACGAATGAGAAATTTGGACAACAGATTAGCTTTAAGAAAAAATGAAGGAGAATGCACACAAAGATAATAGAAAAATGTATCACAAGTATCAAACACAATGTCATATTTGTTTTCATGGGGCCCAATTAGAAAATAACATACAAGGGACGTGAGAAATCACAACAAATAGAAAATACAAAAGAGAGGTAAGGAAAATCAATAAATATCCACAAAACAAAGCTTTTGTTGCTTGTTGAAAATGTAGATTTAATTACAATTGTGGATGAGGTTGATATCCACATACATAAGGCTAGATCGAAGGCTCTGTAAGTTAAAATGAAAATAACAAGATTATTTAGCAAACTAAAGGTGCCCAAAATTTTACAATGATCATTGTTCTTACATTTATAAAAGAATAAGGAGAGAAGAGGAGGAGAAAGAAAAGGGAGAAATGAAATTGAAATCCAACCACCAATGACAAGCATTGAATTCTACAAATCTACCTATAATTCTAACAGATGTGTTTCCCCATGTCTTTTTTTCTTGTGGAAGAAGGAAAGAGGGAAAATTGGAACAAATCTAGGTAGTTGAGTTGACTAGACTTATGAATTAATGGTTGTAACACATTTCCCTTCTTCTCACCTACCAAAACCCACTAAAATATAATTTTGAATGATCCATCATCTATCCCATGTCGCAGACTTTCAAACAAGACCAAGAGCGCATGGATTTGAGTCCCGTAGAAAAATTTATGAGGATCTGAAGTCTATAGTCCAAATTTAACATGCAAGACACTTGGCACACACTGATTGGATGAAGGATAGGAAAAATATTCATTTTTTTGTCATTTTGGCCATGTTTTGTATCATGGTTCATCACAAGGATTCAACACTCATTTGTCACACTTTGATAGGTTACGTGTTTCACACTCAAGTCTAACAGTTGTTATATGGCATAGACTAGCATGGAATAATATGAAAGGTGTGTGTGAGAGAAAAGGCGTGAGAAAGAAGAAGAAAAATATGTAAAATGAAATCATGTAGAAGTGAATAAAGGTGCATATATGTAAAAGGGTACGCAGTATGCAAGTGGATGCGAGCATTCAAATGACAATCATATGGTGGAAAGAAAAGAAGGGGTGTACAAATCTAGCTAAGAAGGAAGCACATAGTGCATAAAATTCTAAGGAAAGATGTTCCATGGAGGAATAAAGAAGAGGTATGTAAGGACTTAGCTGATTTAGAAAGGCAAGTCATGGAATGCATGAGGATAATGCACAAAGTATGGGAAGGAAGGCAAGTGTGCAAAAGGAGTGCTCATAATGGGAAAATGGAAGGAGATAGAGTGATGGAGAAGGAAGTGAATGGTGCGTGGAAGAATTGCAATTAACTAATGCACCATGGAAACCACTAGAGTGTGTTCATATCCTGTAATGTTGATCTTCAAAGTCAGAATGAGGATGTAAGTTTTTAAAATAACTAGGGGCATTATTTTAGACAAAAACGCTTTGGTGTTACTATCTAGTGTGTTGTGGTAATGACTCAATTCATATTTTAATCCATGTCTAAGACTTATGAATGTGTTTTACTAGTAGTAAACCATATTATGTGATGATGTAGAATTTTATATAGGGTGAATGATTCACCCAAATGATGTCCCTCTCTTTTGGGGTACATTTTACGTCACTAAGGAGTGTTCAGCCCAACGAAGGACCAACCATTGTGCTAAAACTGATGCCCTATAGGGGAGGGAAGTGTGCTTGGTAGAAACCAAAGCACACACAAGCAAAGTGACTAGGAAAACAAGCGTTAGTACAAGTAAGAAAAAAACATGTAAAATGTAAGCTAGGATATAACCATACAATGTGTAACCTAAGATGCAAGAAGAAAATGTAGACCACAAAAAGTAGGTTTAAAACATGGGATGTCACTCATGATATTGTAATTTAATCAAGGCCTACTAGGCCAAAAACATACAAGTGTGCACATGAGACAAAGGGAAAATCCTGTAAACAGTGGCAAACAATGAAAAGTAATGAAAAGGAATGTAATAGACAAGCATGGAAGAAAATAGACCTATAATATAAATGTCGCACATGAAGCACCCGTTAGCATGTTAGAAAGATAAAAAAGTATGTCAAAGAGTGTATAATTTTATAAAGTAATTTTCTATGAAAATTGAAGCAATAAAACCTATAGTGTACAAAAGTGGATGCCCCAGAGCCATTATGGGACCGGTAATACATTCTTTACCAAACATCCATAATGGATGTATAGATTTGTAGAATTTGTTATCACAACTAGAAATCAAGTGAACGTGCATATGTGTATGGAAAGATAATCACATACAAGATATCTATCTAGCATGTGTAACAAAGAGTATATGTAACAAGTAAATGTAAGCAAGACTAAATACGACCAAGATATACATTATGTTGTGGATCATAGTGAATGATATGAGTAGCATGCCCCAAGTAGATGTGTATTTATGAGATTATTTTCATTTATAAATGCCCCCTCAACTGTCAAGAATGAACCATATAACAAGAGTGTGTTGTTCATAAATGGTTTGAATGTGTGCGCTAGAAAGATGTGATTGATAAAGTGTATAGCATAAAGATAAAGTGAGTTAGTGAATGTGTGAGTGTGGTGAGGTCCATTTTTATGTAGGCCCTCAATAGTCAAGTATGGGCCATGGAAGTATATTTAGTCATAGGTTAATGAGCGCAACTTGTAGAAGTAGATGTAAGAAAGATGTATCGTGAATTTGTATAATGCAAAATATGTATGAGGCACCATAGATGCTTCAAGAAATAGATGTCATGAATGTTTTATGTGTAAGGTGTGTAGTATGTAATGTGTATTGGGTATTATGTAGTGTGTGAGGTTCATCTCGTATAGTATTCCCTCAATATTCAAGATCGAACCTTAACACGATTGTGTGTTATTGGGTAATGAAGATACTAATGTATCAAGAAGTGTATTTTGTATGTGAAATACTAGATGTGACGTGATGAGAGAATAAGGATTGTGTTGATGTTAGAAGGGTGAGAAATAAATAGTGTGATGCCCCCAAGTGTGTGATGATGAATGTGTTATCTAATAAAAGTGAAAGATGAGGGTCCTCCACCCGATGCTTGTGGAGATAAAGGCATGTGATCATGCTCTAAGAGTGGTGGTATATGAGATAGACATTGTGTAGGTGAATGAATCCTATATGCATGTGACCGATGAGTATACTATAGAGATGTTGGAAACCTATCTCGAAGTAGGATGTGGAGGTGATGAAAACCTATGTGAAAAAAATGTGGAGATGATGGACACCTATGTGAATCAGAATGTAGAGGTGATGAACACCTATGTGAAATAGAATGTTGACTTGATGGACACCTATCTCAAGTAAAATGCAAAGGTGGTGCATATCAAGGTGAAGGAGCTATCCAAATGGTGGACCTAGATTGATTTCATGGAATGACATACGATGTAACCATGTAGGTCATGTGCAAACATGAGATCTAGGAGTAGGTTATTTTTAGTTTTGATATGCTGCGAGGACCTAGATGCTCTAGATAATGTAATGGAAACCTCCAAAGGAGGTTTCATACATGGTGTAGATGGCAGAACACCATTAATAGAAATTACTTGTTTGTTATAAATAAATATTATACATAAATGGTTCATGGAGATGATATCCTAAGTTACGTGGAGCCAGAAGAGACCTAAGAGTGTGTCACACACTTCAACTGATGGTGCCACAACAAAAGGCATAAGAATGGTGGGAGGACCAATAGTGACCAAAATATTTCCAACACCATATGATTTTGGAATTGGATAATAAATTTGCGATAGAAGATAGCCGATAGTGATAAGGAGTGTAATAGAACACGTTTTGATGTGCCATGATGGATCAACCCAAGTGTTATTGATAGAATTGAATCAATAGAAGCACTTATGTATAATATATCGGAATATAATGTAGTGTGATAATGATAATCAAAGAGAGTAATGAGTGTTGGGGATGTTTCAAAGTGTGAGTCACTATAAAATCAAGAGCCCCGATGTAGGAGGAGGAACTCGCCCGATATGTATGATTTTCCAAGGATTTAGCAACTTGTTTGTCATGTTTGGGCAGAGGATTGATAAATATCTTAAGCTTATGATTTTCATTGATAGGTGCAGAAGCCATAAGATCTGGAGGGTCAATCACATTATTATCAATAGGGTCTTGAATGAGATTATAAATATTGAAACAACGATCTGTAGAATGTTCAATGTATTAATGATAGTCACATCTAATATTTTCATCATAATTACGATCTTTAGCCGAGAAGGATTTAAATTGATCGAAGGAGGAAGCACAATAATATTAATTTCGATAAGATATGACAAGTAGAATATGTGGAGTGACAATCAATTTTGTGTATGTACACTTAGGTGGTTTCCATTGAAGTTATTTAGTATTAGATATAATGATTTTAGCTTTATCCTATTTAGTAGATGGATTGAAATTTGATTTACTTTGAAATTGCACGGAAGATGAATATTTCTCTCTATACTTAAGCTTTCCTATAGTTAAGATCTTAGTTTTATATAGCATAAGAGTATGGCATAGTTGATCGAATGATGGAGATGTCTCAAAGATAACACTCTCCTAGAGAGGTAGTAATAAAATTTGAATAAATAGGTCTTGAATTTCGTGAGTCCACAAGTACATTATACATCATCGCTAATTTTTCTTTATATCACAAAACATAATTTTCTTTATGTTCATTAGATCCTAATTTAAGTTGTGCGAGTTCATAATATGAGATATTGGAGCCAATGTTGATAGAAAAATGAGCTAGGAAAGAATTTTCTAGATGCGTAAAAGATATTATCGAGTGGAAAGGTAGGTAATAGAACCAATGCACTGCATAATCTTGGAGACTATGAGGGAAAATATTTGCAAGTAAAGTATGATCATCCAAATAGTCTAGGCATGCCACGTGAAAGTCTCATAGATGCTCTTATGGGTCACCATGGAATTTGAAATTAGGTAATTTAGGGGTAATGAAATTGAAAGATAAGAGATAGGTGGAATTGGAGATTTTAAAAGGGGTATGAAGAAGTGAGGTGGAATCAAGAGATGGAGATCCATGAGAAGTGATGAGTTGGAGTTGTCGAATTTGAGTTTGTAGATCCCGATATAAAGAAGTTACATCGGGAGTATTAGAGGAAGAGCTAAGATGTGTAGTATTAGGTTGCTGAATGGGAACGAAAGTGGTAGAAATATAGGTATGGATATGAAGGGGCTATGTGGAGGCCATATCATCCAATGAAGACACGAAAATAGGGCAATAATAACATCACGCTTATTTTTGGAAGAAATTAAATCATGGAGGATATGCGGAAGATGAGTAGGATTATCACACAAAGCTTGTTGAAAATTTGTGAGTTTGTCTCATTTTTCTTGATCGACATTAGTATCCTAATCATATGATTATTCACTATCATATTTTTGAGTTTTTAAGAGGAATATTGTAAGATTTGGTAAAGGGGTTTTCAATTACATCCATTAATGCAGAAACCTTAGCCATTGATTTAGAGCCCTACGAGAAGATAGAGGAAGTTCAAATGCTCAAAATACCAAAAATGGCCACTAAGGGTGATGGGAATAAGAGGAAAAAAACCTATAAATAAGGTGGATTCAAGTGATGGGCTCAAAAATTATTAAGAAAATATTGAATAAATAGATGCCTAAATATAATGCAATGTAGTAGTAAAATGTATGTGTAATAAGAATAAATATGACCCAAGAAAATTAAGCTAGAAGAATATGAAACCCTAGTTACAAATAAGGGCCAAGGAAAATTAGTTGGTTCACAACCAAATCTGAACTATGCCGAAGTGCTGAATAGATGAATAAGGAGGGATAAGTTTCACACAAATCCTCAGAAAAATGTGTGAGCTGAATATCTTCCTAGACTAGGGCACTTGGAATGGGTTAAGGGTGCATGTGGGTTCCACACACCCGCTTTAGGCACTGTGATTTCTCAAACCCTCATAAAACCTCCTTTGCATAGTCATGAGATATTTTTTTCCTTCTCTTCTTGTTGTTAGTATGTCACACAATGATCGTTGATGTCACTAATAACCTGTAATGAAATATTGACATGCAAAACCCTTAAGAGTGCATTAAATCCCAAAATAAAAAGAACGCAAATGATGGGTGGGGATGTCCTCATCTCACTGTCAAAAAAGTGATCTTATGATTGAGTTTTGTACTACATTTCAGACCTAATGTAGTTATATGTGTGTGTTTGGAATCATGCCCTAGGTGGTTGTTATGTGTGCTCCACTTGATAACGAGTAAATAGTTATATATAGAAGATGTAAGTAAATTTATGCACGAAATATAATGAAATTCCCCTCCTATGTTGTATATGTAGAAGAATGCATCCCATTGCCCTTGAATGGATGTTATAATGGATGCTTGAATGCTCTAGAATAGCCTTTGGATGCAACCTTAGGTGGTGATAGTTAATGCTTAGTGCTTGGTCCTTTATTATGATCACATAACTTTATATTTATATGATTCCCTTACTTAAATTTCATAATTAACCCCAAAAAGGCCAACTACCAAAAATATAAGTTTCTCAAATGGCTAGAAAGGATAGAAAAGATGTGAACAAAGTACATAAAATTGGGGGCACCCAAAGGGGATGGGGGCTCCCGATGCGCGTGTCCTAGTTGGGTGTTGGTGTCCAAGATGAGAAATGCCAAGGTGTGAAAAGACAGACTGAGCTAGATAGAGTGGAAGACCAAAAGTGGCAACGTAAGTAAAGTAAATATGGTCAAAGACATGGGTTAATTAGTAATTTTCTTACTTAGGAATCATATGAATAGTAGTATGTAATCAGGACTAGATAATTATCCAAAATACGTGATTTTTTGTCTACACCTGGTGTAAATCAGCTTACCCACCGGTTGACTCATCAAGATATATTTAAATCTCTATTCCGGTCTCCTCCACATCAGCTCATTGAGCTCCCTGGGAAACTCACCAAGTTGTCTCCAGCTCACCCTTCACCATGACCCTTCTAACCCTCCATTTTGATTTTTTTCCACTTTTTTTTACTATTTCCAAATTAATTAAGCTAATTAAAGGGGAAAATCATAAAAAAACATCATTATTTTTAGGGGGTATTCTTCCATATCAATGTATAGGTTTATTGGTATTTTTTAGCCCTTTTTACCACTCATCTATTGTAGTGATTTTCTTCACATGTGGCTAGTGAGTGCATGCACCATAGCATTGTGGTAAGAAGTCCTATTTTTTTGTAATGTGAGACACCTTCTCTCATACTGAGTAGTGATGTACCCTTGTTGTGCTTATGACCTTGTGTTCTTGATTACATGTTATGGCCTCCACTCTTGTATGAATCGTCACCTAATACAAGCTGAGTGGTTAACTATCCCATGTCGCAAGAACACACCTTACTGTAATCACACACTACTTATGAAGTGCCACACACATGGTGGTTATCATTGTACTTGGGTGTTTTATTACATGTAGATGCATTCTCGGCTGAGTCCAATGTATTGTAACCTTGTTTGTATCCACACACCCTCTTCTCGTGCACCTTGCACTTCTTGCTTCCACATCATGGAGGATGTTATTTCCAGACTTGAGCATCACAGATAAATTTACATCCTCCACAACTTATTCTTGGGTGAGATAACTACACTTCATGGCATACTTCTATGGATTGTTACTTCACTTATGAGGGTGTTTCTCACTTTCTATATGGGATAGTTCTTTCACCCACTAATTCTAGTTGTCTTTAGGACTTTCTTGACACATGTGACCATGTTATTGGTCACTTGATGTTACATGTCTCCAGTCATCTCCACCTTCAAGTGGCAGAATCATATCCTCTCCACACCATATGGAGAATATTTCAGTCCTTTTTGGAGACCCTTTTCATATAACCACCATTTTTGCTACTGATTTAGTTGTCTCCTCTTCTTCTTCTTCATATCATGATAGTTCCACCGACATAGACTTGCTTATTTCCATCCACGATGAAAAAGATTTTTCTTCTAGTTCTAATGATGAGAGTGTTATTGAAGACTCCTATCCTCCTTCTCTAGGCCCTATTCTAGAGTGTGTTGACACCCCTATTATCTCATCATACATCATACAATATCCTTCTCGGCTTCACATTATCATCACATCTTCCTTCTTTCTACTTTCAGTGTGTAAGGCCCTTTCCACTCCTCCTATTTCAGTTTAAGATTCATACATTTCATACCTCACTCATCTATTTATTAAGCCCCATGTTTGGGATGAGGATATGCGACATTAGTTATATTTTCACACCGCCTACTTGTGATGTAGTATAATGAGTTCCTCATCCTTCTACAAGTGTTTCAAAGGAGTTTTTCATCTCCTTTGTTAGGAGTGCCCCTTTCTGGGACTCTTATCACTACCACTTTGTAGGATATCTTTAATTATCCACTCTTGCTTATGGATCCTCTTTTTATTATGGGGGTTGCTGTATTGTCTTCACTTCAATTAATAATCCTATCGAAGGATGTTCCTCCTTCACACACTAACATTTATACACATGTGGAATCAAATTCAGTTTCTTAGCACTCATTTTTTATACCTATGTCACACTTTTATGGATCAGATTCAGAGCTCTTTGTACTACTACCTTCGGTTTCCTTTATGGAGTGGGAAGACTTCCAGTACTCCCATTTTTTCCTTCCTATGGGCGGGAACATTGTTCGGTGTAGTTGGTTCTTTTTCAATTCATTGAATGAGGACAAGGTCATCGAAGATATTCTTGGATACTTCCTAGAGTTGCATATTTCTCATATGTCTATGCCTTCTTCTATGTTCCTCTTGTCTCCTTCTTCTCTTATCTTCTCTTTCCTTCTCTTCTTCTTCTAGAGATATTTCCATTTTTTTCATGGGTACCTTATCGACTCCTCTTTTCTAAGACCCATTTGTGGAATATTTCTTAGATTGTTAGAGATTGTTTTCCATCTCTTGTTGTGGATGTTTTTCCCACTAGGTTTTCCTCCATTGCTTGAGATCCTTATTGTTCATGGGTGCCTCATCATTCTTTGTTTCTAGGATGCATTTTTCATTTTAGACTTGCCACCTCATCCTAATTTACAATGAAGGGGGTTTTTGTGTGAGTAATTTTCCACATCACTGGAAACTCCTCTCACTTAGGTGAGATCACATGTCTACATGTCATAGGGGTTATGATAGATTCCTTATGCATAAGTGTGTTAGTGCATCATATGGGAGTTACTTCCATTCTGTGAATTTAACTCTCATTATCCACTTGAGGAGTCATGATTACATACACTAGAGGTTACACAACACCCCTATTTGTACCCCTTCCAATTTTTAGATCTATGTGGTAGAATATGAGAGGCATATGATATTTTCCCATTCAATCCTTGCATGCACATCTTCATGGTTGATGCTCACTCCCTCATGGAACCTTGTCACATTTATGGAGTGTAACTAGGTTGATGTTTGCATTATCTCAAAGATCCTTGTGTTGTCATGTTTTTTCTTTCTTCGTCAAGCATAGAAATTTCAAATTCTCTTTTCATAACATCTTTAAATTCATGATTCATGAGTTCATTGTTTCCCCAAATATGATATCATCCACATATACTACAATAATTAACAAATGACCTTGTTCTTTTTTGATGTACAAGTTACTATCAGTACCTCCTTTTTGAAAACTTGTTCACTCAAGTACTTGTAAAGTATTACGTATCTACGAATTAGGGGATTGATTTAGTCCATAAAGAACCTTGTCAATTTTTATACATAATCCTTCTTATCTATCAATTAAAATTGATTAGGTCACTCCATATATACCTCCTCTTCTAGATTACAATTCAAAAATTCTAATTTGACATCCATTTAGTACACCTAAATCCCTTAAACCCTACATAAGCTAAGAATAATCTAATGGCTTCCATTCTAGCTACAAGAGAAAAGATTTCATCAAAATCAACTCCCTCAACTTGTGCATGGCCCTTACATACCAATCTATCCTTGTTTCATGTAAATTTTCCATTCTCATTCATATTATTTCTAAACACCCATTTAGTTCCAATAGCATTCTTATTCTTTGGTATAGGCACCAATTCCCAAGTCCTATTCTTTTCAATTTGATCTAGTTCTTCATTCATGGCCGTAATATAACATTCATAATTACTTTCTTATTTAACATTTTTATCATCAAATTTTAATAAGAATGCATAAATTTCTTTGTTTTGAAGACTTACCATTTTACTTACTGCAAAGTAACTCTAGCATCCTTCTTTCCTAGGATTTTATTTTTAGGGTGATCTCTCCTAATCTATCTTGATGGTGCTTTGGTGTCTTTTCTTTCTTCTTCTTCTTCATCTTCTTCATTTATTTTCCAAACCTCTTATTATTATTTAGGATCAGTCACTTGTTTTGTCTTATTTGAGAAGAACCTCATGGGATAGGATTCATCAAATTTCATGTAAGCTAAACTTCTTAAAGAATATCCCAAAAAATACCCGCATCATACCTAGAGTAAAAAAATTACCTATATTATCTTTTTAGTCTCTAATACCATATCTTATTTCGGGAACCTAATCCTTGTGTGGTCTAGATTAGGATCTCACTTGTTTTGTCTCCTTTATCTTGAGAATGAACCTCATGGGATAGGATTCATCAAATTTCACACTTGCAATTTCAACTATTGTCTTCAACCTTTTGTTATAGAAAATGTAAGCTAAACTTCTTAAAGAATATCCCAAAAATATACCTGCATCATACCTAGAGTAAAAATTACCTATATTATCTTTTTAGTCTCTAATACCATATCTTATTTCAGGAACCAATCCTAGGTGTGCTAGCATAACATCCAGTCCTAGCCTAAAATCTCACTGAAGGTCCGCATAGGTGCTGAGCCCCTCCTTTATGTGAGTTTCATGAGAATGTGTATTATTAACATGATGATACAATATAACCAGAGAATGAGTGCATTTATCCATAATATTTTAGATGTAAGCTTATACTCCTAGAAGATATACTCTAAACACATATTTAACGTGATTAATTAAAAGTTGAAACAGTCATGAACAACATTGAGGAAACTAGTAATACCCACACAAAAAAATGGGAAAACACATCAGGACTCATTTTCAAGGCATTACAGTAATTGCTTCATTATATTGATGATTCAATCACAGTAGCTAAGATTACATTAAGAGGTTACATCCATGACAAAGCTCATAATAGAAAAAAATTATTTATATTTCAAATCTCTCTATTATACACACTACATTATTCTCTCCCATTCCTCTCTTCTCTCTTACTCCTCACCCACACACCTTCTTCTAGGAATGATCCTCTATATCAAGAAAAGTCAAAGGAATCTTCTCCTAACCATTCATCATCACCTGCAAAGGCCTGCTAGAATCTTCTCATGTTTTTTCTACCACTACCTAGGAACCTATTAGGTGTCACCATGCATTTCCTTCAATTGAGTGTCTTTAGCATGCTTATGTTAGCTAATCCTTAACAACCTCGACCCCTTATCCTTCCATGATAACTATAATGATTCCTTGGAATATCATTTACTTGGACCACAAGTCTTCATAGCTTATCCACATCTGTATCTAGTCACTTTTCTGTTTGCTCCTTATGTGCATTTTTTCTATTTTATCCAAAACTTTACTAAGTCCTAACTCTAATATGTCTTGGCACAACCCTTTGCACCTCTCTAAGGACTAATTTTGTGCATGCCTTCGTTCCCTTTCACCATACACCACAAGGCTTCATACCCTAGGTACTTAGTTACTTTTTAGGGGTCCAACATCACCCCACACTAAACTAGTTTCCACCCGGTAACCCTTCGTGCCAACCGAACAAAAGGATCAATCTTGCCGAATGAAACCTAGTAAGGTAAAAATGTTTTTCCAAGGAATAAATAATAGTGGTAGAAATAATTTGAGAAAATAATTAAATAATGGGGGATGCTTATACAACCAACTGTATGAGCTCAAAGAACTCTCGCGTCTATCTTATACCTCAGTTTCTCCTAGGCCTTTAGTTCTAATAAGGCCCTTCCCAGCATGTATCCTACTATATCGGACACTTGGTCTGAGATGATCTCTTCCACTTTTCCCTTTAATACACTAATGGCCACTCCCAACTCTACGTAGACACCCTCGAACTCATCCATCCACTCAGTGATGGAGTCTCGGAGTTCTTCGATTATGAACTCTAGATTTTCACACTTAGTCTTTATCTTCTTCCCAAGTCATGGTGTTAATGACCAGTTGCCGTGCTCTAACTTTTTGGTGAGGGTGGTCTCTGTAAAATTTTAAGGGCTACCTCTTCCTCTCGTTACCTACGCATTGATTATAGGCTCACATTTCCTATAGCTATTGAAGCCCCTATCCACCAGTATATTTTCTTCCTTGAGTTGGGAGAGCAAGTATTCCAACTCAGTGATATGGGCTTCAAGGGAAACCTTGTTCTCCTCTTTTTCTTTTGCGAGCTCCGTAGCTGTTAGGAACGCTTCATCCTTTGTGTTAACAAGTAGTATCCCTACGAGGTCCTTAAGATATTCCATCTCATCCTTGTAATCCGTCATGGCCTGGCTTACTAATATCAAACATTGTCCCAAAATGGTCTTCACAAGGGCACTAGCTCGGTCATGCATCTCCTTCATTCGTACATGTTCTCCCTTCAACCCTTGGCGCAACTTGTCCATATCCTTTTCATTGCTCTTCCATTCCACTACCAAGGTCTACATAATGCCCCCATATCCAGACTGTGTTGTATCACCTCTGAGGATATATTTTGCAAGGCGTTACATGCTTGCTCATCTATAAGGTGGTTAGGATCCACCACCTTATATGTGTCTCCTCCCTTCTTCCCCAAGTGAATGGTCTTGATCACAAAATTGGATACCTTGAACTCAAGTTCCTAGACATGGCAATTTATAGCCCAGCTAAGCATCTTTTTGGTTGTGGGCACACCCCCATATTGATCCAAAAAGTCCCAGCTATGTAACTTTTCTGGTGTAGGGTGGCTTGAAATCTTACACACATGAACTTATTGGGGTCATCCACGAAGTCTATGTGTAGGGACACGACATCCACTTCTTCCTTGTTGTCTTACACTTTGTCCTTTGATTTTTTTCCCCAGGGGTGAATCCCTTATCATCCTTTATAATAAAGGAGTTTCCCTTATCTCCTTATGGGCCTATGGCCTACCAAGTAGTATCTTTGTGCATCAAATTCTCCCCATCTCCCACCGAGTTCTCCTCTTTTTTTGAACCTTAGCCTCCTACCCCTCAAACTCTACTTCTAACTCTGCTTTGAATGCGGTGGGGTCTTATTCCTCTCCTTCCTCCAAGCCTTCCATGGGGCTTGATGCACCATCTGTCTTCTACTTCTTATCCTCAGGCCCCTCCTCTTCTTCCTCTTCCTTACTCCATGGTGATGGAGTGTTGGTGCCACCATGTTCCAAAGTGTTGGCACCCTTACTATTATTTGCATGTGTAGTACTTCCTCTTCCTTGAAGTATCTTATCTTTCCTTTCCTTCCTCTTCTTCTTCTTCTTCATGTACACCTTCATGGGTGGGATAGGTATTTCCCATGATTTAGGAAATGGGTATTCTATAACTTCCACCTCAATTCCTCCCTATATTTTAGGGCACGGTTGTAAGAACACCCGATGGACATACCATTTGATTATAATGTTGATTTTTGGGTGTAAGTCTAAGAAATATGGCTCCAAAACCTTGACATAGGAACATCGAGCGTGCCACACTTTTATATGGCACACAACATGTGGACATCACCATCCACCTTATCTCGCATCAAAAATAATCTTTACAAATCCTTTAATCTTGTTGATGGTGCACTTCATGTATCTAGTAATGAATGCAAAGGGAGCTTACACCATGGCCCCATCTCTCCTTTATCCATCATGAACTTTTCCAAAAAAAAGTTTGTGTGATAGAAAACTTTACCTTGTCACTAACAACTTGTGGAAACTCATGGGGAATGTGCCACTCTTTCTCGAAGGCTTTGTACAACCTCTCAACCCACATGTTCATTCGTTCCTTATAAGCATTTGAGATATTCCCATCGCAAGTGAACTACATGAATTAGACTGTAGGGGATGCATGCGTGGGTGGGTGAACCCAAATATTCCCATCTAGTCCATCTAGGATGCCAATCTCCTAGAAAATGATAAGAAGTAGGATGGATCCCCAAGTGATATTTTCTCCTACATCATTCTTTACATGTGCCTCTTCGATAATGTCATTTTTGATTAATTGGGTAATGTTTAGTGTGCCCTCTTAGACACCTTGTAGGATACGTAAAGGAATATACGGTTGATGTCCATTCACCTCTCTGATACCCCCAATTTGTAGCTAATGAGTTGTGAGGATACCCTCAGAATTGGGTCTGGGAGATCTATAATTACTTGTGACCTAACCCCCTTCTCATAATTTATATTCTTTACTAGCTCCTCGATATTGGTAGTGGCACATAAATCCAATGTTATATCTTCTCTACTATTTTTAGGCTTTGTTACTATTTGAATTAATTTGTGCATGATCCACATTATCCTCCCGTGAAGTAGAATAATTCTTCATCCACTGAGACATTAACCACCTAAAAGCACGGTGGGTTTGGAAAAGAAGGGTAGCTCCCATAGCTATAAAACCCCAGACTTTTGGTATTTCTTGCTTCACTAATCCATCCACCTTAGGGTTTTAAGCTCGTCTACCATTGGAGTGTTTAACACAAGATCCACCCTCATCAACTTCTCGTTTCGGTCATGGTCATTATGCTATTGTACTCACTGATTTTACACTGGTATAGCTTCGAATTCCACTTCTCATTCTTGATCACTCCAAAAGTCTTGCATCTCCGAGTAGATCTCATTAGGTCCTCTTTTTCTACCATTGGTTTTTATTTTTACATGCCTTCTTTGGTTCCATCTCTCTTTATTCTCCTTCATTCCCTAGGTCTTGTGTTTCTTTATTTTTCCCACCTGAACTTGACAACTTCCCTGCTTCTCTCTCACGTAACCTTTCCATGTTATAATGTCTTCACCTCTATGTTACACCACAGATCTTACTATATCTTTGCAAAATTTCACTGGTTCATGATTGTACTTTGTGTTTCTCTTTTATGAAAAATCCCTCATCACACTTTGATTTTGGGAGCACAAAATAAATTCTCTAAGGAAAGGTAGTTAAAATGACTAACCTTTTCTTATTTATACTTTATCAATGCCTTAGATCCCTCGACCACATGTCCTAAGTCAATTTTTGATAAAACACTTTCCTTCACTTAAAGAAACTTTGACTTCCCCTCACACTTCATAGCTATAACCTCTAGGTGCTCCAACACCACTTAGACTACCATAGACCTCCTTCATGTGTATCCCCATGCAAAAGTACATAACCTATATGTTTTCTACTATGTAGTTCCCTATAGTGCCTCCTAACTCATGACATACCACATGATCCTTCCCTTCTTATGGTCTTTATGTTCTTTCAACCCACCTTCCTAACTGCATGAAACTTACACACCTTTTCCATCCATGGGACCTCGCTTATCACATTTCTTATTCATCTTCCTTCACACTAAATGTTTCCCAACATTCCTCCCTTCATGTAGAAAATAGTTTCTACCTCACCCCACAAAAAAATGTATGTGCGGTCCCCTGCACATAGAACCTCTTAAAATTCAATTAGCTATTGGCATACTAACGCACAAAAAGGAAACAGACACAAATATAGAAATGAAAACTAATTATCAAAGCTTCCTTATTTCACATCACACAAAAGCCTTATTTATAATAGGGATTTAACATACTCCCATTGAAATAACCTAGTAACCTCATCCCATCCAGTTCCTATAACTAGAACATGCCTAAATCGAGGATGTAGAAGATGACATATGGTCCTAACAAATGGATTTTCAACTTTCTAGGATGGTGCAAAATTTTGGAATCATATAGCAAAACCATCTGCCCAACCTCAAATTGTTTTTTTATATAATGATCATGCCATGATTTTTGTTGCTCCTTTTCAATCTTTTGAATCCACATAGTAAGGGATTTCCTTTCATCCAACTACATTAACTTCTCAATGTGCTCTTTATTATTTCTCATTGGCTAATCCTCCCATGCACAATACATAGGGATGGTAGTATAAACTCCACTGGTAAAATGGCTTCCATGCCAAACACCAATTAGAATGGTGTGGCCTTGTTCAATCTCTTATAGGTTTTCCTATATGCCCATAATATTGCTGAGACATTTTCATCCCAATCTTGTCTTCCCACATCACAAATTTTGTTAGTCAAAGCATATGACTTAATATTTTGTTGAATGTTGTTGTGATTCCATTAATTTGTGGGTGATATGGGGTAGTCTTGTGATGGGCCACCATGATATTCACCAACAAAATCCTGACTGTCTCATTCAAAAAATGTGTATGCATGTCACTAGTCAATCTTAAAGGACATCCATACCTATTGATTATGTTCTCCCATAAGAATCTAGTAGTTTTCACCACTTTACAATCCCTTGTAGGTGTTGCCTATGCCCACCTTGTTAAGTAATCAGTGCAAGTAATGATATAGCACGAACCAACAATCCTTCACGTGGCGAAGGTGAAATCGGTCCTACAAAATCAATTTCCCATATTTCAAATTGTTTTGCACTAACTATTGGCCTCAAGGGAATTTCATCTCTTCTTCCTGGCTTGCCAAGGTGCTGACAATGATTACAAGCCTTGAAAAATTCAATATAATCTTTGTAGATACTTTCCCACCACATCCCTATGAGTAGAATCTTCCACGTCGTGGCATTTCCTACATAGTGCCCTCTGTAATACCACCATGTGTTTCCTACATGATTTCAATGCACTCATGTTCTAACATGCATCGATGACGCACAGGAACCTCATCATGACTTAACTTGTATAAGTCTCCACCAATTAGCATGTAAGGCACAACGCGTATAGCTAACTATTTCTTCTCAAAAAAATTCATTCCCTCTAGCACCACACCCATTTTGAGAAACAAAACAATATCTTCCAACTCAAAGTGTTTTTTCTTCAACCTAAATATTTTTGCATCTAACATGTGTCCTCAATGCTCAACGCATTCTCTCCCGAGTCAATCCTTGATAATTGATTAGGTCCTAAGTTTTTTTGGGTTTCAAAACCACTATAAACTCAAATTCTTAAAACAACAGACCCATTAGCATATGCGCCTTTGTAAAATGGCTTATTCACTAAGTACTTTAATTTCATGTGATATGTGTAAAATATGAAGGGTGTTCTAGTAAATATTTCCTAAACTTATGTAGCGCATAGATCATCGATAGTGCTTCGCACTAATAGTGGTGTAGTTCTACTTTGTTGGTGTTAATTTTTGCTAGAAAAACACAAGGGGTGTTCAACAATCCCTTCTCCAGGTTGTGCTAAGACTACTCTCCAATTTCCATCCCTAAAGCATCAACATGCATGTGAAAATGTTTATCCAAAAAGTAAATCAATATGGGCGCAAGTGATAAGATTATCCTTTAATGTGTCAAACGTCACATGTTGCGCTCTCCCTAGTGAAAGGAACTCTTGTGTTTTAGTAACTTCTCCAATGGCATGGAGATATTGGCATACCCCTTGATAAACTTCTAGTAGTACCCTATATGTGTAAGGAATCCACGCATTGTGCTCTTATTGGTAGGCTCCCCAACCCCACAATAACAACCTTGGTGGATCCACCAACAAACCTTCCTTACATATAATATGCCCCAACAGAGTCCCAAATGGAGTAGAAAAACACATTTCTTAATGTTGAGGGATATCCTCAATTACCAACATCTCTCAAACATCAACCTCAAATTATCACAATGGTCTTTCACTAGTCCATATATTATCCAATCATCAAGGTAGACTAGAAGAAAATTATGGATGAAGTCTTGAAATTGTTGTACCACAATGCGATAAAACATATCAGGCACGTTCTTCAATCCAAAGGGCATGACCGTGTAGGAAAATATTCCCCATTCAGTGGCAAAAGTTTTCTTTTCCTATTCTTCCTTTCAAATTCTAACTTGATGATATCCGAGAATCCATTAGAAAAGGAATACATTTCACACCTAGCCTACTCCTTCTAGGATTTCTTCAGCAAATGGGGTTGGAAAGGGTCAATGACACATACTACATTCAGGTCCCTGTAGTCAACACAAATCCTTATCCTTCCATTATTTTTAATACTTATGACCATTGGACTTATCCATTCTGACTCCTCAATGGCCTAAATGATTCTGATGCTATCATCTTGTCTATCTCCTCCTTGAATTTTTCCCAAAGATTTGGATTCATTCAATAAGGCCTCTTCTGAATCGGGTGTGCACATTCTTTAAACTTTATTTTCATCTCTCCCAAGGAGTGGTGAATGCCTTTAAGCTCATGGTACCCACATGGAAATAAATCTTAAAACTCATGTAATAGATCAATGATCTTTGAGACCTCCTTCTCTCGACCAATAGTCTCCAATAGTGGCCTCCTTAGGTTCAGCCTCCGAACCAATGTTAACCTTCTTTTTTTTCAGGGGTTCATGGTAGTAGTCATGCACTTTCTCATCAGTGCTATAATAACTTTGCACACGTACCTTTAGTATGGTTAACATCCAAACTCTCCATATCTTCACCATCTATCACATAGACCATATTTCCTTTTCTTTCTCCATACATGCACGCTCAAGTTGTATCTCTTCTGATTCTTCTTCATCAAAGAGTAATTCTAAACCAAGTTCACCCAATAACTCCAGTATTTTATCTTCTTCCATGGTACTATCTCCCATTGTTAGGCACTTAACAACCTACAATGCCCTATCCATCGATGGTTTAGTACTCTGATACTCGAAAGCTTGAAGGAGGTCAGTCATCAACTCCTACCAATTTCCTATGTCTGATGATGCATCTTGAATGAATATACCATGCACGTGCACAACCTTGTAAGGTGGAATACAACTTATGCACCCATAAAGAAGGTGGTAAGGCCTCTGCATCTTCCATCCATGATTTCTCACATGTTTGGACATGATAAGAGGTGGTTCCATCCCATGGTAGTCTTGTATTGCAGTGGGTGCATTGCTTGGGAGAACCTAACAGAGAATGTGATTCTTACCTCGCCTTCTTCTTTAGAAGGATATCACGATGTATCACCCACCAACACACTACAATCCTAAGAAAATTATAGCTGATCATCCCTCTTCTATTGTCCTCATTTTTCCACTAAGCCTCTATTTCTCATAGGAAATCCTCGTGGTTCAATCCTCTAGAATAACTTAGTAACTTCTTCCCTCTTACATGCTTGACCGAGTGCACCTTTTTACCTTGTCACAGAGCATCTTAGTTGTCTCCCAATTAACTCATAAGTCCCATGTGTGCCCAATTGTCACATGCCACACTAGTTGTATAACTTGGATTGGACATCTTCAAATTGAATAACTCCCCTCCGTAGGGGGAATCACCTCAAGTTCTTTGATAGAGCACACATAGATCCTGTCAAGAAATTCTTCTCCCAAGGGCTCAAGTATAGGGTGTTGAATTCCCATCGGTTAAGGGGATGATGACCCACTCTTCCTTGATATTAAAGCTTATGTATCCCTTATTGAACCTTAAGTTAGCATTATTCTTATAACATGAGGGATGCCTAAGTAATGCTAGAAATTTTTCCACCTTGGCTAGCACCAAGACTTCAAAGTCTCCAGTGAACTTTTCCCCTTAGATAGTGATAACAACATCCTTCAAAACACCAATGGGCATTGAGTTTGTCTTGTTAGCCATATACATCACATTCAAAGATGGCTTTAATGGGATCCTTCCCATTTGATGCCATGTGTTTAGAGTGAGAACATTGACTCCATGCCCATGTCAATCAAAATATTTATCGAAGCCACCCATCTACAATAGCATTCAAGGTAATTTCCTTATCATAATCAAGACTTGTGGGAGAGGAAGGTTAGTATGCGGGACCTCCCTTGTGATCCCTCTCGACAAGTGGAACCTTCTCTCTTGTAATCACTTTCCTAGTAAGGGGATGATATTATATTGCCTCAACATTTTATATAATTCTCTAACCTCATCTAGATCCTTCGTGGAGCCTCAACATTCTTCCTTTTCTCTAACTATCTTGACTTCTCTTTTAGGCACTGGATGTCTCCTTGTAGGTTTTGAATCACATCCATGGTTCTTGATACACTTCATTTTTGATGAGTAGGGTCTAGATACTTTCCATGTATCTTTTCTTCTCTAAAAACTAGTGGTCTTTGCCTTGGTACTTCCCTCACATGTACAACCTCAGCTCATGTTGTAACTAGTATCGGTTCTAGTTTTGACTTGCGCCACTCTTGGCATCCATTGTGAATTTTCCTTCCTTACACTTACCATTCCGATGCCTTTGTCTTTTCGGTGTTGCTGGCTCATGTGCTCAAATAACTTTGGGAACTCCTCATACTTGTGTTTCTTTCCACACCACAAGCATTGTAGCATATCAAGGAGCTCTCTCTTGTAGTTCTTCGTGGATCCACAATTGTAACATGTCCCATGTGGGAACTTAGTTATTCCTCCTCTCGCGGTTATCATGACCATGAAATCCTCCTCTCAAAACTTCTTCCATATGACCCTCCATCTACGCCATTCATGTTGATGACCATCTTCCTTGGAACTATTTACGAGGTTGGTTCGACACACACCAATATCAATGGAATCATGTATATGGTCAATCAATCTACAATCTTTTGTGTCATGGGTAGTAGAGGTGTAGATATTGCAATAGCAAGACACATTCTTATGGATCACATGCTTTAGAAATGGACATCTACTTGCATCATGATCTCTGTGGAAAATTTCAAAGTCCACTATCATGAAAAGTACCAATCTCGGGGACAATTTCACTTTATATGCCCCTTTACCTCATAATTTGTGCACCATAGACCATTGCGAGTCTCATGCGTTGAGTTCATAAATAAATATTCCAGCTTTTTTTCCATTGCAGCAATATGAGCCTCAAGGAAGGGGCTAACACCGGTATCCACACTTCCGATAGCCTCGCAGATAGGAAGCCTCCAAGGCCTCGCAGGGCCTTTGAATGTATTGTCCGAAAGTGCTCTCCTAAAATAGTGTTATCGATCCCCAATAAACCACCGAGCATGCTTTGAGAGGGGTGAATAACATAGGATAAACTTGATAAGAGAGTTTTAAAATGTGCGTCGTATTCCCGCACACTCTCCTCCATTCCTTCTTTGGATCTCCTTTGCACATTGATGCTCTCTTCTGTTCAAACTTAGGATATAAAATTCAGCCACGAAGGGATTCCAGTGCATGGTGTAATCTACCACAGTCTAATGGGGGTCATACTTCCAATATCAACTATGCATGTAAGCTTACAACATTATTGCAAACTTACTTTCCTTCCACTCTAGGGTAGTGATCCCCTTCGCGTGCCATAGTAGCTCACACTTGTGTACATGCTTTGCAACATCCTTAACACCTTTGTAGTCTGGTAGGTGCAAAGACATTTCGAAAAACACTTGCTTGAGGTGGTTGAGGCCCTTGTCCACCTAACCCATAACCTTGGTTCCCTCTAGTGTTTCCTTAACCATCAGATCCACTAGATCCTATTCCTCCCGATTCACTAGATCCTCCATATCCGTCTGGTCCATTGGTTCCTCTAGATCCTATACCACTAGATCCACCTCCTGTAGCTAGTAAAGGGCTTGAAGTGGTCATGCCTAGCATTCCCAACATTCCACTGAATTATGTGCCATCAATTTTTGATATTGCACCACTAGCGATTATATGTCTCGCATCACTTCCAAATGTGATATCCAAACTTTGTGTACTCACACTTTTCCCAAACCTTGTTCCATACAATATTCCTCCAAATACGGATAATTTTATAGCCATAGATGTACCAAATGAAAATTTATATCTCCTATGTGTAGATCGGTCACTCCCACTGATACCAATTATATTAGAAATACTTATCTCTTGATTCGGAAGACTAAACACTAGGGGTTGGTCACCAGGTAGATTCAGATGAATGTCGATGGATCTCCTTTCTCCAAGTGATGAACTCTCATCAAAATCTAAATGGGTCTTTCTTCCACACTTTTCGAGATGGGGTAGCATAGACTTCTTAGGCTCCACATCCTTCACGTGAACCTCAATTCCTTCCCGCAATGTCTATCTCCATAAATCCATCACTCCCATAACCTTACATTATCTAGCCAACTCCCTTTCATGTGTTTTTCTATACTTTAGTCATCTTTCCTCTCTCTCTTTTTTAGCCACAATTTCTGCCATCTTCCTCCACCCTAGATTCCTCACCCAATGCTCAAGAGAATCTTAGCTCGGCCATAGGAAATGCTTCCAAACTTAGGGTAATGATCAAGATCTTCATAGCTAAAGGAATAACATGTAGAAATGATCCTCTAGGCTCCCTTAATAACTCAAACTTAGCAACCTCTGGATAAGAATACGTAGAAATAGCATATTCTAGGGTATAATTGGTTAACACTCTTTTCCACCAATGATCAACAACACATTTCTAAGTCAGTCAAGCATCCTACAGCCATTGATATTCATCATGGGTCCACACACGAGACCTGTAGTACCAACTTGTTCTAGATGCATATCCTGATAGCCATTCATACAACTCTACTGGAAAAACAACAAAAGAAGGTCTCATATAGCTCATGATACAAATGTTTTTCTACCCATTTACGTGTATCAAACTCAGGTCAGTACTAAATCTCTGATAAAACTCATCCTTTATGCTCTTAAACCATGATTCGAAACTGTCCAAGGTCAAGTTCTCTGTCATCACACATCATTCTCAACACACTTCAAAAATAGGTTCGAAATGGAACTAAAATGTAGTATTTAATACTATAGCACATCAACATAACATCCTAGGGGCCAACATAACATCTGAGTCTACTGGAAGCTCACCTAAGGTGCACGTAGGCACCGAGCCCCCTCCTTTATGTGAGCTTCATGAGAATGTGTTTTATTAACATGATGATACAAGTATAACTAGAGAATGAGTGCATTTATCCATATTATTTTATATGTAAGATTTTACTCCTAGAATACATTCTCTAAACACATATTTAACATGATCAATTAAAAGTAGAAACAATCACGAACAATATTAAGGAAACCAATAACACCCACATGAACAAATGGGAAAATGCATCAGGACTCATTTCCATGGTATTATAAAATTGCTTCATTATATTGATGATTCAATTACAGTAGCTAAGATTACATTTCAGATATTCCATCCATGATAGAGTTCATAATAGTAATACTTTCTTTACATTTCATAGCTCTCTATATACACACTATATTATTCTCTCCCCTTCCTCTCTTCTTTCTTACTCCTCACCCATGCCCCTTCTTCTAGGAATGATCCTCTATATCAAGGAATCAAAGGAATATTCTCCTAACCATTCATCAATACCGTGAAGGTCCGATGGAATCTTCTCATGTTTGTTCTACCACTATCTAGGAACTGTCGGGTGTTATGTGTTTCCTTCAATCGAGTGTCTTTAGCATGCTTATACCAGCTAATCCTTGACAACCTTGACCCCTTATCCTTCCATGATAACCATAATGATTCCTTGGAATATCCTTTACTTGGACTGCAAGTCTTCATATCTTATCCACATCTGTATCCGGTCATTTTTTCATTTTCTCCTTATGTGCATATTTTTCTCCTTTATCCAAAACTTTACTAAGTCCTAATTATAATCTATTCTAGCATGACCCTTCATGCCTCTCTAAGGAGTAATTTTTGGCATGCCTTCACACCCTAGGTACTTAGTTACTTTTTAGGGGTCCAATAATCTTCATCCTTTTGATAAAACACCTACATCCAAAACTCTAAAATGTTCCACATTTATTAGGCTTCATTTCCAAAGATCATATGGAGTCTTGTCACTTATAGTCTTATTTTCTCACTCAACAACCCTAGATGTGTTGACACATCACTCAAATAGATATGAGTGCTCACGAAGCATGCAAAGGTACCAAGTCCCTCTTTTCTACTTCCCTACAACAAGTGTTAACATACATGTTCATAATAACCAAATCTTGAAGTACATATCCCATTAACAAATAGATTCTTGAGCTCAAATTAGAAACACACATAAATTACATATAGATCACATAATAATTAGGATCAGGTTCACCACATAATCACTAGTAATAATTACATCAATAACCAATATCCAACCGTAATGATCCATTACATTATTCTATCAAACACAAGTAGCTGAATACACCATCAAAAACATCACAAAGTCACATGTGCATTATACCAAAATCATAACTTTGTTATAAATCCAAATCACATCAAGTATCTCTCTCTAAACCATGCAAATCAATACATATATATAGGGGTAGGGATATTTCCCTTCACCACCCATGTACCTCTCAAGTAGGTTGTATACTAAGAACATCCATGCGCCACTATAAAAGAAATTGAGGAAGCATACAAGCTTCACTTGATAATAGATCATATATAATTAACTCTAGTTATAATCCTATTATTAGCTCCATGCGCATGTTCGAACTGTAAGTTATTTCCTTAAAAATAGACTCTTCTTGACTACCCAATCCTCCTTGCATGTCATATACTCCAAGTCTATACTTACCCCCATATACTATAAATTCACTAAGTCTTATAACATTCTTTCATGATCCTCACATGCATATCCTTCTATGTTATAGTGCAAACCCTATTCTCCAATCCACTCATCTCCGTGTGTTTCTTCTATATCCCTTCCATGTGCTTATGTATCACTGCATACTTCAATACTTATACATTTTTTGGTTACCAACATTACCCCACACTAGGTATGTTGTCCACCCTCGACAACACTTTCCTTGATCATGAAAATAATGATAAAGAATTATCCAATAACCAAAGAATGAAAGAGTATTAGTATTTGTATAGCTTGTAAAAATAATGAAGGAATCCAAGTGCTTCTATGTAAAAAGAAGGGGGATTCCTTATTCACTAATGCTTCCAATATTTTCCACCCATCTAATTCACTACTTTATTCAATAAAGACATCACCGTAATGGAAAGAACCTCTTCAAAAGTCATATCCTAACCTTTTTCCTTCAATATTTCAAACTGAGTCTCCAACTATTTTCTTTCATTAGATAGCATGTCCATCCTATGCGTAACTTGCAGGTAAAATTATTTTAACTTATTATTTATTGAGGCCCTCAATGAATCAATTGCCTCCCACTTTTGCTCAACTTTTACCAAGATTATTTCTCATTCCGCCCTATTTCCTTTGTTCTTGTCTTGGAGCTCTTTTAGATTTTCCTCGTCTTTTGTGAAAACCAATCCTACTACATGATCCCTATCTTCACAAATTTCATATACAACCTTTGCCATGTGAGTTATTTCCTTTCTTTGCTCTAATTAAGTCATTGTATTTTGTAATGGTGGTTTAGTTTGTTCTTTTTCCTATTTCTTCTATCTCACTAACAAATATTCTATAGATTTAAATGCAATAGGTGGTTGTTCAGTTATGATTATGTGCATTAAATCCTCTAGACAATGGAAAGTAGTTTCCTATTTGCTTTTATTAGAGGGGTTAGATTCGGGCGTGCCAAGTAAGATCACATCAACTATGAATTCTTCCTTTTATAAGCCACGCATGTTTTCCCCTTTCCCCCTTAACTCTTATTTTAACTACGCAATAATATTTTCCTTCTCCTTTATCGCTCTTTCCATTTCTCTTATCTCTTTATTCTTTTCATCCAACTCCCTCTGTATAAACCACATATTATTGTTCTTGTCAAAAAGAGTGCACCCACCTCATCTGATAGATTGTTAAGCATGTTACATGCTTTCTCATATGATAAATATTGGGAATCGACTATCAGATACATCTCTCTAGATTTTTCCATCTCATGGGTATCTAGTAATGAATGGGAACTCACCTCAAATTTTTTCTCCTTGATTTTTGATTCAACTGCCCAAGATAACATCTTCCTTGTACGTGGTAGAAAATCCCCTTATTGAATAATGACCAGAAAAATATTTGATCTGAAGGTATCATGCTCTGATACCTAGCACGTAGAACCTTGTTGGGATCTTCAATGTACTACATTATAGGTCCTTATGGGATGTACCTTTGTCTCCTACTCTTTCCTCAAACACCCTTAGGGAAACCTACAACAAGGTTTGATTCTCCACCCACAATCCCTTCCTGTCCTTCACTCTTTCCTTCCTCTATACTATGTGCCACCTCATGATCCACTAGATGTTTTATACTATATGTGGCCTCCTTTTCTAATTTTTCTCTAGCTCGAGGTTAAGAGTGCACCGACCTCATGCTTTGTTGTCACTCCAGTTTGTCACATGTGGCCCGAGTGTTATATGCTCCAACTTCTTCTTTCTATCCATCTCCATAACATGTGTGTCCTTAAAATTCGTTTTATTATCCTTTGCATCGACTTATCCACCATGTACACATGTGGACTCACCTTCACCTCTAGTTCTTCCTCACTCTCATCCTCTTCTTCCTTGATTATTTATGTCTCGTCGATTCTAAGATAGGTACTATCCTTTATTTCTTCTTTACTAGAGATCTTCCTCTTGCAAGTTACCTTCTAACATATGTGTTTTTCCCTACCTCCTTACATTATGATGTCTTCCCTATGGACACACTTGAAACAAGGGTCTTATCTTTACTTCCCCCTTCACTTCCACTAATAGAAGGAGTCTCTTCATGCCCTCGTTTATTTGGTTCAACCTTATTCCATGTGGAGGGTTCTTCAAGAATACTCACATCATCCTCCATGAATACTCCATCAAAAAATCAGGGCCTTAGATAAATATATACCCTTGATGTTGTTATCGAGGCCACTGGTAATGTAACCGGTTTATACAAATGAATGTTCTCTGATACATACCTCTCCTCATAAGAACACTTCTTTAGGTAAAATTTTTTTTGAATCATCTCATAGTGCTCTTTATCCACTTTTTTTAGATCAAGTCTCAATTTTTTTGCCTCTTTAAACCTATTCATAGCTCCTTGAAATTACTACACTGTAAAATTAAATGGGAGTTCACACCATGGACTTTTAGTACCATCAATTAATATAAAACTCTCGATACAAAACTATTGATAGAATATGAACTCAAAAATTCCATCTAAAATATTAGGAAACTCAAAAATTATTCTCCACTTTGCACCAAATGCATCACACATCCGTTTATACCATTTATCCACACATGCCTTGCGTGCTAGAGTCACCAAATCACATGTATACTTGACAAACCATTTTATAGGGGTGGCATATTCTTCAAGATATTCCCATACCTTGTCCTTCAGCCCATCATGAAACCCCAATCTTAGAGAACACTATCACCAATAAAATATTTCCAAAGATAATATTTTCTCCATTACATGTGGCTTCAATGATTTCTTCTGCTATAAAGGAGGAAATATTATATATTGTTCCTTCGATATCTTCTTGCATACATGCAACCAATGTTTATTCACTTGTTTCCATCTTTCTTGACCATTCAATTTTGTGAGTAAGCATGTGGCCATCCTTATGATAGGATCATTAAGCTTAACAATATCCATCGTGCACCCTCCCTTCTTATACACAAACTCCACTGTAGTCTTTTTCACCTTAACATCATTGGCTAAGTCATCATCAAATGCATTCCCTATACCAATAAAACCAGTATATTTCTTAATCAATTGTGTGGTAATGTGCATCCTCCTTCCTGTGAAGTATAAAATTCCTCATAGACATGTGACATCAACCATTTATATAATCTCTTTGGCTTCCCAAAGAATGGGAGTTCATATCGTTTCAATAACCATTCCTTCTCCAATAACCTCTTCCCTTGTCATCATACATAGGCTTATCATTCGGGGTTCTTTCCTTCATTGGATGAATAATTTCTATCATGCACCATCAAATATGTTTGATTTTTGTAGTCACTCACACCATACTCGACATGAGACACCCATTCCTTTCCCATCAATATTCCATCGGGGTACTAAATTTTTGAGTGTCATTCTTCTTGAACATTTATGGCAGGTGTCGGATTTTATTTTCCCTTTCCCTTCTTCTTTGGTGATGTGGTCATTGCTTTCCTTGGTGCCATTTCAGTCATGTAAACTCAACCTCTCACCTTGTGCCTTGCTCTACCTTAGTATTATAAGTATCTTTACACTAACCCTTGGTGTAACACAACTATAGTTTAGTTAAAAAATTGTCTATCATGCCCTAATTTTTGAAACCTTGTCCAGAGAAGTATTGTCTCCTTCCAAATCCAGACCACACCGTTAATCTATAGGATTCCCTCTAATGGAACTCTCTCCTCACATGGTTGTGTCCTCCTTCACACTCTGGTTCAAGATTCTTCAACTCAACACTGATTTTTCACCAAATTTCTCAATTTTTCCCTAGGTCACACAAAAGCACTCATAAATTTCATGCAAGGTAAGGTAAAAATTGAGAATACCCTGACACTCTAATTATAGGTTTTAAAATTTTACATGCATTCATTGTTTTCCAAATACCATCATACACGCATTTAATTCATCTTTTCAACTTTTCCCACATTTTCTATAGATTCCATCACATTTATATCACTTGTATCACACTTTCATTTTACATTCTAGATGGAACCTTCAAGTGCATAAGCTACTTCCACCACCACCGGACCTCCTTTCGCACACTCCATGCGTTGAAGTATATGAACCTCTCGTGCCTTATACCAAGTAGCTACCCATGTCCCTACCTACCTTGCATTACGCTACATGCTTATTCACCATATGATTATTTTAATTTGGCATTGTCCTTATTATCACCATTCTCCTTATGTTTCAAAGCAACCAACATCAAAGCATCAACACGTGCACTTATTTACTACTTAGGCCTTTGTGAACCATAACTCTCTCCACTCTCTTCTATGTACTTTTACTTATAATCCACTTCACACTAATTATATGCATGGTCCTCTACATATGAGGTCACATAGATAGTAATTAGCTACGGTGCACAAGCGCGCTTATTATAACAAAACACTAAACTTAATTGGAAAAGCATAAAAATGAAAGGAAACACATATAAAGAAAATGCGTTAAAGGGAAATCTAATCTAATCGAATTACAACCTTATTACAAAAACCAAGAAGACTTATTTATAGTAGGGCTTCAACCTACTCCCATTGAAGTAACTAGGTAATAAAGTTTCATCCAAAGACTTATAAGCGGCAAGATCCCGATTATAATATCTTCGTTACAATAAAGGGTCCCCACCCAATGAAATTTCAGCTTTCCAAGGTGGTTCACAAACTTATAATCATACAGAAGAACCATCTTTCCAACTTCAAATGCCTTGTTCCAAATATCTTTGTCATGTCATACTTTCTATATTTATTTTTCTATCTTTTGACTCCACTAAGCAATAGCACACCACTCATCTAATCGTATCAATTTGTTTATGTGCTCCTCAATATCTTGTTCATAATCAAATCCTCCTACGTGCACAATACACATGGATGTCATCATAAATTATACAAGAAATATAGTTTATGTGTTAAACACCAATTGAAATGGTGTGGCTTTATTCAATCTCTTGTAGGTAGTTCTATATTCCCAAAGTACAACAGATACTTTATCATCCTAGTCTTTCCTTCCAACATCACTAATATTTTTCATTGTATGTACAGAATTGTTTTGAAAGCCTCAACAATATCATTTTCCTATGGATGATAGGGTGTTTCCTTGTGGTGTGCCACCATAAACTCATCTAATAATATTCTAATAGTCTCATTCAAAAAGTGTGTGCCCCTATCACTTGTTAAGCTCAATAGACATCCATACCGCTGATAATATTCTCCCATAGAAATATTTTTGTTGTAGCTACCGCGTAATAATTTGTAGTTGTTGCTTCTACCCACCTTGTAAGATAGTTTGTACAAGTTATAATGTAGCACGCGCTGAGTCCTTTGTACAAGTGGGGAAATCAGACCCACAAAGTCAATCACCCATTTTTCAAAAGGTTCAACACTTGCAATATGCCTCAAAGGCATCTCATCTCTAGTTCTAAGCTTCCCAAGGCACTGACAATGATCACATGCCTTGACATACTCCTTGACATCCTTATATAAATTTTCCCACCATAATCTAGCCATCAACATATTTCATGTGGTGGTATCTATTGCATAACGGTCTCATGCAATTCCACCATGAGATTATTCAATAATTGTCTCGTACTCATATTCCAACACACACCAAAGGTGCAAAAATTCATCAGTTCAATTTTATATAAAACACCACTTATCAATTGGTAAGGTGTCTCATGTATTGCAAGTTGCTTCTTCTCTAATGTCTTCATTCCCTTAGGTGCATGTCCAATGTACAAAAAGATTGAAATATCTTCCAACTTAGTGGGTCCATGATTCAATCTAAAGAGTTTTTATCTGTCATTGTGTCTTCAATACTTTATGCATCCTCACTATAATTTATCCTCAATAAATGATCGACTCGAGTTACTTTTTAATGGTTTGAAAACAAACATGTGAAACTGAAACTCTCAAAATAGTAGTATTCACCGTAAATTAACCCTTGTAAAATAATATTGTTTACCAAATACTTAAGCACCATATGATCCATGAAGCAGATAAAATGTGTGGCCAAAAAATATTTTATAAACTTTTGGAATGCATAAATCATGGAAAAATCTTCGTGCTTAGTAGTTGTATAATTTTTTTCAATGGATGTCAACTTTCTGCTTGCAAAACAAACAAGATGGTCCACAATTCCTTCATCTAGTTGTGTTAACATGGTTCTAATTTCCATTCTAGAATCATTGACATGAAAATGAAATGGTCTTTCCCACCAAGGAAAGCACAAAATATTTTTGTGGTCATCCTTTCCTTCAGTGTTTCAAACACTTAATATTGCACCTCACCCCAATAGAATTTTCCCTTAGTCTTAAACATTTCCTCCAGGGGAAAATTAATCTTTGCATAGCATTTAATGAATTTCCAATAATAACCTATATGACCAAGAAATCCACGCACTTCACTTTGATTTTTAGGTTCTTCCAATCCTAAGATAAAAGTGACCTTGGCCGGATCTACCAAAAATCCTTATTTACAAATAATATGCCCAAGGAAAGTGCCAAAAGATGTTGCAAAGAAACATTTCTTAATATTCAACGATATGCTTAATTGTCTACATATTTCAAAAATAAGTCTCAAATTGCCACAATGATCCTTTATCGACCATACAATGTCAAATCATCAATATACACATGTAAAAATTTATGAATGAAGTCCTCAAATGCTTGCAACAACAATGCACAAAAACACGACATGTACATTCTTCATCTAAAGGGTATAAGCTGTGTATGCAAAACTTCCCACTCAAAGTGGTTAAATTTTCTTCTCCTAATCTTCCTTTGCTATGTGCACTTGATATCTTGATAATCCATTGGTAAAAGAGTATACCTCGTCTGCTGTACAACTCCTTCCGGGATATCCTCAGTAAATGGGATAGGATAAGGATCAATAACACATGAAGCATTTAGTTATTTTTAGTCCACATAGATCCTTATCCTCCCATCCTTTTTATTTATTATAACCATGGGAATCACCCACTTTGGTTCCTCAGTGGGCTCAATGATTCCATATTTCAACATCTTTTCAATTTCTTCATTTACCTTAATGCACATATTAGGATTCATCCTATAAGGCCTCTTCCTAATCAGGTGCATGCCTTCTTTAAGTTTGATTTGCATCTCACCTAAAGAAGGGTGCACTCCTTTTAATTTTTGTGATAACGCCTTAAAAATAAGTCATGAAAGTTGTGCAATAGCTCAATAATATTTGATACCTCCCGCTCATAGCAATAATCACCAATAATTACTTCTTTAGGTTATACATTTTCCTAATGTTAACATTATTAGTCTTCATAGTCTTGTGATATGCACGCACCTTCTCATCTGTTGTGTCCATGACCTCGCACGCACGTACCCTCGTATGATAAAAATACAAGTTATTATCCTCTTCTTCATCATCTATTGTGTATACCAGTTTACCCTTTTCCTTTTCTTCCCAAGTGCAAACCAATTTTTTCCTCTTCATTCTCTTCAAGGTCAAGGTGTGCCTCTAAATCTAATTCATCAAACATGTAAAACAAAAGCTCCTCATCCTTCACACTATCCCCAAAGTAAGGCCCTTCATATGTTCATGCAGGATATTTATTTTCCTTGTATTTTTATTTACTTGGAGCTTTCCTATACTCATGGGATATGTTTTCTTAGTTGTAGCAGTTGTGTTGAGTTATCTTACCAGTTGTGTTGAGTTAGCTTACTAGTTGTGTTGAGTTAGCTCACTAGTTGTGTTGAGTCAAATCTACTTCTAGTATTAGTTAGTGAGAGTTATTCCCTAGTGATCTAGGAGGAGGTTGCACATTCACCACCTATATCTACTTGACTTGCATCAGTTTATCTTATGGAATATGGAATGTGGAGCATTGAGTTGATTTGGATCCATTTTTTCCTTATGAGTTATTGATCATATTACATCTTATTGTTAGTTATTTCAATTTCTGTAATTTCTCGTGCGTTCATTTTTCATCAGAGATCCAAAAATATAATATTTTATCAAATTATTTTTGTTGATACGTTTTCCATTTCTCATTTATTTGTAGTTTATGAATACTTCATTTGTGAAACTAATTACTCATGTGTAAATATATTTATTTGCATCCTAGTTTAGTATGGTTGTGAGCTTGGGTGTTTACTGATTATATTGAGATGGATTTATTTATGTGTTATTGCAATTATCTCTCTTACATTTTAGCAGCTTTTGTAGTCTTGTATGCTTGCATTGTTTTATCTTGGAGAAATTCATGTCTCACATCATTCACTTGTGTAATCTTCGAACTAGTAGATCTAGAGTGATTCTTCGATATGGTATCAAAGATGAGATGGTATTGAGATTTTATGGTTATTATTCTACAAATTTATTTTCATTTGAGATCATTATTTGCAAGTATTTGGGTGTTATTTGGTGCTGGTTTTGCCTAGTTTTTGGGTATATAGCCTATTTTCATGCTTTGTATATTTACAAGCCTGCATAATGCACATACAGTTTTAGAGATAGAATTTTTCGCATGCCCTAAATCATTGTTGCAGGATCCTTGGAAGATTTATCCATATCTAGGAATTTTTCAAACATGTGAAGGGAATTTTCACTGTGTTAGTTCTTTACAAGCTAGTCATATTTACAAAGGGTGTGTTTCTTATTAATAGGAATTTCATACATGCAACTGAGATTCTAACAACCCATACACACATTGTAGTTTTGGATTCAAGCATTTTTTTTTAGTCCTACACGAGTGTTATTTGCTACACTCAATATGTAGCAATTTTAGGGAAGAAGTGAATATCTTCTTGATCCAATGTGTTCATAGCCTCTATACTAAACAAAAATTCATCTCATCCTAATGGCCTTGACGGAACAACCTTCAGCTGTATAGGGTGGCTAACGCCATCCCCCCGCAACCCCCAACATATTTTGGCCTTCGTTCATGCTCGATGCATACGAATCAAAGGGATTATCCTTGGGTTCATCAAACCCTCCTCTTTATTTTGCTAAAATTATATTTTAGTAAAAAAAGTGCATTTCAAGTTTAGTGCAAATTCATTTAAATAGGGCTTATTTATGGGAAATAATTATTGTAAAACTTTTGATTGGTATCTTGATATCGAGTGCCATTTTTTTGCAAAAGTTAAATATTTTTCATTTTCCAAAGTACTAGACCTATTTATTTTTGTAAAACGCACTAAGTTATAAAGTGCCAATATTGTGGTGGGGCTTCTTGATATAGTTTCCAGGGGGTGTACAAGGTGTTTCCTCTCTTCTTTCTTTCCACACATTTCTTTATTTTCTACAAATACCACAACCTTTCTTTCTACAATAATGGATATAAGTTAAATTAACCCACTTACACATTTTAACTACCATGAATGGAAATCAAAATCTCCATTGGACTAAGGAGTAAAGGGTTGTACCATATCACAATGGGGTTCTAGTATAGATGCAGAAAAAGTTAAGTGGTATAATAAGTGTGATGAAGCATTTGGTATTTTGTGTCTTTCAGTGTCTCCTGAACTCCTTTTTCACATAGAGTTATCCAAATCTCCCAATGAGGTGTGGAAAACCTTAGAAACATTATTTGGAAAATTTGACACTATGAGGGGTCATGAGCTAGAAATAGAACTTATCAGCTTAAGTCCTAGCAATTTTGACACCTTAGAAGATTTATTTACCAAGCTCAATTCCTTACGATTGTAGCTAAAAGAATGTGGAATAGAAAAGAAGGATGAACAACTTGTTCTTTCAATGCTTTCCAAATTAGGTCTTGACTACTCTATCTTTGTTCTAAATTTTATGCTACAAAGAGGGCTCTTGGATCCACATGGTCTATGTCATCCTTAGATTACTTCATCAGTGATTTGACTAAGGAACAAGGTAAATTAATTCAAATGGGTACATTGAAGTCATCCAAACCTAAATCCCTCATTGTTAGGAATGGGAAACAAAAATCTTCTAGCAACCAAGAGAAGAAGCAAAAGAGTAAGGATCCAGAAAATAAGAAAGAACAAAATCCACTACCTCTTCCAATTCTACCACTAAAACCTCCAATTCAAATGGGAATCCTAAAAGGAAAAGGTTAAGTGTGCCTATTGCAAGAAAATTGGGCATGATGAACACAAATGTATGAAGAAGAAGATTGATCACCTCAGTCATCTCCTTGAAAAGAACAACATAGGGGTCCCTAAATCTATCAAACAGTCTTCATCAACCCAAGAATCTACTAAGGAAAAGGAAAAAATAAACATAAACATTATGGAAAATCACTAGTTACAATTGCATTCTCATCTACTCCTTTGTGGGTTATCGACTTTGGTGCTTCACACCACATGGGTTCATCATAGGTTTAGTTTTCTTCCTTAGAGCCCTGCATCATGTCCTCTATCACTTTGGGTGATGATACTCTAGCCACAATTTTAGGGAGAGGGTCTGTTGAATTGAAGGTGGAACATTCACAAATGTTCTTCGTGTACCTTCACTTTCAACTAATTTCATGTCAGTGCATCATATGGCTCATATAGGGAAGGGCATGAGAGACTTATTTCATCTAGATTCAGTTGAGATCAAGGAGCTACCTAGTGATACTACAATAGCAGTGGGAAGGGAAGATCACCATGCTAGTTTATATACCCTCTCACACTTTTTACCGATATTTCCCCTACTAAATTACTCACACACACTCAGATGGAGTTAGTAGATTATGGCATGAGAATTTTTACCATCTTAACTACCACTACCTTCAACAACTCAGTAGCATGACATGGTTACATGATTTCCTAGATTTCATTTCTCAAAGGGAATTTGTGAGGGTTTTTCTCTTGAAAAACACCCTGAAGAGAAATTTGAAAAGGGAAAAGCTTAGATAGATTCAACACCTTTAAATTTGATTAACAATAATGTCACAGGGGATTTTCCCCATCCTTCATTCACGAGGTCCAAATATACTCTCACCTTCATAGATGAATTTTCCAAATATACATGGGTCTACTTCTTTAGGCAAAAATATGAAGTGTTCGATTACTTTCGGGACTTTAAGGAAATTGTTGAGAATCAATCTCGAGAAAAGCATAAAATTTCTTTGAAAAGATAATGGGGGAGTATGTTAGCAAAAATTATAGTATTTTTACACCACTAAGGGTATTGATCTACAATAGACAATGTCTTACACTCCTCAAAGCATAATGGTGTGGCCTAATGCAAAAATCAATCCTTTAAAGATATGGAAAACTATATGATTCACTCTAAATATTTGAATCAGTAGTTTTCGAGAAAAATCCATCAATTGTGCCTATTATATATAGAACTGGGTTCCCCACAAAGATTTAAAAGGTATAACTCCCTTTGAATCTTGGCACAATAGGAAATTGGAATTTAAGCACTTCAGTGGTCTTTAGATAAGAAGCAATGGCACACATTCCAACAATTAAATACAAGGAAATGGAGCATCAATATTAAACTTGCATATTTTTGGTTATCTAGAGGGGGTAAAGGTCTATAGGCTTGTCCATCCTACTATTCATGAATTGTTCATCGATAGAAGTGTTAATTTTCTAGAGATTCCCACTAACTCTTTAATTGATGCATCTCCATCGACTTTGGCTTCACTCAGTTTTGATGAGAAAGTATGAGGATTCAAATCATCCATAATAAGTTCCCTGAGGCATAGTCTTGTAATTCTTCCATGTCTAATAGTGAGCATCGTAATGAGGATTCATCTTCATCTACTTATATTCATACTTCATAGGATGAGGATTCAACACACAACTCACCGACTTCATGCCCTCTTTGGGCTAGGAAGACACTTTAGTCCCCACATGTCTTTTATGCTTCAATGAAAGATCCATAGACATTCCGAGAGGCATTAGGCATACCTGAGTGGGATAGTGTTATGCATGAGGAATATAATTCCTTAATTAGTAATCACACTTGGGATTTGACTTCACTTCCTAAGGGAAGGAAGATGGTTCAATGTCAATGGATATATCGGACCAAATTTATAGCAGATGGGTCAGTTGATAAGTACAAGGCTCGGTTAGTAGCCAAGGGTTTTTCACAGGTATTTGGAATAGACTACTCAGATACCTTTGCACCCGTAGCCAAGATGACTTTAATTAGACTCACACTTGTTTTAGTTGTAGCACATGGTTGGAGTATGCACCACATGGATGTAAAGATTGTTTTTCTTCACGAATACCTATAGGGGGATATCTACATGGAGCAACCACCGGAGTTTGTTTAGGATTCATCCTTTGTTTAAATATTATGGCCTCAAATAGGCCCCTTGGGCTTGGTATGCCAAGATGGATTCCTTCCTCCTAGCTTCTAGTTTTACACAGTGTCATTTAGATTTCAATGTATATCTATTATAGTGGGATGATTCATTATTGATACTGGTACTTTATGTTGGTGGCATTTTGATCATTAGGATTACTTGAAGTTATCTTAGCGGTGAAGACAACTCTTCAAGATATATTTTCTATGACTGAATTTGTTCTACTACGGTATTTCCTTGGCATTGAGATCATACATTCTGATTAAGGGATTTCACTTGCATAACCCAAATACTCTCTTGATATTTTGGCTCAATTTCACATGGCTGACTACAAGCCATATCTGACTCCTTTCTTATTTGGAGTCAAACTTGAGGCGATTGTTCCAAACCCTTGGTTGATGCTACTTTGTATCGACAACTTGTTGGAAGCCTTATTTACTTAACTCACATGAGACCTAATATCTCCTATGTCATCAATATTGTTTTGAGGTACATGTAGAAACCTCATGAATTGTATTGGAAAGTAGCTAAGAGTAATTTACACTACATTCAAGGATCACACAGATATGGGATTCGCTACAAGTTTGGTTCGAGACATTTACTTGGTTGGCTACACAAAATCGGATGGGTGAGGGACATTAAGTGTCATAATTCCACTTTAGGTTATAGTTTATCATTGGGTTCTGGTCCTATCAGTTAGTCAAGAAAGAAGTAGAATGATATTGCTATATCATCCATAAAGGAAGAGGAAAGGGGAGTTATTAATGTAACTACTAAGGCTATTTTGCTTTAGGGATTATTTTTGATCTTGGTGTCTAGATCAGAATCCTAAAATCATCTTTTATGACAACCAGAGCATCATCCAGATATGCAAGAATCTAGTTATTCATCGAGGAACAAGCACATTAAGATTCACATGCATTTAATTTAGGATCTCATTCATGAGCAAGTCATTGATTTGATATTTTTCCATTCTTCGAGTAGGTTGCTATTATTTTCACCAAACCTTTCACTTGGTCAAGTTAATTCATCTACAAGATTTTATTAAGGTGTGGTCTACATCAATAACTTCATCTTCGGGGCTTATATCCTCTTCACTTCTTTATGTCTTTCTTTTGGGGGAGTTTTTCCCAATAGGTTTTCTCCTTTTACTCTATCTTATGACATATTGCATTATAATTCGTACCTCATTAGGCCTTGTTATTTGGGACCCACTTTCATTTTCACTACCCACCTAAGTTGTGCTTATGAGGGGTGTTAGTTTAGATTTTTGGGGGATAATCTATGGAGGGACTAGAGTGGTCTAGGAATCATCTCTCTCGGATGGTGAAACAAGGTCTCTATACGATTGTTAGATAATGGTCTAGGTACTAAAAGGGAACTCAGCAGTGTGCTTGAAAAAATACAATGTATCCCTAGAAATAGTAAGACTCGAGAGAAGGCTATAAACCTCATCATTGTGGTTAAAACACTCATGATTTTCTAAAGGCTCAACATGATCAGAACAAGACCATGGAGCTAAGACATAAAATTGTGTATAGTGCAATGACCTGATAATGCCTACCTTCTAAGATAAAAGTTACTAGAGTCGATCATAAAACATAATGGTTCTATTGTTATGATCAACTCGGGAACTTTCTATATTGGAAGGAAAGAATTATCAATCATTACATTATGCAAAATTTTTGCCTTACCTCCATGGTCTTGTTCGTGAGCCTGATGAGCCTTTATAGAAGTATGAGTGGTTTCACCAAAATGATGAGGTTTGTTGGTGTCCATTTTGATCTTACACCACCTTTGCCCTAATTTTCCTTTAACTATGCATCTCCTAAAACATTTTTATATTTTTATTGGATGAAATGAAGTTTATGTCTCTGTTCCCATGCCTTAATCATTTTGAAAATAATTTGACATGCCCTATTTTGCAAGAATACTCAAATTTTTCCTAAATTCTTCAAATTTGTGGGCTATGTTGTGTTCTCCTTTTGCCGATCGTGAAAAATAAAAATTAATCATTTTATACATATATTTCTTCAAAAATTCAATCCCAAGGTTAGGAAATGTTAGGAATCATGCTTTTTCTTGTTCCAATTCAAAAAAATTCCATCCTTGGTGAAAAACTCAAATTCTAGGGCATCCTGGCATTTTCTGTATTTTGATGGTCATAAGGGTGTCATTTGCCCGTCAAATTCTTCCTCAGCATGTATTGGAAATTTGGCAGGTTCTAATTGGCCAAGGGATGGTGGGTGGTCAGATTCCCTTAGAATATTTATACTTTATTTTGTAAAATTTTAAAAAGTCAAAAATTGGCCCGAAACCCCGCAGCTAATCGGGAGTGGACACGTGTCCTAAAGATCAAAAAGGGAGGAGTGGGCCGATGGGGGACTTAGAGTTTTTTAGCTCTATTTTTCTAAAGTTTCAAAATAGTTTCAGCCCCACTCCAATAGAGGAGGACACGTGGAATCTATTTTGAAGTTTTTGGTCTTTGGAGGCAAAAAGGTTAAGGTAAAACTTTGAGTGTGGCCCCCATGGCCAATCATAGGTGGACATGTGGAAGAATGGTGGCCGAGTAGGGAAGTGTGGGCTGTGGAGGAAAAGGGGATTTTTTTCCTTTTTAGGAAAAGGAGCTAAAGTAAAAATTAAGCCGCGGGCCCATGAATGAGCCATAAGGCAACACGTGGCGAAGGCAAGAGTGGTTCGGTGGAGCAGCGGAGGAAAAAGGAAATTTTTCCCTTTTGCAAAAATACATGGAATGTAAAATTTGAGGTGTGACCCCATAATGAATCATTGAGCAACACATGGCAAGGAGAAATTGGGTGTGCGCGCCACAAGGAAAAAGGTGAAAAATTTCCAATTTTCCAAAAATGTCAAAATGCCCATAAGTGAAGCGTGATCCCAATGGGACCCACCATGTGCCACATGTCATCACCAAAATTCAAGGGTGGAGGGGTGGAGAAAAAATTCAATTTTTCCCATTTTTCCAAAAAATGCCAAAAAATCAAAATGTGAGCCCAAATTGATTCCCAATCATATTTTGACACGTGGAGGGCCCAGATTGAAGGAAAAAGAGCAGATAAAGGGAAACTATACATTTTCATTTTTGGCCACCATTTTGTCTCTAGGAAGCTTGGAGATGTGAATTTTGCATCAATTTTAATCAAATTTTTGATGAATTCATGTCCTTTGTGCCTGTAAAGATCAGTGCAAGTAGTTTTAGGGATTAATTTACAAATTTGAGGTTTTTTTGAAACAATTTTTTTCCCTAATCCATTCAAACATGTGAAATGTAAAATTTGAAAGTTGCAGAGGTAGTTTTAAAAGGTGAAAAGGTGAAATGGTGAGAGGAAAGGCATATGCATGCCTTGATGATGAAAAATGTGCCTCTAGGAAGGATAATGATTCGAATATTTGTAATGATTCAGTCTTTTTAAACACCTAGCAACTCTCATAGTAAATTTTTTAAATTTCATTTTCATTGAATCATGAGAAATTGTTGTAACAAACTTGATCCCTTGGCATATGCTTTGCTTGGGAAAGAAGGATCCAATGTGGCAAGAGATATATAATGCATTTTTGAGAAATGTAAATGGTCGGAGAAACTTAGAATTTCATGGGGAAAATCTGGGAAGAAGCCCATTCTCTGAGAAACCACCTGAGAACCATTTCTAATTCCTTTTTCATCAGATTTGTATCATGTTGAGTTGGTTTCAGTTGTAAATCCATCAACAAGCTCTAAGATTGTTCTTATAACATTCCCCTGTTGATAAATTTGATCATTTCTGGATTATTTTGTGTTGTCTCTTGGCAAAATTTGCATGCACTTATGTTCCAAAATGTTTTTAATTTGTGTTTCTTGCTCCTGTTGTAGTCTTGTGTTTGAAAAATCTTTTGATCATACATGGTCTCATTTCTTGTTGATAGTTTAGTGGCATCTGCAGTCTCACATTCAGAAGAGATTTCATTTGATAAAGAGATAAACAAATTTAAAATCACTTTACCTTCCTTGAATTCTAAGATTGTTGTAAACCTTTGGGTGCACCTTAGGTCATGATAAAATAGATATTTCTGGATGCTTTGTTGGTTCATCTACTTCAAGATTTTGTGGTGGTTATCAAAGATTGTGTGGAAGAGTGTAGATCTGGGCCTCCATTTGGTGCACATATCCTAGTTGAAGGACTATCTCAACCCTTTTGAAGCATTTTTTGTGTGGATCTTACAAATTTCTTACAAAGGTCCTCAAAGAGATTGGAAAATTTTGGTTAATTTTCTCTAAAATACCCCAACAAAGAACTCATTCGAATAACTAATCCTACCCCATACTACCCTTGTATTGCATTGTGTGTCAACAAAAGAATCTAACCCATCTACAAAAATGTACAAAGAAAATCAGGATCATACCATGTCCGTAGCAGCCTTAGGCTTGTTTTGAAAGCATTTCCATCATTTAGTAGTGACAACTCTATTGAGTTTGAATAATGGAAAATTGATCATGTTTTCCCAAGGCCATCACCATACAATATGCACAATATAAGGATATCTCCACCTCCTTAAAAAAAAACAGAGGCTGCAATATAGATTCTCTTACCTTTGTTGAAAGGAACAACCTAAAATAGTGAGGATTAGATCAAAATACTTTCAAGGTGCTACCCACTTCTTCAAAGCTCGAGTGCTAACAAGTCAGATAAATTGCTTCCCGACTACAAAATGACATATAAATCATTTATTTGCATTTGAGTGTCTTGTAAAATCCATGATGCTGCTCAAGTTGTGAAGGAGATTAAATCTGGGTACCAACACCCAAATGGCACCATTGCTGGGGACATTATTCAGTATTTTAGTATTTCAGATCCCTGGTAATACTTCTTGTGTGATTTATGTGCAATTACAAAATCTGATTATCATCTTCTAATCAGATTTATAAGATTGGAGTGAAGAGTAGATTTCTGAGTTTGATATTCTCTTAGTTCAATTTGATCCATGTGCATACATATTTGTGATATTTGAATGCATATCAAACCCTCAGTAAAGTCCCTTCCAGATTCTCGCATGTAAATACATTGTTGAAGCATCATTTTATAATCAAGTTTGTAAGGATTAAGTGAAGATATAAGTTCTACTCGTAAATGTTATTAGTTTCCAGGAGTAGATGCACTTCATTTGCATTTTGATTGATGAATTCAAGAAAAGGAAGATCGATCTATAAAGTTGGGCAAGATTTTCAGTCTTTGATAGATATTTGAAAGATTATTTTATTGTATTTTCACAACTATTGTGAAGTTCCTTAGTGGCGACTCCATGCTATTGTGATCTTGATAAATACCAGTGTCTTAAGCTTTCTGTCATATATTTTTATGTTGTTAATCTCTACAAAGCTGGAAGGAAGAAGATCTCTCTTCATTAGGGACTTTGCTAAGAAGTTGTTTACTGATTCAAGAAACTAAGAGTTAGAAGGGAGAAGAGTTTGGAAAGTTGTTAAAGGTCGGACATCGACAAAGATAGATCCATTCGTGAGAGAGATAATCCTTTGGTAGAGGATTACCACTCTTCTTCCAGTGATTTTGATTCAAGCAATCCTCTCATAAACTTGTTTACTTCAACTAGTGAAGGTCTTTCTGTTGTACCTGGTAAGTTCCTTCTTCAATCTGCACCTATGTGTTTCAATCCTAGTAAAATTTTCCAAGAAAGTCAACATTTAGAGAATACCAGTCTTGTGAAGCATATTCTTGAGCCCCAAAGACCTTGCACTCCTCATCAACTTATGTCACCCCCAAGATCACCTCCACCAAACAATATGGCTCAGCCTAGTCCTCCATTTTTTTCAACGCCTTTGGTCATATAGACTTTAGGGGAATGGATGGTTACCAAAATGTTGTCCCACAAGATGTCGAAATAGATTGCTAAAATTCCAAGGTAGCAATGCAATAATCTGGTGATCAGCATCTCAAACCTTTTGTTAACATGATGGAATATTTTGAGATAGAGTATGAGGATGTGTATATTAAATTGTTCATTCATACGCTACAAGAGGATGCTAGGGATTAGTACAAGGCTCTACACGATAATTCAATTGATTTGTGGAATAAGATGAAGAGTGCATTTAGGTTACAATATGGTGACAAGACTGATCCTATATTTCTCTTGTCGAGTTTGAGAATATCAAGAAGAACCCCAATGAATCAGTCCATGACTTTAACACAAGGTTTAACAAAACTTTGAGAAGGCTTCCTGTTAATCTGAGGCCATGTGATGAATCTTATCTAATCAAATATGTAGATGCATTTGATAAAAATGCATCCTATTACCTAAGAGGCAAGAACCCTACCAACTTAAGACAAGCTTTCACCATGGCACTTTAAATTGAAAACAATATCAAAACAATTGGGAAACCTCTCAAGAGAGATGGTGTAAAGTTGATAAACCCTGAAAAAACTCAACCTAGAAAGGGTCTGATTTAGAGGAGGTTGTGGATACTTTGGTAGGGGCTATCAAAGAAATCTCATATAAGTTGGCAAGAGATGAGAAAGGAATTGGGCAAACTTCACAAGGTCAACCAAGAGCACAAAACCATGACAAATTTTTCAATCATCCTAGAGGTGATCAAATGGAAAATGATAGAGGAAAAGGACCCATAGGGTCTACAAATAGACATCCTCAAGCACGTGAAGGAAGAGTGTTACCTGATCCCTTAACTACTAGGGTTGCTACTATTGAAGAAGTTGTTGATATTGATTGGTGTGATAGGTGTTTTTACCCCATCCTCCATGTGAAGTGGACCAACAAGAAGGTGAAGCTAATAATGATGATGGTATTGATGATGATATTTGCATGATGGGTTGTTCTTCAAGTCCACAAGGAGGAGCAACATCTACTAAAGTGATAAGTGCAAGGACAACTACAACTTTTTGGGATTGCATCAAACAAGTACAAGTATTTCTTCCCCCTCATACTCTTGAATTTGATGTAGTTCAATCTTTTGAAATTCCTAACAATGACTTTGAATACTTAAGAGCTTTGATTATTAAGAAGTATGATGGTGGTATCCCTTCGGAGGAAGATAGATAATTGTTGATGAATGTTGTAGTAGTTAAAGAGAAATACAATAACACTAGAAGAAAAGTTGTTAAAGGAGTTGGGCCTCAATCCAAACCTAAAACACCCTTGCTCACAAAAATTCCAAAAGAAGATCCTAGGAGAGAAACACTTTCCAAAAGATCTATTGTCCCAAGAAAAATTATAGTCCTCCTCATGCCCAAGCTACCAGAATCCTTGCCATCAAATGAATCTTCTTGTCTCCTTCCAATGTTGCTCGACAAAGAGTGTTCCTATGACATAGCCCAAGTATTGAGCTAAATCAAAGTGAGTGTTCCAATCATTAAGTTGCTTAGGATTCTTGAGCATAATAAAAGAGCATTTGAGTATTTGGGGTTGAAAGAAGAGAAGACTACTCTAGGCAGAAATGTAAATGTTGTTGAAACTCCTCCTCAAATCATTGCTTACCTTGAAATACCACTAGTAGTAGAAGATCTTGGAGAGACACCTGAGGTATATTTGGGACATCCTTGGTTGATTCCCAATTGAATGTTGATCCATTCTTCACAACTTTGATCATAAAAGATAGGCTACTTCACAATTGTATGTTTGATTCGGCTCATCATGTATTTTCATGCCTCTAGAAGTCATGAATGAGTTGGATATAAAATTGATAGAATCCTATGGAAAATGTACTACCATGGACTCAAGAGAAGTGTCGGTTGTTTGTTGTGTGAAGGGTTTGGTAGTACAACTTGCATCTTATCCCGGGAGGAATTTAAAATTGGAATTTGTGATTGTTGATTACCCTACCAAATGGGGTATGTTATTGTCAAGAAAGTGGGTTGCAAGTGTTGGATGGATTGTCCAAATGGATATGTCTTTATCCACCATTCCCATTGAAGGAAGCATTGTCAAGATCTATGGAGAAAAGAAAATGTTGCATCTAATTGAGGACCCAAACAATGCTTCTTATGAAGTATTATTTACTGATGTTGATGCTGGTAATTTTATTGGTTTTGCTGATGGAAAAGAACACAAAATGGATCAGTCAAAGTGCCTTGAACAAGTATGCTCTCCTTGGACCTTTCTATTTGATGGAGCTTGCTCCAAATTTGGAAATGGTGCTGGTATAATTCTGATTTCTCCTAGCTTGGAAGAATTTGTTTTTTCCTTCAAGCTTAATTTTGAATGTAATAAAAAAATTGTTGAGTATGAAGCCTTGTTGTTGGGTCTAAGAATTTCATGGAAGTATGGTGTCAAGGACATCAGTGCAAAGATAGATTTAGAGTTAGTTGTCAAACAAATAAGAAAACTATATGCTCCAAAAAATCAGTAGGTGAAGCAAAGTATAAGCATGTAGTTTGGGATCTAATTGATATGTTTGATGCCTTCAATATTTTGCACCATGATAGAAGTTTGAATGTTGCTGCTGACAAGTTGGTAGTGATGGGGTCAAGATTTGGAGATTGCACCATTTCACCTTATTATGAGTATAATGTTGAAGTGTTAACTAGGCTAGTGTCCCCGACAACATCGAACATTGGAAAGTGATTGATGATGATGCTCAAGTGCAAAGGTTCTTACCAAATCAAGGTGAGTTTTTAGATAAGAATATTGATTGGGAACCAATGGTGTGTGTGACTAAAGGAAGATATACTTCATTTGGAAAATATATTATCCAATTGAAAACTAACACCATTCCTAGAGGTCTTGTTGCTCTTGAGTCAAATTTCTACAATGTTGATTACATCATCAATAGAAACATGTCTTCCTCAAGGGATGTGGAAGAGCATGACTTGGGAACAAAGGAAAAACCAAGAAAATTTTGGTTGGGAAGTAGTTTAAATGAGGAAGAAAAATAGTCCTATCTTTATTTTTTGAAACAATATCAAAATTGCCTTGCCTGGTCATATTTAGAGATGAAAGCATATAGAGAGGACTTGTTTCACCATGAGATCCCTTTTGATAAAAATACCAAACCATTCAGATAGAAGAAAAGGCCAATTAATCCACTCCTCTCCATGAAAATGCAAGATGAATTGAAGGCGAAGGGGGAGGGATCATTCACCCATGAGGTATTCATCTTGGGTTGCAAACCTCCTTGTGCTAGTCGAAAGAAGAATGGAGATATCATACTTTGTGTAGACTTCAGAAATTTGAATAGAGCTTCATTGAAATACAATTATCATTTTCTAAACATGGAGAACATAATGTAGTTAGTTACTGGATCTGAATTGTTGTCCACCTTGGATGGTTTCTCTGGCTACAATCAGGTTGTTATCAAGGAGTCAGAAAGATTTAAAACTACCTTTACCACTCCTTGGGGAACATATGTTTATGTGAGAATGCCTTTTGGTCTCATGAATGTTGGAGCTACCTTTCAAAGAACAATTGATGTTACTTTTTCTGGTTATATAAATGACTTCATTGCAATTTATCAGGATGATGTGACTATGTTTTCAAGGAGTAGAAAATATCACTTACATCATTTGGAAAGAATGTTGATCAAATGTAGAGAATTTGGAATCTCTCTCAATCCAAATAAGTGTCACTTTGGGGTGAAAAAGGAGAAGCTACTTGGTCATATTGTTTCAAAGGTGGTGTCATGATTGATCCTGAGAGAGTAGAAGCAATCAGCAGGGTTCCAATTCCAAGAATGAAGAAGGGAATCAAATATTTCTTTGGGAAAATCAACTTCATTAGAAGATTTGTGTCCAATTTTTCTGAGTTGACTCTTCCTATCACATGAATTTTAAAGAAAGATCAAGTTATCGGATGGGAGGAGGTTGCTTATTCGGGCTTTTGAAGGAATCAAAGAAGCACTTAAACATGCACCTATCTTGGCAGCTTTGAATTACAAGAATCCTTTCCAAATATTCTCCTTTGCTTCTAAAAATACTATTGCATTTGTTTTTCTCCAAAAGGATGAAGATGGGGCTGAGAGGCCTATTTCCTTCTTTAGCAAGGCTTTATAAGCTATTGAGTTAAATTATACAATCATGGAAAAACAAGCATTTTCCTTGGTGAAAGCAACAAAGGTTTTTAGGCCTTATATTTTAAGTTCAAAAGTTATTTCTTATGTTCCCCACACCATGGTAAAAGACATCTTATCAGAGATGGAGATCTCAAGTAAAAGATGTAGATGGGTGAACAAACTACAAGAGTATGATATGGACATCCAAACCACAAAGTTGGTAAGAGGTTTGGGTCTTGCTAAGCTCATGGCTGAGAGAAACTTGCAAACTATGGAAGTGAATGAAGTAGAGGAAGAAAGGGAAGATGTTCTTGAGAAATTGGTAAGTTCTGAGTGGTACAAGGATATAATCTTTTACCTCAGACACCTATGTTGTCCTGATCATTTAAATAAAAATTAGAAAAGAGCCCTCAAGCTGGCTTCTCAAAAATACATCACTGAATTTGGGTTGGCTTGGAAGAACCCTGAAGGTGTCCTCTTGAAGTGTGTAACTGAATATGAAGCTCCCAAAGTAATTGATGATTTCCATGGGGAGTATTTGGTGGACACTTTTCTTTGGAAGGATTACAACACAAAAAAATTTAAGCGCTAGTTATTGGTGGCCTACTCTCTTCAATGATGCAACCATGCTGATTAGAAAATGTGAAAGTTGTCATCATTTCTTACAAGGAATGAAAGCTTCAAGCTCCCTTCCTTTACAACCTGTATTAATTAAAGCTCCTTTCAAGCAGTTTGGGATGGACTTCATTGGTGAAATTTCAGACCATTCTAGTGCTAGACATAAATGGATCCTTATAGCCACATATTACTTCACTAAATGGGTAGAGGTAATCCCCACCAAGAAAGCAACACACCAAGTTATTATGGAATTCTTGTTGAACAATATCATATGAAGATTTGATGTGCTCAATGTAATTATGGCTAATAATGCCATGTGTTTTAGAGCTAAACCTTTATGGAAATGTGTAAGGAGTATGGAACCAATCTAACTTATTCTTCAAACTACAACCCCCAAGGAATGGACAAGTTGAGTCCAACAATAAGAACTTATTAAAGATCATTAGGAGAACCTTGGAGTTGAACAAGAGAAAATGGGGAACAACTGAAATTTGCAATTTGGGCTGATAAAATCACTAATAAGAGAGCTACCGGTAAGATCCCATTTGATTTGGTGTATGGAACTCAAGCTCTACTTCCCTTACATATATAATTATCTTCATTTCAATTTGTTCAAAAATTGAGGATCAAGAGGCCAGTCAATATGAAGCAAGGATTAATCAAATTGTGGAGCTAGATGAAGAGAGAATGGCATCCCACCAGAGGCATGTTAGATTTAGAGAGAAGTTGAAAAGATTGTTTGATAAGAAGGTCACTCCTAGGGCCTTCAATATTAGAGATCTAGTTTTGTTGTGGGATAGAAGAAATGAAGATAAGGGCAAACATGGAAAATTTGATGCATTACGGATGGGCCCTTACTCTATTGATATTAGAATTGGTGAGAATACATTTTTTCTCAAATATTTAGATGGTGAATTTCTTGAACTACCTATTAATGGAAGGCATCTAAAGCATTTCTTGGATTAATCCCCAAATTTGAGGTATGCACCACTTGTACAGTGTATAGTGTTTGGATTTTTTCTCTTTTTTCGGTGTTTTGTCGGTTTGTGGTTTTCCTTAGTGTGTGATAGCCATTTTTGTCGGGTTCTCAACTAGTTTTTGGTGATTTTGGCTCATGAATCCTTTTCCCAATGGATTATTTAGCACTTGGTCTACTTATTATTCTTGTGGCACTCACTGGGAGTGCCCATCCCCAAGTTGGAGCTGATGTTGGTGTCCATTTTGATCTTACACCACCTTTGCCCTAATTTTCCTTTCACTCTGCATCTCCTGAAACATTTTTATAGTTTGATTGGATGAAATGAAGTTGCTACCTCTGTTCCCATGCCTTAATCCATTTGAAAATCATTTTTATGCCCTATTTTGCAAGAATACTCAAATTTTCCCTAATTTTTCCCTAAATTCTTCAAATCTGCAAGCCATGTCGTCTTCTCCCTTTTGCTCGATTGTGAAAAATCAAAATTGATCTTTTTATACATACATGCCTTTAAAAATTCAATCCCAAGGTTTGGAAATGCTAGGAATCATGTTTTGTGTGGTTCCAATTTAAAAAATTCCATCCTTGGCGAAAAAATCAAATTCTAGGGCATCCCTGGGATTTTCTGTATTTTGATGGTCATACGGGCATCATTTTCCCATCAAATTCTTCCTCAGCATGCATTGGCAATGTGGCGGGTTCTAATTTGCCAAGGGATGGTGGGTGGTTGGATTCCCTTAGAATTTTTAGACTTTATTTTGCAAAATTTTAAATAGTCAAAAATTGGCCTGAAACCCCGCAGCTAATCAGGAGTGGACACGTGTCCTAAAGATCAAAAAGGGAGGTGGGCCAATGGGGGACTTAGAGTTTTTTAGCTCTATTTTTCTAAAGTTTAAAAAATAGTTTCAACCCCTGCTCCAATCAGAGGAGGACATGTGGCATCAATTTTGAGCAGAGGGGATGCAGACGGTGGAGGTTTTTGAAGTTTTTTGTCCTTGGAGGCAGAAAAGGTTAAGGTAAAATTTTAGAGCGTGGCCCCATGGCCAATCATAGAGTGGACATGTGGCAGCATAATGGTAGAGCGGGGAAGTGCAGGCCATGGAGGAAAAGGGGAATTTTTTCCCTTATAAGGAAAAGGAGCTAAAGCAAAAAAATTAAGCTGCGGGCTCGTGAATGAGCCATAGGGAGACACGTGGCGAAGGCAGAGCGGGTCGGTGGGGTGGCGGAGGCAAAAGGTAAATTTTTCCCTTTCAAAAAAAGACTTGGAATGGAAAATTTGAGGCATGGCCCCATGACGAATCATCGAGTGACACGTGGCAAGGGAGAAATCGGGTGTGCGGGCCCACGGGGAAAAAGGTGAAAATTTTCCAATTTTCCAAAAAAGGTCAAAATGCATAGAATTGAAGTGTGATCCCAATGGGACCCACCATGTGCCACGTGTCATCACAAAAATTTAAGGGCAGAGGGGTGGAGAAAAAAGTCAATTTTTTCCATTTTTCCAAAAATGTCAAAAAGTCAAAAGGTGAGCCCGAATTGATTCCCAATCATATTTTGACATGTGGAGGGCCCAAATTGAAGGAAAAAGAGAAAATCAAGGGAAACTATACATTTTCATTTTTGGCCACCTTTTTCTTCTACGAAGCTTAGAGATGTGAATTTTGCATCAGTTTTAATCAATTTTTGATGAATTTGTGTCCTTTGTGCCTCGCAAAGATCAATGCAAGTGGTTTTAGGGATTAATTTGCAGATTTGAGGTGTTTTTGAAACAAAGTTTTTCCCTAATCCGTATAAACACATGAAATTTCAAATTTGAAAGTTGTAGAGGTAGTTTTAAAAGGTGAAAATGTGAAATGATGAGAGGAAAATCATATACATGCCTTGATGATGAAAAACATTCCTCCATGAAGCATAATGATCCGAATATTTATAACGATTTAATCTTTTTAAACACTGCAACTCTCATTGCAAATTTGTTAAATTTTATTTTCAGTGAATCATGAGAAATTTTTGTAACAAACTTGATCCCTTGGCATATGCTTTTCTTGGGAAAGAAGGCTCCAATGTGGCAAGAGATATATAACGCATTTTTTAGAAATGCAAATGGTCAAAGAAACTTAGAATTTCATGAGAAAAATTTGGGAAGAATCCCATTCTATGAGAAATGCCTGAGAACCATTTCTAATTCCTTTTTGCATCAGATTTGTACCATGTTGTGTTGGTTTCAATTTTAAAGCCATCAACAAGCTCTAAGATTGTTCTTATAACATTCCCCTACTTGATAAATTTGATCATTTTTGGATTATTTTATGTTGTCTCTTGGCAAATTTTACATGCACTTATGTTCCGAATGTTTTTAATTTGTTTTTATTACTCTGTTGCAGTCTTTTGTTTGAAAACTCTTTCAATCATACATGGTCTCATTTCTTGTTTATAGTTTAGTTGCATCTACAGTCTCGCATTAGAAGAACTTTCATCGATAAAGAGATAAACAGATTTAAAAGCACTTTACCTTCCTTGAATTTTGATATTGTTGTAAACCTTTGGGTGCACCTTAGGTCATGATAAAATAGAGATTTCTGGATACTTTGTTGGTTCATCCGCTTTAAGATTTTGTGGCAGGTTATTAAATATTGTGTGGAGGAGTGCATATCTGGGCCTCCATTTGGTACACATATCCTAGTTGAAGGAGCATCTCAATTATTTTGAAGCATTCTACCGTGTGGGTCTTACAAATTTCTTCGTAAAGGTCCTTAAAGAATTTGGAAAATTCTTGTTAGTCTTATCTAAAATCTCCCACCAAAAAGTTCATTGAATAACTAATCCTACCCCATAATACCCCTACATTGCATTGTGTTTCAACAAAAGAATCTAACCCATCTACAAAAATGCGCAAAGTAAATCAGGATCATACCATGTCTCTAGAAGCCTCAGCCTTGTTTTGAAGAATTTCCATCATAGAGTAGTGACAAATCTATTGAGTTTGAATAATGGAAAATTGATCATGTTTTCCCAAGGCCATCTCCATAAAATATGCATAGTATAAGGATATATCCACCTTCTTCACAAAACAGAGGCTGCAATATAGGTTCTCTTACCTTGGTTGAAAGGAAGAACCTAAAATAGTGAGGATTAGATCAAAATCCTTTCAAGCTATTATCCCCTTCTTCAAATCTTGAGTGCTAACAAGTTAGATAAATTTCTTCCCTAGCTATAAAATGATATATAAATCATTTATCTTCCTCTGAGTGTATTGTAAAATCCATGATGCTACTCGGAGTTGTGAAGGAGATTAAATCGGATACCAACAAGGTTTATGGCCTTCTCATTCCTACTATTTTTATGGATACATTAATTTTGTTCAAGCACACCGAGTTTCCTTTCATTACTGGACCATTATCTGATAGTTGTATGGTGACCTTGTTTCACCATCTGAGAGTGACGCTTCCCTAGACCACTCTAGTACCTCCATAGATTCTCCCCTTTCTCACATCCCTTTCATTTTTGAGTGTTCCTCTACACTTTTTTCTACTCATGAGTCCCATGTTGACCATTCACCATGTTGGTACCCAAATTGTTTCTCCTTTTGAAGATGAGCAACATCAACAGGATGAGCAGGATGATTAGAGACAAATAAATCAGATTTTGAGTCAGTTTATAGTGGGGAAGGATTTAGTTGACTCTTTTTCACTCGAACTCAAAAATTTGGGTAGCACCATGCAAAGGGTTTGATGTACCCTTACTAATTTTGGTTCTACATTTAACCAGGGTGAGAGACCTATTTTGTAACCTGTATTTGTGAGAGATATGAATGGATCGATTATAATGAACTCTCTCTCTCTCTATGATATTTGAAAGGAAACCTTAAGAAGATATGGTCAATGTAACATAATCTAACTCTTATGAGTTGTCACTTCTAGAGAATGGAGACGTCTTCCAAACAAGGTTCTAGGTTACTAAAGACAACAATAAGACCCGGTTGCTCCTACATGCTTCACACAAAGGGTGGGTAAATTCAATAGATCTCCTCAACATTTATGGACAAAAAGTGCAAACAGGCTAGTTTATGTAGGATTTATCATTTATAAATGGGTTTTGGTGGGGAATTAAGCAAGATAAAGTTGATTATACCAGATTCCTAGGGACTTTTAACAAAGGTTGGGAAATCTACCAAGTAAGATGATAAAAATACTTCAGATAGTCAACGATGATATTTTAACTAGAATGTGTGTGACCATGGAAGCTGAAAGATGCATGATATCACACATTCTTTGAGAATTTAACATAAAACCTCATGTCAAAGAATCAACTAAACATCAAATATTCTTGATCCATCACGCCTAAGATATACTCATAGAATAGCAAATAATATGTATCAACAACATGGAAGTAAAGAGAATATAAATTTTTTATTATGCAATGAAATGAAAGATATTCTTATTGCACAATTACAAATGCCATAATACCACCACAAGGATCTGATCTTGTGTGATTCTCGAGGAATTAGTAACATAATTGTGATAGGAACATGAATAACTATTTTGAAACACATCAAATTAAAAACAAATTCAACAATGCTCATGATTAACATGATTAATTCAGGGCTCATCAAATCCATCAACAAGGGAAAGTTTCATTTATAGTCTCAATGTTTTTCAATGGTTGTACACTTGCAACCATCTTTACATGATTCATTTTGAAGGATCGAAATTAATGAGTTTCTTAGAAAGTATCTTAGAAAGATGGCTTTTCTCGGTCTTTTCTCTTTCTTAGAAAAATAATTCATAGAAAATTCTAACCCCCTTTATGTGAGATTATCCTCATCGCCTTTATATTATTCCATCCCCATCTTATTTTTTCTTTTCTCCCCAAAAAGTGGATATTCCAAAGTACATTTGTCTTTCACAAAATGTCAAGTGTATCAATTATATGTTTAAAAACTATTTTAGTTGGCCTGTCATGTGCAAAGAGTATGGGCCTTCTTCATTTTTCTCTTATCCTATATGATTAAAATATTCTTGTCATTTCTTGCAACTATTGGTTTTATAATTCCTTGCACCCAGTGATTTGACACATGCTTATAATATCATTTGAGCACTTTGAGGTGACCTGAAGTGATAGAAACCCCGTTATTTACTACCTAAAAATACATCCCGAGTATAGTGCATCCCCTCTTCACATCCACCGGGTTTAGCCATCCCACATGCGTCTATCAAATTGAATTAATTATACAACTATGATCATCCTGGATTCACTTTAACCATTAAATTATTCTCACACGAGATGAACAAGATATTACTTTATCAGATGTAGATGATCTCCTCCAATTCAATCAATTTGTGCCACTTCTACCATAAAACCCAATTTTATCCCATCACCAAGATGTGTTATTTTTCTTATCCTATAGGTGAGGGCATTTTTCATAATCTTCTATCATTGAAATGGTAAGAGTTCCTATGGAAAATAGTTTAAAGGAAATTTTTCATAATATTTGAATTAGATTTTTGACCTAGGTGGTCTTGATGAGGATTTTTTAGGGCCTTGTTTGACATAGAATGTGTAGGAGACACCAGAGGGCCCTTGACTCGTCAAAGAAGTCTTGCTCACACTTCTTACAAGTCTAGTTAGGATTAACCCTATTTTCACGAATTTTCAATCTATGTGTTTTCATCTCTTTCGATGGGAACATTTGAAGACTCCTGAAATCCTAAAGAAATTATAGATTGAAAGGAGGCCCCAAGTGTCTGGGAAAACTAATTTTCAATGTCCATTCTTGTGTGATGAATAATTTGTATTAAAGGAGATTCCCAAGGAATCTTATGTGTTATATGAAAAATATTCCATTGATATTGTGCCTACCATTTCTCACAAGGTGGATGAATTAGAGCATAGGATTGCCTCCCTAGAAAAGAAAAAATAGGACCTTCATCCTCATAACCAAGTTAAATTCCAGCACCATCTTTAGGGAAGATGAGGAGAAAATCAATCTTGTATCCCTCAATTATTATCTTAGATGGAGAAGAGGATTTTTCCCTATCTTCTTGCCATTCAAGGGAAACAATATCCTCTTCTCAAGACAATATGGGAAATTTTGTAGTTTGGTCATGTACTCACTCAGGGCATTATGATCCCTCCTCATGGCATGGCCTCTCAGGTCCTTAGCCGATTCCTTCCCCCAGAGCACCTGCCCTTTTCAAGAAGATGGAAAGCTAAAACTAGCTCAAAGTCCCTTGTTCCTTCTGTGATTTATCCTTGGTCTTCCAGCCATTCTAGTCATCCCTTCTCAATCTAATCATAACAAGTCTACCCTTCACAAAGGGAAGGGGAAGACAACATTCTTCATAGGTGTCCTATATCTTATAGACTAGGTGTCTTCTTATGAGAAGAATATTGAGCTAGAGAATATCATGCATGAACTAATAATGACTCTCGAGTCATTAGTGTATATGGGGATGTCACGTGATTTAGCAGGGTCAATTGTGTTTATCTAGATAGCACAAAGCTATGATGAATTCTCGCTAAGGAAGAACAAGTTGTTGAACAAAATGCCTCCACTAGGTGGAGCTTACAAAGGAGTGAAGAGATTCTGAATCACTATGTTCACCTTTCATTCTTTTTTTTTCAATAATGTAATTAGAACCTTTTTACCATGGGTTGGGGCCCCTATAGAGTCCCCATTTTGAATTACATCTGAGACTACTTTCAACTAATGTCACTTTTAAATTCTTATATTTTAACATGTAATTATTTTATGTTTTCCATTATGGATTTTTTAGCTTAGTACTAATATTAGTGATGAAAATAAATCACTTCCACACTTTCAATGGTTCATATTACTATCCTTAATTTGTGTGGATCTAAAATCACCTCTCAAGGCTTCCTTATTTCTATGGGTTTTTCCTTTTCCCAAATTATGCCCAGGTGAAACATGGAAACATCTACATCCCCCTTTTTTGACTTCTCAACTTGCTAGGACAGCCTTGCCACACATAAGCCATGTGGTGGAATCTCGCAACTAGGGAAGGGGCTGACTCACCATACCCTTTCAAAAGTATGCCAGTGAGACATGTGGACACCCCTCCTCTCCTCCATAGGAACTTCCTTCTTAATGGTCTTTGAAACTTGTCCCCACCACCCGCTAAGTTTATAAAAATCTATTTCCACCTGTACAATCCTTAATTATAACAATTGGGCATGCGATCATTAGGGTCATTACTCAAAGAAAAGGGGCAAGAGTATTAAAGCTCTAATAATGGCTCTAACTAGGGGATGGGTACCCTTTGCGGGTTCCATAAGGACATTAAATGCATACTAGGTCCCAAAAATCCATTGGGTTAGGGAGTCCATTATCATACACACTAGGTCAAGTGATACAAACTATCCTCAAAAAAAATAGGGGAACCAAAGAAATTGGTCATAGAAAAACATGGGCAAAAAAGAAACCAAAACACACACAAAAATGCAAAAACAAAGTAGGAAAACTATATGCTATAAAATTCAAGTCATACCTTGTCCTGAGAGTTAATCAATAAAATGCTTTAGGTGCCTACCATTGATAGGTAACTTAAGCAACTCTCCATCCATATATTTCAAGAAGAAATTATGTTCCCCAATCTTGATATCAATGAAATAAGGGCCCATCCATAATGCATCAAACTTTCCATGTTTTCCCTTATCCTCATGCCTATTGTCCCATAACAATACAAGATCCCCAATATTGAATATTCTTGGAGTCACTTTTTGTCAAATATTTTTTTGAGATTTTCCCTGAACTTCAAATGTCTCTGGTGGGACTCTCTTCTTTCTTCATCCAATTCAATAATTTGATTTATTCTTGCATCATAAGGGCTGACTTCTTGATCCTCAAGTTTCGAATAAACTGGTAGGAAGATAATTACATGTGAAGGGGAGAAGGGCTTGAGTTCTATAGACTAATTCAAATGGGATTTTTCCAGTGGATCTTTTAATAGTGATCCTATCTATCCAAACAAAAACTTCAAGTGCTCACCCCATCTTCATTTATTTACCTCCAATGTCCATCTGATTATCTTCATCAAATTTTTGTTGTTGGATTCAGCCTATCCATTACCCTGTGGGTTATAATTAGATGCATATGTTAATTTTATACCATATTATTCACACATAGAGACTAATGGTTTGGCTTGGAAACTCATGGAATTTTCAACAACTATCTTCATACACACACCAAACCTACAAATTATATGATTCAAGATGAAATCAATAACAACTTGATGAGTCACCTTCTTGGTGGGGATAGCTTCAACCCATTTGGTGAAATAATCAGTAGCCACCAATATCCATTTGTGGCCTACACTGGAAGGTTCTAATATTTCTCCTATAAAATCCATGCCCCACTACTTGAAAGGAGCCTCAATTGATATTGGTTATAGAGGGAGAGCACCGAGAAGGTTTTAAAAAGCACCATTTTAGCCAACAAGGTTGTATCTTTGAAAAGTGTGGGCCACCAGTAGCCCACCCTCAATATTTTTGGGAAGTAACCCTTCGTAAAAGTTCCCCCACACCTTTGTTATCCAAAATTCACCCCTGTGGTAATTTTGATAACATGCATCGAAATATTCAAGTCCCAAGCAAATAGATTGATTCAGGGCCCAAAATCATGTTTTTTGGGGTCCCTCGGCTTCTCCCAAACTCTCCCATCCAAGAAGGAATCCCAACAAGTCGAGAAAATGGAAGAAATGCAGAAAACTAAGCTTGGGGCAGAAAAAATCATGAAAATCAGCTAAGTCCTAGTCCAGGAAGTCCTTGGGATAGTTGGGACGTCGGGGCGTGAATCGGCTGAAAAGCCTCCAGGCGGTCCGCGCAGCAAAGGGACATCCGGGCCGTGGGGACGCGTGGGACGCGAAAGGGTGAACCGGCCGAAGGTGAAAAATTGACTAACTGTTGTGCAGATAAGGCTGGGACATCTGGGCCGTGAGGACGCGAAGGACGTGAAAAGGTGAAGTGGCCGAGAGCAAAGGCAGCCCATTTCAGGTGGTTCGGAAGAATTTGTCCTAGATAGTCCGGGATAGTTGGAACAAATGTACGCGTAGGACGTGAACCACCCGGTTCGGCCGAAACAAGAAACTTTCATCCGGGATAGTTGGGACAAAGGGATGCATGGGACGTGAAAAGCCAAAGGAGCCGAGAGCCAATCAAATCTTGCCACGTGTCTTCAATGCAAAGAGGGACAGAGAAGCCCAAATCGGGTGGATCGGAGAAATTTTTCCGAGACGGTTTGGGACATCCAGGGCCAAAAATATGCGAGGGGACGAAGACTCGGAAAATATGTCAAAAATCAGAATGTGCCACGTGTCCTAAGGAGTAGGGAAGTTTGGAGCTCGGGGAGGACTTAGAGAATTTGGAAAAAGTTTTGACCAAAAACTAAAAGGTAAAAGATGCCCCCACCCCTGTCCAACCAACCCAAGATCACGCCACGTGTCTCAAGTGGCGAGGGGGGGGAAAAAATGGAAAATTTTCCAAAGTTACAAAAAGTCAAAACTTTCAAGGAAAACCCACAAGTAAGGGAAGGAGAGAGAATTTCTCATCCAATCAGCACCCGACACGTGTCATCCAGGTGGCGAGCACGGGAAAAATTCAAAATCCGTTTTGGCTTTTTTTCCCTAAATCTTCAGATCACCATATCTTTTGATCAAGAGCTCAGATTTTCGCGTTCTTTATATCAATGGAAAGATGGAAAAATTCTCTACATGATTCTGGGGTAAATCTTGAATTTTGGTTCAGTTTGGAGAGAGAAATTTTAGAAACGCCTCTGGCACATAATAATAGACAGAAGTGACGTTCAACAACCAGCTTTAATACAACAAGACAGTTCGTCATTTTTACGCATTTTGCTAGACAGTCCATTGTTTTGCAGGATTCACCATTTCTGCCATAATGAGATGAGTTAAATGCAATCTAGAAGTGGTTGTGGTAGATTCAACTTTCCTCTCTCTTCCCTCTCTCATTCTTCCTATATATTGTAAGGAGGGGCTTCTTTCTAAAGGTCGAACATTTCTGTTTTGCTCCTCCCTTCTTCTCTTTATCAGGAAAATTTGTGGAGTTCGAACCTCCCATTTGAAATTGTAATGTGACTCTACCTCTTGGCATTTTGTAGTGTATTGTATCAATCTTTGGAGCAAGTAATGCATGTCTGTGGATGATTCTCAACCCTCTCTGTGTTCATTTGCATCCTCCTGATCTTTCACTGTAGATTTTTTTATCTGTGCATGATCTTACATCACATTTGAATGGTATGTGTTTATTGGAAAGATAGATGTTCTTCATTCCGGTGCATCACCTCTGTTAGCTTAGGTTTATCTTTATGCATTTTCTTACCCTGTCTCCTTGGCAAGTTAGATTAGACTTTGAGTGAACCCTCTACATTTTTCGTGTGCATCTAAATAGAGGAATAGGAACCAGCCTTCTCTGGAGATTCCTTTCTCATTCTTGCAAGTCCCACACTTGGAGAAAGGATTCAATGTTGTGCAATCACACTAGATGATAGAGTGATCAAACTAGAAATCTGATCAACATCCAGGGGTGTTGTGATTTTGCACTAACAGTTTTGGCATGCCGGTGGGACCAGAGGTCTCATTTTTATTTGCAGCAAAGTTGATGTGCATCTGCTGCAATTTTCTTGCTTGAAAAGAGCTATTATTTGCATATCTGGCGACTCCAAGGGGAAGAATCAACTGGTTTCAGTAGTGCAGGCCTGAAAACTCATGAGAAGAGTCACCACAAGGTCAAGAGTTGGAGAAGAAGAAGTGTTGTTTGAATACCTGCAATTATCTCCAAGAAGAAGGAAAAGAGGAAGAAGGATTCAAAGGTCTCCATCTCCACCAAACAAAACTCTCTCAACTCCTCCACCTGATAGGCCTTTCATTCAGTCAACAAGGGTTTTAAGACCAATTAGAATGGCACAAAACAACCCCTATGTCAACTTCACAGGCAGCAGCCCACTTGCCCTCAATGCACAACATCCAATTCCTATTGCAGCCTTGAAGAACATTCCCTACTTCACTGGAGAAAATCAGACTACTCCAGGTGATCATGTTAAAGACATTGCCAACCTTTGTGCAATCCATGAAATCAATGAAATGCAAGTGGCTGTCAAGTTACTGGCATCTTCATTCAAGGGTAAAGCATTGCAATGGTTTAGGAGCCTTGGAGCTGGTTCTATCACAAATTGGAATCAGTTGTGTATAGCACTTCATGAGCAATTTGGAGAGAAGGGAGACAACTTGTCTCTTTTGGAGTAGCTGACAACCATCAAGAGAGCTCCCAATGAGCAGCTGACCGATTTCAACTTTGGATTTCAAAAGACTTGGGAGAGAATTCTAGTGGCAGTCAGGCCAACAGTAGAAGGTGCTTTTCTCTACTATCTCAAAGCTCTAAATTCTGATATTTCTATGTTGATTCAGTCCATGGGAGGCATAACTATCCCTATGGCTTATAGCATTGCCATTAGGGCTGAAAATTGTTTGATCCAAGCTGGCAAACTTGCCCCTAGACCTCCCATGCCATTGTTTCCAAGTTTAGAGAGTCCAAAACCAATCAAGCACCTAATTTGGCTCCTTCTCCCACTCCTAGAAATAGAGTTCAAATGAAGCTTCCACTTCATCTCCAAGTGCCCCAAATGAGCTTCAAGAAGTCATGAAGCAATTGCAAAACCTAGGCAATGAGCTGGTTACTCTCAAGAGGCAACAAGCCCAAGGTTTTAGACCTTCTTATCAACCCCAAGCTCAGCCTAAAAGGCAGCCATACCAGCCACAAAGGCCACCTAATCCAGCTGCAAATATGAATCAAACGAGGCCTCCTTCCAATAGACCATTTCAGCCCTATAATCCAAATGTCATATCTGCCTCTAAGGCATTGGTGCCAACACAAAACAACATTGCCCAGGAGTATGATTGGTGTTTTCCATGCAATGAGCCTCATAATCAATCCATGTGCTTCAATGGTGCTTTGACTCAAGCATTAATGGTGACAACTATTTGGTGTGGAGGGTGAGAGCGATCGGAGAAAACAACCAACAACAAGATACATTCCAACAGCACAATCAGCCCCAAATGACACCACATTGATAAATTGGCAAGAAGAAGATTTTTATGGCATGAACCAGGTAGTTTCTCAAGGTGTTGCAGCCAACACAAGGTCAAAAAGAGGAATTTGGGTGAAGAACAGCCATTAGCCCCAACCAATCCACAACCTTCCATGGCTCCACAAATGGTTGGCAAGCAAAATCTAATTTCAAATGCACAAGGGCAGCCAAGAACAGCCCCTAGGCCAACTCAAATACCAGTTGTTGCTGCCCACATGCAAGGAGTGAATGTACAAACCAAGGGACAGCAAAAGGATACTTCATCCCCATTCAACATCATTGATCAAATGAAGAAGACAAATGTTAATATATCAATGTGGGAATCCCTATCCATCCCAGGCCAAAGAGATCTGCTACAAGCTGCCATGAAGGACTGGTCAACTTCAAATCAACAGGTCCAAAGGCAAGAGAAGGTACTTACAAATGCTACCTGCCTAAGGGAAATCATGGAGGACAACAAGGTAAAATGTTGAAACCCCCTCCTTTCTATGTTTCATTGATCATTGGAAATCAGCTAGTGCACAATTGCATGATAGACTCGGGGCAAGTAGCTCAGTAATGCCTAAACAAATAGCTGATCAGCTAGGGCTCTAGTATGAAACAATATCCAAAGGGGTAGTGCAGCTAGATGGGACAGCAGTAGCAATAGTTGGAGTGATTAAAAACTTGAGTCTTACCTTGCATGCATGTCCAAATGTTGTTGTTTTACAAGATGTATCAGTCATAGACCTTCCACCACTCTTTGCCCTTTGCTTGTCAAGGGACTTCATAGCCAAGATTGGAGGATATTTGTCTATTGATTGGTCACACATGTTGTTTAGAATGAGGTATGGAACCAAAGCTACAATCAGGTCAGAACCTATTGCAAACTTCCATATTGAGCCTTACACTCCAAGTCAGATTAATGCCAATTGCTCAGCATTTGATCAAGAAGATCACCCAAGCACTGATGAAGCTGACACTAAGGTTGGGAGCATCCGGATCTAACTCTTAATGAATGGGAAAGCAAGGTGCATGCTTTTGATCCTTATCAAGAAATAGAAGAATCTGAGCTAGGGGTCTATTGCATACATGAAGAAAATTAGCCTATTCCTAGCATCACCAAGCCAAACCACAAAGATGACAATGAGGTATGGCAGCTGTTTTTTGATGGATCAAGGAGTAGACAAGGTGCAGGAGGTGGAGCCATGCTTGTTTCACCTCAAGGAATAAAGTACTATTCAGCTTTTAGATTTCAGTTTGCATGCTCCAATAACACTGCTGAATATGAATCCTTGGTGCAAGGGATGCATTGGGCAATCAAGAAGAAAATAAAGAACTTGCAAGTCTTTGGGGACAATGAATTGATTGTAAATCAGGTCAAGGGACAACATGCTACCAAGAATGATCTACTCAAGTGCTACAAGAACAGGGTGTGGGACCTCATGGAAGATTTTGAAGTTTTGGCATCAAATCCATTCCTAGGAAAGAGAATCAAGGCTCTTTGACGAGGCTTGCAGCAATAGCAATAGGGGCAGCTTTGACATTGTGGAAAGTATTCAACAAGACAAGGTATAGCCAAACATCCACGTGATTGTGAGGCCTTCAGTGCGGATAACAATGTCCGTTGGCAAGTGTTTGAAAATGGCCAATAAATCATCCATTTCTTGTAAGAAGAAAGCTGAGTTCTCACTAAGAATCAAAAAAATTGGAACAGCAGTATGGTGACCAAGTGGTATAGCTGAGAACTAACAAGTTTCCCAAGGGACTTATCACTTTGGAGTCCATTTTTAATCCCAATGATCAGTTTAGAAAGGAGAAAGCAAACATTCAAGTCAAGAGAGAGGATTCAGTATCCATCTTGGTAGAAGAGAACAAACCATTGCAAATTGGAAGGATGACAACTGAACAAGAAAGGTATGAGTTCATACAGCTATGTCAAGAGTTCCCTGACATGTTTTCTTGGAGCTATGAAGACTTGAAAGGTTTCAATCCCAACTTAGCTCAGCATACCATTGAATTGGATCCAAATACTAAGCCTGTCAGGCAGAAACAAAGACCAGTCAACCCACACATGGAGCCTCTCATGAGAAAAGAATTGGACAAGCTGATTGAGTCAAGGATCATATTCCCAATCAAGCATTCTAGTTGGGTTGCCAACTTAGTTCCAGTCAGAAAGAAGAGTGGGAGATCAGATTGTGTGTTGACTTCAGAGACTTGAATAGAGCCTCTCTCAAGGACCATTACCCACTCCCTTCCATGGAGCAAATATTGCAGGTTGTAGCTGGTTCAGAAAGGTTCTCATTGCTTGATGGCTACTCAGGCTACAATCAGATTATGGTGAAGGAGGAAGACCAGTTCAAGACAGCCTTCACAACCAAATGGGGCACATATGCCTACAAGAAGATGCCATTTGGCCTATCAAATGCTGGAGCCACTTTCCAAAGGGCAATGGATATGGCATTCAAAGGGTTGATCAATAAAATAGTTTTGATATATCTTGATGACATCACTGTATTCTCCAAAAATGCAGTGGATCACCTCTTTCATCTGAGGTAGGTATTTCAGAGGTGTAGAAGATTTGGGGTATCATTGAATCCCAAAAAATGCATATTCCTGGCTCATGAGGGAAAACTTCTAGGCCATATTGTTTCAAAGGAGGGATTGATGATTGACCCAGAAAGAGTTGAAGAAATTCGAGCGTTGCCATTACCAAGTCACAAGAAGGCTCTTCAAAGCTTCTTGGGAAGGATCAATTTTGTCGCAGGTTTGTTCCAAACTTTATAGCTCTCGTAAAGCCAATAACGCTGATGTTAAAAAAGAGCATGGCATTTAAATGGACATCTGAAGGCAAGGCAAGTTTTGAGGCAATAAAAGAAGCTATATCTCAAGCTCCCACTCTCATCAATCTAGACTTCTCCAAGGGTTTCATGCTATACGCCTTTGGTGGTGGAGACACAATTTCTGCAATCCTGGCACAACAAAACAAAGAAGGATTAGAACAACCAGTTGCTTTCTTCAGTCAAGGCTTGGAGGAATACGAAACTAGGTACTCTTTCATTGAAAAGCATGTACTTGCAGTGATCAGGAGTTTAAAGAAATTCAAGCACCTAGTCTCGAACAACAAGATCCAATTATTGGTCTCTCATGCGGGAGTCAAGGACTTCCTTCTAAACAAGGATCTGAATGAGAAACGTGTAGGATGGATAACCCGTGTCATGGAATATGACATCGAGATTAAGGTCACCAAACTAGTATGTGGGAAGGGACTATGCGAACAACTAGCCTTGAGTCAGCAAGTTGAAGTAGGTAATGGAAAAGAGGCTGTCTTGGTACTACAGGATGGTCAAGAATAGGAAAATGATGATGTGCCCACTCCTTGCTGGACCCAAGGTATTATGCACTTCCTAGGCATAGGCCTATGCCCTCCGGGGATGAACAAGACCCAAAGGAGACACTTCAGATTGCAGGCTGTCCCATATGCCATTGTTGATGGAGTTTTGTTCAAGAAAGATGTGAATGGAGTCTTTGTTGAGATGCATTAGCACAAATCAGATTCAAAGGGTGTTGGAAGAGTTCACGGTGGACCAATTGGTGGTCATTTTGCACCAAGAGTGATAGCTCTAAAAATCATGAAGGTTGGTTATTATTGGCCTAAAATCTTCAGTGATTGCTATGCATGGATCAAGAGATGTAAGAATTGTGCATTCTTCACAGGAAAAGAGAGACTTGCTGCCCTTCCATTACATCCAATCTTAGTTGACCAGCCATTCATGTAATGGGGTTTGGACTTCATTGGAGTCATTAATCCCAATTCAAGCCAAGGGCACAAATGGATTTTGACCATGGACTATTTCACCAAATGGACAGAAGCAGTAGCACTCAAAGAGGCAACTGAGTCTAGCATCTTAGACTTTTATGAGGGGATAACAACCAGATTTGGTATACCTGCTACAATAATCTCTGATAATGCATTGGCATTCATAGGTTCCAAGATTACAGAATGGGCTATCAAGAATGGAATCTATTTGAGCACCTCTTCAAATTATTACCCGCAGGGTAATGGACAGGCAGAGTCCACGAACAAAAATTTGCTAAGAATCATCAGGAGGACTCTAGATGAAAATCAAAGAACATGGCATACCAAGCTAAAATCAGCATTATGGGCTGATAGAATAACACCAAAGAGGTCTACAGGTAATTCCCCTTACAAGTTGGTCTATGGAAAAGAGGTAGTATTGCCTATATCATTAGAACTGCCTGCATTGGAGTTCATGAAGCAGTTGGAGTTGGCTGAGTTCAAACCAATGGAGGCCAGGTATGTAGAGTTGATGGAGCTGCAAGAGATCAGAAATTAGGCATCCCAAGCAATGGAAAAGGATCAAGCTTTGATCAAGAAGACCTTTGATAGGAAGGCCAAGGATAGATCCTTCCGAGTTGGAGATCTAGTGTTGAAATGGGATGTGGATAGAGCAAAGCCGGGAAGGCATTCAAAATTTGATGCCATTTGGAGTGGCCCATACATGGTCATGGGATGTAAGGATAGTAATGCCTTCCAATTGTCTACATTGGATGGATAAGAACTCCCAATTCGGTTAACGGAATCTATCTTAAACATTCTCTTTGAAAATTAAAGGTTTACCCTTGTAAATATTAGCCTAGATTTCAATTCCTCTAAGTGTGTATGCACATTGTCTTGTTGTAGTTAGGTTTCTGTTTCCCTAAGTGCTTTGGCATAGGTTTTGTTGCTCCTAGGTTGGATTTCTATAGTTCAGCGTGCTCTCGGAGAAGGATTTGCGGTATCAGGCTTGGGATCAGATATCAGGTTAGTTTCAGGTTATTGCTTATGACTCCATGCCTAATGGAATGCTTCAGGCCACTGATCTTCTACCTAGCAGGTAGGTGACCCCGCTGAGTTGCCAAATTGTTATCCAAAATTCACCCCCAAGGGTAATTTTGATAACATGCATCAGAATATTCAAGTCCCAAGCAAATAGATTGATTCAGGGCCCAAAATCATGTTTTTTGGGGTCCCTCGGCTTCTCCCAAACTCTCCCATCCAAGAAGGAATCCCAACAGGTCGAGAAAATGGAAGAAATGCAGAAAACTAAGCTTGGGGTAGAAAAAATCATGAAAATCAGCTAAGTCCTAGTCAGGTGGTCCTTGGGATAGTTGGGACGTCGGGGCGCAAACCGCCGAAAATCCTCCAGGTGGTCCGCGCAGCAAAGGGACATCCGGGTCGTGGGGACGCGTGGGACGCAAAAGGGCGAACCAGCCGAAGGTGAAAAAATTGACTAACTGTTGTGCAGATAAGGCTGGGACATCTGGGCCGTAAGGACGCGAAGGACGTGAAAAGGTGAAGTGGCCGAGAGAAAAGGCAGCCCATTTCGGGTGGTTTGGAAGAATTTGTCCCAGATAGTCGGGATAGTTGGAACAAATGTATGCGTAGGACGCGAACCGCCTGGTTCGGCCGAAACAAGAAACTTTCATCCAGGACAGTTGGGACAAAGGGACGCGTGGGATGCAAAAAGCTGAAGGAGCGAGAGCCAATCAAATCTTGCCACGTGTCTTTAATGCAAAGAGGGACAGAGAAGCCCGAATCGGGTGGATCGGAGAAATTTGTCCCAGACAGTTTGGGACATCCGGGCCAAAAATACGCGAGGGACGCGAAGACCCAGAAAAGCCGCCAACGAATCAGAACATGCCACGTGTCCTAAGGAGCAGGGAAGTGTGGAGCTTGGGGAGGACTTAGAGAATTTGGGAAAAGTTTTGACCAAAAAACTAAAAGGTAAAAGATGCCCCCGCACACCTGTCAACCAATCAGATCACGCCACGTGTCTCAAGTGGCGGGGCGGGGAAAAAATGGAAAATTTTCCAAAGTTACAAAAAGTCAAAACTTTCAAGGAAAACCCATGGGTAAGGGAAGGAGAGAGAATTTCTCATCCAATCAGCGCCTGACACGTGTCATCCAGGTGGCAGAGCGCGGAAAAAATTCAAAATCTGTTTTGGCCTATTTTTTGCCCTAAATCTTCAGATCGCCATATCTTTTGATCCAGAGCTCATATTTTCGCGTTCTTTATATCAATGGAAATATGGAAATATTATCTACATGATTAGGGGTCAATATTGAATTTGGTTCAGTTTGGAGAGAGAAAATTGAGAAACACCTCTAGCACATAATAATAGATAGAAGTGACGTTCAACAACCAGCTTTAATACAACAGACAGTTCGTTATTTCTGCTAGATAGTCCGCCGTTTTGCCAGGATTCACCATTTCTACCATAATGAGATGAGTTAAATGTAATCTAGAAGTGGTTGTGGTATATTTGACTTTCCTCTCTCTTCCCTCTCTCATTCTTCCTATATATTGTAAGGAGGGGCTTCTTTAAAGGTCGAACATTTCTGTTTTGCTCCTCCCTTCTTCTCTTTATCAGGTGAATTTGTGGAGTTTGAACCTCCCATTTGAAAGCTGTAATGCAACTCTACCTCTTGGCATTTTGTTATGTATTGTATCAATCTTTGGAGCAAGTAATGCATGCATGTGGATGATTCTCAACCCTCTCTGTGTTCATTTGCATCCTCCCGATCTTTCACTGCGGATTTTGTTATCTGTGCATGATCTTGCATCAAATTTTAATGGTCTGTGTTTATTGGAAAGATAGATGTTCTTCATTCCTCGGTGCATCACCTCTGTTAGCTTAGGTTTATCTTTATGCATTTTCTTACCCTATCTCCTTGGTAAGTTAGATTAGACTTTGAGTGAACCCTCTGCATTTTTCATGTGCATCTGAACAGAGGAATAGGAACCAGCCTTCTCTGGAGATTCCTTTCTCATTCTTGCAAGTCCCACACTTGGAGAAAGGATTCAATGTTGTTCAATCACACTGGATTATAGAGTGATCAAACTAGAAATTTGATCAACATCCGTGGGTGCTTTGTGATTTTGCACTAACACACACTCCTCCATGAAAGTCTAAAACAAAGCCAGGAGCTTCATCCTCTATTACACATTTGAGAAGAACCCCTTCAGGATTTTTCCAGGCTAACCCATAATCAGTGATGATATATTTTTGGGAGGAAAACTTGAGTGTCCTTATTTGGTTTTTATCCAAATTCCTAGACATTCCAAATTTCTGAGGTAGAATATGATGTTTTTGTACCATATAGAATTGATCAACTTCTCATGTACCTCCACATCTCTTCCTTCTACCTCATTTACTTCCATCACTTGTAAGTTGCTTTCAGCCATTAGCTTTGCTAAACCTAGACCTCTAACCAATTTAGTAGTCTAAACATCCATATCATATTCTTGCAATTTGTTCACCCATCGACATCTTTTTGGAAACTTCCATCTCTGATAAAATTTCCTTGACCATTGTATGAGGAACATAAGCTATAATCTTTGAGCTTAGAATATATCACCTAAAATATTTTTTTCATTAACCAAGGAAAAAGCTTGCTTTTCCATTATAGTTTATTTCAACTCAACTCCTATAATGCTTCACTCAAGAAAGCAATTGGCCTTTCACTTCCTTCCTCATTTTTTTGCAATAAGTACAGATGCAATGGTACTTTCAGAGGTAAAAGAAAACATTTGAAAATCCTTTTTGTAATCTGGAGCTACCAAAATAGGAGCATTCTTTAGTGCTTCCTTAATTCTAGTAAAATCTTGGATAGATTCCTCTTCCCATTTGATAATCTGGTCCTTTTTTAGCATACTTGTGATGGGGATAGTCATTTCAGAAAAGTTAGAAATGAATCTCTTGATGAATTTTATTTGTCCAAAGAAGGATTGAATTCCTTTCTTAGTTTTTGGAATAGGAAATTTTCCAATAGCTTCCACTCTTTCAAGTCAATCATGACCCCTTCCTTAGATAAAATATGTCCTAACAAATTTTCTTTGAACCCCAAAGTGGAACTTCTTAGGGTTCAATGAAATACCATATTCTCTACATCTAAACAAGTATCTTCTCCAAATGTTATAGGTGATCATCCCTTTTTCTTAAAAATACTATCACATCATCCTGGTATACAGCTATAAAATCACTTATATACCCAAAGTGAATTCCACATCCATAGCTCTTTGAAAAGTGGCACCAGTATTCATTAGACCAAATGGAATTCTCACGTACACATAAGTACCCTAGGGAGTGGTGAAAGTAGTTTTGATTCATTCTGATTGCTTCAAAATCACTTGGTTATATCCTAAGAATCCATCTAACATAGATAATAGTTTTGACCCAGTGATTAGTTACAACATATTATCCATGTTAGGAAATGGATAATTATCTTTCATTGATGCCTTATTCAAATTTTTGAAATCTACTCAGAGTCTTATGTCTCAATTTTTTTATTACTAGTACTAGATTTTCCACCTAAGAAGAATACCTCTATCCCTGAGTTTTTTGAGTTCTTCTTGCATATTTAGGGATAAGAGAGGATTAATTGGTCTCTATTTTTCCTAAATGGATTTCCTTGGGTTCCAAAGGTATTTCATGTTGGAAAATATCCTCTCTATACACCTTTAATTTTGAATACAACCATGCTAAGCAATCCCTGGTATCCTTTTAACAACTAGATATATGATTGTGTTTCTTCTTTACTCAAGTTACTACACAGCCATATTTTTCTAGGTTTATCACCAGTCCCTAATTTTTTTCCTCTACATCTCTCAAGACATGGATGTGTCGGTGAATAACCCTATTAGTGTTGTCAAAATTTGATTCCAAATAAACTAACCCCCTTGGAATTGTATTTGTTTTCAATTGAATAACCTCTTGGCTGAAAAGAGTCTCCTTAACATCACACATAGAAATCATTAGTTCCCAATCCACATTCTGGTTTGTAAATTCTCCTTTATTTTTTAGAAACCTCTAAATCTAGGCTTCATTTTCAAAAACTTGCCAATTTTTTTACATTATCAGGATAGATGGTCTTGTCAACACTTCTATATCATACTCATAGTAAGGAGATATTGTATAATTTTTAAATCTAGATCCCAATACTGCCAATCTATCTACTATAGTATTATACTTTCTGTCATGGTATATTACGTTGAAAGAATCAAACATTTCAATAAAATCCCAAACTGCATGCTTATATTGTTTCATTCTTTGGTTTTTGGTTACATGTAATTTCCTAACTTTCTTGACTACCATTTCTCAATATCCCTTAACAATAATGTCCCTAATACCATAGCTCCAAGAAATCCTTAAACCCAAAATTAGTGCTTCATATTCTGCAATATTATTAGTACACTCAAATTTGAGTTTAAAAGAAAATTTGAATTCTTCTTGATTTGGAGATATCAAGACAACACCTGCACCATTTCCAAATTTAGAACAAGCCCCATCAAACATCAAAATCCAAGGGAACCAACTTTTTAATGACATTAACATTTTTCAATACCATGTTCTTTAAAATCTGCATAGCCCAAAAATTATCAACATCTACATCTGTATATAATACTTCATAAGAAGCATTGTTAGGGTCTTCAATCAGATGTAACATATTTTTTCTCACCATACAATTTGACAATACTCGCTTATACTTGTATGGTTGCATATGACATATTCATCTCTACACTTCCTCCTACACTAGCAACCCATTTTCTTGACAACAACATTCCCCATTTGGTCGGGTAATCCACAATAACTACATTCATGCTTAAGCACTTGCCCGGGTAAGCTACCAATTGCACTATCAATCCTTTAACATATACGATCACCGGCACTTCTCTTGAATCCATAGCATTGCACTTTCCAAAAATTTTTGTCACTTTGATATTTAGTTCATTCATTACCTAAAGAGGCATCACATTACATTAGGCTCCTAGATCGAACATACGGTTGTTGCAAAGTAGCCTATCTTTGATTATTAAAGTAGTAGAAAAGGATCAACATCAAGATGTGACTCATCAAGAGAAGTACCCAAATATACCTTTGGTGATTCTCCCAATTCTTCTAGTGTTCTTACTACTTCCAGTTGTGCAATGACAGGAGGAACACCCATGCTATTCACATCCTTTCTTTGGGTTACCACTTCCTCTTTAAATCCCAGATATTTAAATGCCCTTTTTCTATGCTCAAGGATCCTAAGAAATTCAACAATAGGCACAATAACTTTGATCTAACTCAAAATCTAGGCTATATCATAAGGAACATATTTGGGTAGGACTGTGTTGGGAGGGATATTTATGGCTCCTTCTAGTGGTATGAGATTCTTTACAATTTTAGCATGAGAGGGGGCAACCTTTTTACTTGAGTGACTGGGATTTTGTTAAGTGTATCCATTTTAAGGGGTTATTTTAAGATATTAGTGAGAAGTGGAGTTTTTGGATTGGCTTGTTGCCCCTCCCCTTTGACAATTCTACTTTTGGTATTATATTCCTTTTCCTGAGTGACCACTACATTCATCAAAAGTTGTCTATCTTCTTGAAGGAATTCCCCATCATATTTCTTAATCATTAAGGCCCTCAAATATTCAAATTCATGATTAGGAAAATCAAATGCATGTACCATATCAATTTTAACATGATCATTAGGAGGAAGAGGTAATACCGGTGGATGCAATCCCAAAACTTTCAACAGTTCTGACACTTATCAATTCAGTTGAAGTGACTCCTTGTTGTAAATTTTGGGGCATTCCATCATACATACATCATCATAAGCTTCATCATCATTTGTTTCTTCAACCTCCTTACTTATATCACAAGGGGAATGTGGAAGAAAACACTTGTCACACCAATCAATAACATGGGCCTCTTCTACTATAACAACCCTAGCAGTCAAAGGATCAAGGACCAATCTATTTTCTCTAGGTTGTGGCTATTTATTTCTTGATCCCATGGGACCCTTTCCTCTATCATCCAATATGTGATCACCTCTAGGATGATTTCTAAATCTATCTTGGCCTTGAGGTTTGTGTTGACCTTGAGAACTCTGTCCTATTCCCTTTTCTACTTTGGCCAACTTATAAGATATTTCTTTAAATTCTCTAGCCAAATTCTTCACAAATTCCTCTAGATCCACCACTTTGTTTGACTGAGGTCAATCCGGATTAATCAATTTGACACCCTCCCTTTTAGGGGGTTTCCTAACCACTTTAATATTGTTCTCAATTTAGAAATCCATTGTGAAATCCTGCCTCAACATTCGGGGTTCTTATCTCTCAAACAACTTTCTTGGTGAAGGCATCGAATACTTAATTAGGCACGACTCATCACTAGGCATCAAAATTATGGATAGTCTGTTTAAAGTCTTATATGAATTTGGTATTGAATTTGTGAATAGATTCATTGGGATTCTTCTTTATATTATCAAACTCAGATAAGAGGAACCTTGGGTCTGTCTTATCCCCATATTGTAATCTGAAAGAATTCTTCATCTCATTCCATGAATCTATTGAATTGTCTGGAAAAGATTTATACCAATCACACACATCTTATTCAAGAGTGTGAATGAATAACTTTATATACACATATTCATATTCAATTTCAAAATCCTCCATCATATTGACAAAGAGTCTCAAATGTTGGTCACCAGTGATGGCATTATTTCCCTAAAATTTAGGTAATATGTTTCTCACATCTTGTGGTACAACATTAAAATACCCGACCATACCCTTAAAATTTATTGGCCCAAACATGTTGACAAAAAAAGGAGGTCTAGGTGGAGGGTGAGACATGTTATTTTGAGGAAGTGATCCTATAGGTGGATTAAAATGGTATGGGACTAGGGGCCTTTGAGGTACACGCGTATGATCTTCACAACAAATATCCCCCAAAGACTCATCCTTATAAAAGGCTTTATCAGTTTTGAGTGATAAAGGAAAGAAATGAGGGACACTTATTCCAGACACCAATGATGACCCCTCACCAATTGGAGTATTAAGATTCTCTCGAGGACTATTTGATTCTGAACTATTTGATGATGTATGATAATCCTCAACTATAGGTTGATCACTTTCCACAACTGGAACTACCTTCTCTCTCAACTCTTGATTCTCCAATGATTTCCAAACTTGTCTCCTTTTTGGATCTATTTTCCCGAGCTCTGGAAACAATATTCTAGTAGGATATTTGTTAAAGAAAGACCTTCTTCCTTCCATATTTACAAATATCAACAAAAATCTCACTTGAAAAATATTAAGACACTAGTATTTACCAAAAATTTCAAACCAATATGGAGTCACCACTAAGGATTTTCACCTTAGATGTGCTAAAGCACTTGTAAATAACTTGTCAATTTTCTATCAATACTCAATTTCTACAAATCTCAACAGATATGATCATCATTTTTTTATATTTATCTTTGTCAAAACAAATCTAGTACAATGTTTGCCAAAATCAAGAAGTATTAGACAACGAACTTATGATCTTTAACGATATTAACAATGCTTAACAAAGGGTGATGTTTACACAATATATTTACATCTAAACATGTAAGAATTATTACGGATATCAATATGCGTATGTATGTGTAAAAATAGTCCCCGGAAAGGTGTCAAATCGGTGTTGGTACCCAAATTGGTTCTCCTTTTGACATGATTCATTTTGAAGGCTCGAAAATTAGCATGTTTCTTAGACAAGTCTCTTGGAAATATGGCTTTTCTCGTCTTTTCTCTTTCTTAGAAAAATAATTCTTACAAAATTTTTAACCCCCTTTATGCAAGTATCCTCATTTCCTTTATACTATTCCATCCCCATTTTCATTTTGGGTTTCCCCCCAAAAAGTGGATATTCAAAATACATTTGTCTTTCTTAAAATGTCGGGTATATCAATGATATGTTTAAAAAGATTTTATTTAGCTCTGCTAGTTGCAAAGATTATGGGACTTCTTCATTTTACTCTTATCCTATATGATTAAAATAGTCATGTCATTTCTTGTAACTATTGCTTCTATAATTCATTACACCTGATGATTTGACAGTTGATTCCAATATCCTTCAAGCACTTTGAGGTGACCTGAAGTGACAGACACCCCTATTATTTACTACCTGAAAATACATCCTAAGTGTAGTGCATCCCCTCTTCACATCCACTGGGTTTAACTATCCCATGTGGGTCCTATCAAATCGAACTAATTCACCAACTATGATCATCCCGATTCACTTCAACCATTAAATTATTGTCATGTGAGCTAAAAAGATACACCTTTATCGGATGTAGATAATCTCCTCCAATTCATTCAATATGTGCCACTTCTACCATAAAACCCAATTTTATCCCATCACCAAGATGTATTTATTTCTTATCTTGTAGGTGAAAGATTTTTTCACAATCTTCTATCATTGATATGGCAAGAGTTCCTATGGCAAATAGTTTGAATGAAATTTCGTCAGAAGATTTGAATAAGATTTTTAGTCTAAGTGGTCATGATGAGGCTTTTTTCAAAGCCTTGTTCAACATAGAATGTGTAGGAGACACTAGAGGGCGCTTGACTCGTCAACAAGTGGCTCGCACTTATTACAAGGATAATTAGGATTAAACCTATTTTCACATGATTTTCAATCTATGTGTTTTCATCTCTTTTGATGGGAAAATTTGAAGACTCCTGAAATCCTGAAGAAATTTTGGATTGAAAGGAGGCCCCCAAGTGTCATGAATAATTCTTATTAAAGGAGATTCCCAAGGAATCTTATGTGTTATATGAAAAATCCTCCATTGACACTATGCCTTCCATTTCTCACAAGGTGGATGAATTAGAGCAGAGGATTGCCTCCTGGAGAAGGGATAAACAAGACCTTCATCCTCACAACCACGTTCAATGCCATTTCCATCTTTAGGGAAGAGGAGGTGTGAATCAAGCTCTAAGCCCCAAATTATTATCTTTGGTGGAGAAGTGGAGTTGTCCCTATATGATCGCCATTCAAGGGTAGAAATATCCTCCACTCGGGATAACAGGGGAACATTTGCAGTTAGGTCGTTCACTCACTCGGGGTGTTATGATCCCTCTTTAGGGCATGTCCTCTCGGGTCCTTAGCTGATTCCTTCCCCAAAGAGCTTTTTGCCCTTTTTACGGAGATGGAAAGCTAAAACTAGCTCAAAGTCCTTTGTTCCTTCTTGCACCGTGATTAGTCCTTGGTCTTCCAAAATTCTAGTCGTCCCTTCTTAATATACCCAAAATAAGTCTATCATTCATGAGGGGAAGGGGAAGATGGCATTCTTCTTAGGTGGCTTGGATCTTATAGAGTGGATGTCTTCTTACCAAAAGAAGATTGAGTTGGAGAAAATCATGCATGAACCAAGAATGATTCTCGAGTCATTAATGGATATGGGTATATCTCAGGATTTAGCAGCATCAATTGTGTTTATCCATACAAAGATAGGGCTTTGATGAATTCTCGTTGAGGAAGAACAAGCTACTGAACAAACTACCTCCATTGGGTAGAACTTATGAAGGAGTGAATGGTCTCGAGTCACTATGTTCACTTTTCATGATTTTTTTTTCAATCATGTAATTGAACCCTTTTACCATGGGATGGGGCCCTTATAGAATCCTCATTTTCAATTAAATCTGAGACTAATTTCAACTAATGTCACTTTTAAATTCTCATTTTTAACATGCATTTATTTTATGTTCTACCATTATGGAGTTTTAAGTTTAGTACTGCTTATTAGTGATGAAAAGAAATCACTTACGCACTTTCAATGGTTCATATTACTATACGTGAGTTACACAACTCTAAACATCACCTCTCATGGCTTCCTTCTTACCTTGTGGGGATTTCCTTATTTCTTGAGTTTTCCTTTCGCTGAATTATGCCTAGGTGACACTTGGAAACATATTCATCCCCCTTTCATTGACTTTTTAACTTGTTGGGACATCCTTGCCACACATAAGCCACATGGTGGATGCTCACAACTAGGGGGAGGGGCCAACTCACCATACCCTTTCAAAAGTGTGCCAGAGAGACACATGGACACCCCTCCTTTCCTCCGCAATAACTACCTTCTTAATGGTCTTTGAAACTTGTCCCCGACTACCCGCCGAGTTTATAAAATCCTTGCCACATTTACTGATCCTTAATTAGAACAATTGGGCATGTTAACATTAGGGGCATTACTCAAAGAAAAGGGGTGATAGTATTTGAGCTCCAACACACCATAGGATCTTGCTATTGAGCACACTCTCCCTTTTTTTTTCTCCATAGAGCTCATTATTACCCATGTTCATGCTTCCATTCACTCTCTATAGCAGTGTTCTATTAGAGAATCTTCCTCTGAGATAGATGTGATCATTTCCTCTTGTGCTCCATTGCATCTTGATTTCCCAGTTGACGACACTCCACATACATCGGTTACTACCTATGAGTGTAGTGTTGCTTCATCTTTGACTTCTAGTAGCTCTTTGAAAAATTATTCTCCTCCTACTTCATGTTTTGATGTCTATATATTATTTTCATATATTTATCTCATTTAGCAACCCTAATGGGACAGGCATCTTCCCAAATTGAGTTTTCTATTTCTGAGACTCCACTTGTGTTGTATTATAGAAATATGCTCCAATTGAGCCATCACACATTATGGATGACCCATTCATCTCTCTCATATGGATTTTCCGCCTTGGGACATATGTCACTTCTACTATTTTAGAGATGTTTCACGATCCACCTCTTCTTGTGGATCCCTTTTTAGGGTTGTTGGGATCCCACCATCTTCTCTCTTAGACATGTATACTACAGTGGCATTACCATTGTATTTTGTGCACACATTTGCTAGACCTATGCCACCTTTCGGTTGCAGAATAAAAGAAGATATCGAGTATTATAAGCTTCTTCTTCCTTTTTGGAGTAGGATGACTTTTAGTGCTCCTTTTTTTCCTTCCCAAGGGTAGGAACATTGTTTGGTGTAGTAATATTCTCTTTAGTATTTATGTGGAGGACCACATCATCGACACTTTTCTTAGGGTACCTTATTTTCCTCACTTCTTTCTCTCTCTACTTAGGGGGTGACCATTGTACATGGGTACCTCATTGGGATGATTTATCAGGACCAACCACTTCTTCTTCTCCAGTTTTCTTGAGTGATTTTTGTGTCTCTCTTTTTGGGGGAGTTTTTTCCCATTGGGTTTTCTCCTTTTCTCCACTTTAAGAGATATTTACATTATACGTGGGTACCTCATCATGCCTTGTTTCCGGGACCCAATTTCCTTTTCACTTCCCACGTAAGTTGAGCTTATGGGGGGTGTTAGTGTAGGATATTTATTTTCCTTATATTTATTTATTTACTTGGATATTTCCTACACTCATGGGATATGTTTTCTTAGTTGTAGATTTTGTGTTGAGTTAGGTTAAGTTAGCTTACCAATTGTGTTCAATTATCTCACTATTTGTGTGGATTCAACTTTAATTTTAGTATTAGTTAGTGAGAATTATTCCCCACCGATCTAGGAGGAGTTTGTACATTCACCACCTATATGTACTTATCTTGGATCAGTCTATCTTATGGATATATGGAATATGGAGCATTGAGTTGATTTGGAGCCATTTTTCCTTGTGAGTTCTTGATCATATTGCATCTTAGTGTTAGTTATTTCAATTTCTACAATTTATCATGCATTTTTTTTTCATCAGAGATCTAGAAACTCTAATATCATAATTTGCAATGCTTCATTGTTGGAGGTTTAGTAGAAAATTAATCAAAAGTGTGAATCATTCATGATGTCATCTCTCACTAATTAATTTTATCTCATGTAAACTCTACATGGACATACCACACATGTGCACAAATATAAAGGGTTTCATCAAACTTATGTACCCAGAGTGATGGTGGTAAGGCCTCATACCCCTCCATCCATAGTATCTCATATTTCTAAACATGGTGTGAAGAAGAATCCTTCCCATAGTATTCACATATCTGTGAAGGTACATTGCTCCTTAGAAACCTAGTAGAAAAGGTGATTCTCACTTTGCACCATTCTAAAGGTTGTCCTTGTGTGTAGCCCACTAATAAGTTGTTGTCTCACATATGGTACAAACTAGAATATTTCTTCTGTCACCAGTATCCTTCCATTGGGCTTCCATAGCACACAAAAATACATCGGGGTTTCCTTCACTAGTATACCAAGGTACCTGGTTATTACTCAAGCACCTAACCATGCACGACCTGATCATGTGAGTAACTGTATTCTTAACCTCATGCCTAACTACTTCATATGTTCCATGCACCTAATTGTCACAAGAAATACTTGTAGTATTGCTGACTTAATAAGCATCATCTCACTATATTACCCCTTCCTTATATGGCTCAATCACCTTAGGGTCTCTAATTATACATGTGTATATCCTATTCAAGTCCTCATCACTTAATGGATCAACATACGGGCATCTTTTTTATCTGTCAATGGGATAATGGTGCACTCTTATTTGTTCTCAAAGATAATGTACCCCTTATTAAAGTGAAAATATGCATTATTTGCACAACACTAGAGGTGCCCAAGTAATTTTTGGAAAGTATCTACCTCTGCGAGTTCCAATACTTCAAATTCCCCAATAAACTTGGCTCCCTGGATCATAATAGTAGCATATTTTAACACCCTAATATGATTATCCCTAGTTATGTTTACCATGCATAACACATTTGAAGAAGGTTGCAATGGTGGTCTACCCATCTGATTCCAAGCATCCAAAGTGAGTACATTAACTTATGCACCTGTGTCTATAAGAATGTTTCTTATAATCCACCCATTAATGAACGCATTCAATGTAATATCCTTTTCATACTCATGATTATGGGGAGGAACATTTGTGTCAAGGATCTACCTCTCACAATCATGTCCTGTGTGTGGTACTTTCTCTCTCAACCACTCTCCTAACATAAGGATGATCTTCTCCTGATGCAACATTATATAGACTTCCTTCAAATAATCTATGTCTTTTGCATAATTTTAGCATTCTTAGCTCATTGTAATACATGTGCATGCTCGTTTAAACTCGAATCTCTCCATGTAAATTTTGATAACATCCATAGTCTCTAAGTAAACTTCTTTCTCATGTTCAACATCAGGGTACTTTTCATTTATCACTTCTTGATTCATTATAGGTTGCTTGTACTTAGAGTCTTAGGGGTGCGCACAACCTCAATGAGTGTGGTAAGTAACACAAATTGTAATTCAGAATTAGGTCCAATCTTCGGCATCCATTTATCTCCATCCACATGTTAAATATTGATCATAGCTTCTCCCTTATCTTGTTTTTGTTGTTTCCTCATATGTTCATATAAATTAGGGAATTCTTCAAATTTATTTTGTTTTCCATACCAAGAGAAAACCACATTTTGAGGACACTCATGTTGATAATGATTAGCAAACCCATAAGTAAAACAAGTTACTCTAGGAAATCCTCCTCTTCTACCACCGTGACCTCGGCCTTTGTATCCACCATAGAAGCCTATATTATTGTTATCCGCATTATTGTGACATTCATGATGTTATTCTCCTTGTTCCTTAGATCCACTTGCTACACCAATTTGGTGCACACTAGTTTCAATTGCCTCATGTATGTGATCAATCATTATATAGTTAATTGTTTCATGAGTATAGTTGTTGTAAATCTTATAATACATGGATACATTCTAATGGATCCCACATTGTAAAAGAGGACATTGTAGACACCTAAAATTGGTATCCCTACCCTTTTCTTCCCACGTGTGCATATTTTATTAGGATCCTATCTAGGTCCCCTTTTAATTAAATACATCCCCTTAATTTAATTAAAATTCCCATCCCATCACCTTTAATTAATTTAATTAATTAACTTATATTAATTAATAATTAATATCCACATCATATCATGCCCTAATCCACTTTCTATTTAGGATGATTTTATCCTAAATCCCTATCCTATACTTTTTCCTAGCTTTCTTCCTATCTATTTTTATGCCCTAACTACCCATGATTTATCCCCAAGTAATCTAATCCCACACAATGTGTTAAAGGACCATTCAACTCTTAAAAACATGAAATCATGTAAAAATAAAAAAATATATCGCATTGAGGAAACTTTCCCCACGATGGCGGTGATCCAACCAAGTCGTCATTGACCTATAAAACCAAGTTAAATCCTTCCAAAAAGGGATCATAAATCAGATACATGTGAACTTTGGAGCTTCCTCATGACTATTGAATCGACTCTCATACCAGATAATCCTTGCAAGCGATTCTGAGACCTCCTAAATCCTCTTGGAACATGCTTGCATTTCTCACAAGCATCCTCCATGAGATATATCATCATCATTGCATTAATTTTCTCATATCTATCATATTATCATATTTTCTTTCTATCTAACATTCTACAAGTTCAGATCATCTTTAGGAATACTCAGAGCTCCCTTAGTAGCCTTATATTATAGCTCCCTTGCTTACATATGTTCTTTTCCATTTGTTTATCCTTAGCCTTATCATAGTATGCTACATTATTTATCGATCCCCCTAGTTGTTGTTGATGAGGGTCCTGTTTATCCAAAAACCTATCCAAATCCTTTCTTTTTGTCCTCTTCTCTACCTTTTCTATCTCAAACATTATTTCACAAGTCATCCTCCAAAGCATACACAAGCCTCTTTCATCTACTAGCTTGCATTGAGACCTTGCAGATCTACATATTTCACTCACAAGTTCAGATCCACTCTCCCAAGTCATCGTCAACCTACCTCTATTCAAGTATGGGTCACCATAGACATAGACCAAGTAACCTTTCATTTATAGTTATTTCAATCAAATAATTCTTGGATTAGATCTTAATTATTCTCGATTCGGTATTAATTTTGTTTGTATATGATATCTACTTTTTCATTCTTTATTTAAATATTTCTTTAAAACAGGACCCTCGTCAAGTAGATATCATATAGAAGAAAAAGAATCTAATCACTTATTGGGTCTACATCGTTAGGTAGCCCCCGCATGAACCTATCTAATCAATCTCATTTCAGTTTATCTTATTTACAGGTCATTAGCTACAACAAGGATCCATCATCACTTTATGCCCATTCATCCATCACCTCATGTTTATGAGGTACTATAAACCCTCTATGTTATGAGTTGCTAGTTTCTTTTATTACTAGTTCATTCATTTATTAGGAACAAAGAAACTTATCCAACAAAAATCTACTCACATCATGGTCCAAATGAAAATCTTGCAATCCAAAGAACATGAAACATACTTGCCTTGTGATGGAAGCTATCCTTAGTGTTTCCTTCAACCTTACAATTTGTACACCAAATCCCATAGCGCATCTCCTGAGCTGAATTAGTAGAGATATTTTCCAATTGTTTCACCATAATTACAAGTTGGGCTTCAAGAAACAGGCTCATAATAGTTTTTATACTCCCAACTTCCTCGGTGCACAAAGTTTCTTCCAAAGCATCGTGTGGGTCTACAAAATTATTATGAGATAACGCCCTTCTGAAAGGATTCAACAACCCTCCAACAAACCACTTTGTGCATGCTAACTAGGATTTATGTCATAAGATAACATTGACAACAAATTTTTAAAATGTGCATCATAGTCCTAAACAATTTTTGATAATCCTTTCTTAATTTCCTTAAGCATGTTGATACTCTTCTATTCAAACTCATGGATATGGAACTCAAACCAAAACACAAACCATCATAATTAATTTTAGTATGGTGTGGATCATACTTTTATACCAGCTATGTGCGCACCCTTGAAGAGTAGTAGAAAACTAACTTGCCTTCCTATCTAGAGTGGTGATTCCCTTAGTGTGCCATAGCAACTTGCACTTGTGTACATGTTCTACAACATCTTCAATACCTTTGTATTCTGGAAAGTGAAGATACATCTCATAAAACACCTATTGGGGTTGATGTGGGGGTTGTTAGGGATGTGGGCCTTGTCCTCTAGATCTAGAACTAGAACCACCACCAATATTTCCTCCACCACCAAAACCACCTAATCCACTTGATCTCGAGCCTCTTGACCCACCTGAACCACCTCCTATAGTGATCTATAGACTATTGGATGTACCTTCTTGCGTTCTAACGGTGGTACTAAATTGAACTCCAATAGTCTAATAAGTTCTAGTAATTTCATATGTGTTCCCAACATTCTATGCACCCACACTGTGTCCTAACAACATGCCATAAAATAGTCCTCTAATCGGTCCTCCAAACAATAAATATTTTATCACCTTGTGATGTCATAGATTTTTTCTGATGCACTTTTGTATTCAATGGAAAATGATAATTACCTAAAACCACTGGATTACCTACACTCACTTGTTTGTCAATAGTTACTTTTGGAATTCGAACAAAATCACAATTTCTAGGCTGCTAGATGGCATTAGATGTGCATCCACGGTCCTTAATATTTATTAATCACACATTCTCTCATCGAAGCTGGAGGGGATTATCTACTGTGCTTGCCTAAGTGGAGGATATTCTTCATCAATTCCCTCTCTTACACCTCATTATACTTAATTCATCTTTCCTCTCTTTTCCTTTCTATCGAAAGGTATTCCATCTTTCACCACACCTTCCCCTACCCTTGCATATGTTGAGGTGTTTTTCTATCCATAGGAAGGTGCTCTAATCTCAGCACCACCATCAAGATATTAATATAAAAGGAATGGTGTGAAGGTAAAATCCTCTTGGTTCATGCAAGAATTCAAACTCAACAACTTCCGAACAAGTATATGTAGACACTGTGTACTCCAAAGTATAATTGTGCATAACACCATCCCACCAAAAAGCTATAGCACATGTCCAAGGTTCATCTACATTAACAAATCCCGATACTCCTCTTGCGTCCAAGTCCTTGGTATGTAATAACGTATTTTCTTTGATGTATATGCAGACAACCACTCATACAACTCTATTGGAAAATAGTAAAAGAATGACTTATAAAGCTCATGATAAAGATGCTCTTCAACCCACTTGTGTGTATTGAAATCATTTCCAATACTATATCTCTGTGTAAATTTATATTGTTCTTCAATGACCCAATCTTCAATTGATGTAAGAGTCAACTGATACGCCATCATTTAACAACATTGTGATAAAAAATTTGAACATAGGTCCCAAAATTAGAACCAAAATGTAGTCTTATTTTCCCACTCAACAACCCTAGATGTGTTGGAACATCACTCAGACATATTTTAGTGCTCACACGAAGCACACAAAGTTACCAAGTCCATATTTGCTACTGCCCTACCACAGTGTTAGCATATGTGTTCATAATAACCAAATCCCAAAGTACATATCCCATTAATAAATAGATTCTTGAGAACAAATTATAAATACACATAATAAAAAAATATATCACTTAACAATTAGGATATATTAACCATATAATCACTAGTAACAATTACATCAATAACCAATATCCAACCATAATTATCCATCATATTATTCCATCAAAACATAGTAGTTGAATACACCATCATTAACATCACAAAGTCATACATGCATTATACCAAAAACATAACTTTGTTATAGCTACAAAGTACATCAAGTCTCTCTCTCTCTCTCTCTAAACCATGCAAATCAATACATATATATAGGGGGTGGGGAACTTTCCCTTCACTGCCCATGCACTTCTCAAAATAGGTTGCATGCTAAGAATAGCCATGCACCGCTACAAAATTGATTGAGTAAGCATGCAAGATTTGCCTAATAATAAATCATCTATAATTAAATATAGTTCTAATAATATTATTAGATCCATGTGTATGTTCGAACTATAAGTTATTTCCTTTAAAATAGACTCTTCTTGACTACCCAATCCTCCTCGCATGATCACCTAATCCAAGTCTATATTCAGCCCCATATACCAAACATTCACTAAGTATCCTTCCTTTCTATCGTGATCATCATGCACATCTCCTTTCGTGTTCACACACAAACCCTATTCTCTAGTGTGCTCATCTCTCGCGCAATCATGTATCAGTACATACTTCAATACTTAGACATTTTTTGGTGCCCAACATCACTATTTACCATTAATTGACACATGTTGAGAATATAAACTACAATATAAATTTTTTCCTTCTAATAATCATCAGGTAAGTTAGATTCATTTAGGATAGTCCTTTCCATCTCTTAAACAATCATGTTATATATTTCAACTACACCATTTTATTTTTGTGTTATAGAAGCTGAAAACTATCTTCTAATGTAATGTGTAATACAAAATTCATCAAAAAAATCATACTGAAACTACCTCTATTGTCTAATTTAATACTTTTGATTTTTCATTTTTCTCATTTTCAATAAGAGCCTTGAATGAATTGAAAACTTAAAATGCATCTTATTTATTTCTCAAACAAGAAACCCAAGTATATCTTATATAGTAATCAATTAGAAGCATGAAGTAATAATCACCTGATGTAATATATGTTCTCATAGGTCCACAAAGATCAGTTTGGATTAGTTGAAGAGGTCTAGTGGTAGAATCATGTTCCTTGGTATTGAACCTTCTTCTAGTTTTTTTCCATGAAGACAAGCTTTGCATAAGGTATCTTCAGGTTTGTTGATTTTTGGCATGTTCCTTACACAGTTGTTAGAGATAATCTTGAAAAGATTATCAAATTTTACATGGCCTAATTTCCTATTCCATAACCACCTATCATTCAGTTTTCTCATAATAAATATTTCTTTGTTAACTTCCTTCAAGATGTACATGTTATTTTCAATCCTCTTGGCTCTAGCCACAAGCTTACTTGTTTCTCTTTTTATGATTTTGCATCCCTTATCATCAAAGGTTAGGATATACCCTTGTTTTCACATTTGACTTACACTGAGTAGGTTATGTTTTAGTCCCTCAACATATAGAACATTTTTAGTGAGGGTTTTCCCATTATCCAAACTTAAAGAGCCCCTTCCTGCAATTTTTATGGCAGATTTATCACCAAACTTAACAGATCCTAAAGCATTCTTATTCAAAGAGGTAAATTTACTTTTTTCACCTATCATATGAGTAGAACACCCAGTTTAATATACCATATCATATTTTCATCTTGATTGTCAATGACAGTCTGAGCAATTTGATACTCTTCATACTTTGTTCTTGATTCTACAAGGCCTAAAACCAAAGAATGCTCTTCCATGTCTTCTTTACATTATTCATTAACCTTGAGCATATGGAGATGATGAACATACATCTAGGATGGAATCCCATTATACTAGAGTTTTTTATTTCCTACTTTAAATTAATGAAGTGAAATAACAAAAACAAATTGACCTCGAAAGACGACATGGTTTACCGATACCCACGAGATGGTTAATGTTGATCTTGATGGATGATTGAAGTTGTCAAGTCCAAATGAATGCACAAGTTCTCCTTTCCTAAAAATCACTTTGCAATCAAAGACACTAAACATAAAATATTAGATAAATGGATAAATGAGTTGCTTGGCAAAGGCCAATTCCAGGAATCCAAAGGGACTTCCTTGGAGGATGTCAACTCACTTTTAGAAAATTAAGTAGATTGACAAAGATAATGATAAGATATGTAATACACAATGATAAATAGATAGTATATGAGAATCTCTAGAAATAGAGGTTGAAAAGAAAGTCTGTGTAGATTTGAAGGTGGCCTAAGAAAAGGTGGATGTAATATGTACGGACTTGAAGTAATCATACTAGAAATCCTTAGTTTCTTGTTCAATCTCGTGAAGGAATTAGAAATGATCTTCAATATATTTTTCTTCAATGGTGAATCATATTTCACACAAATTCAACTCATGCAGGTCATTGTATTGTTCCCAAAAGAAGGGGTGTTAAACTATAGGGAGATCATAAATGCTTGTAATTGGATGTGAATGGCTAGGAACTACCATCTAATAAAGAGCCATGCTTGGAAACAACAAGTTAAATGTAATGGGATTTTATAAAATGATACTAAACTGATAAAATGATAAAAAAGATGTTTCAAAAGGGATTGCGGGTGATTTGTGTCAATCACTAGTGATTCAGAGGAATCGCAGCTATTATTGTTAAAAATATAGTTTTCCTAAAAATGATGGTGGAATCTAAGAAAATGATGTTTATGACTATTTTCGATGTTTTTATGAATTTTGAATGATAAATAGTGATATAGGAATACCTTTGGATGCAAGAGAAGCTAAAAGATGCCTCAAATCTTAGTGAATTTGATCAAAGTTGTTGTGTTGGTCGTTGTGTCTGCTAAGAGCTTGACAAGTGAAAAAGGCTATGAAAATGTTGTGTAGATGATTGGGAGATTGATGTTGTCTCTTGGTGATCTCTGGAATGTCTTGATTTCCCTTGAAATTCAAGGAACTAAGTATAAGCACAACAAAAGGAATTATGAAGATCCCGAGAGAGGGAAAACTAATATTTATAATCATTGGTGATTATTTAGAACCACCACCGATCTGTTATTTTTCGGGGAAAATGTTGAGGAAGTAGTTAAAACCACTTCTAAACAAAGTTTTTAGGTTTTTAATGAGGGTAAATGGTTAATGGGAAGTTAGGGATGAGGTGTAGAGGTTGGTATGTGCTAATAAAATAGGCTTAGATGGTTTGAAAATGGTTAGGGTAGATTTAGAGTGGTTGGGTGGTTTATAGGAGGGGTAAAGTAAGATTTTACAGCTATAGAATGATATTTATGGGTGTAAGATCATGGAGTAAATATTTTGGAGGAAATTATACTTAGGATAAGTGGTACATGGATTAAATAATGTGATTAGGTGACTTATTTTTACTTGATGTTTTTACATGGATAATGTATGCGGTAAGGGAAATTAGCGGTGCTAATTTTAGGTTTCTACACCCATATGTCAAACCATAAAGGTTTCAAACAAGTTATAATTCTGATCGAGAGGACGTAGTTTATCTTAAACATGTGTACCTACTATATTAGTTCTTCAAAAGATATCCTTTCAAGTGATTAAAATTATCCAAAAGGACCTACTATGATACTAAGTTTTGGAAGTAAAATGGACTAAGAGGGGGTGAATTAGTCCTTCAAAAATTTTACCTATTCATATTTACTTGCTTAAAGCATTAACCATTCAATCATACATTGATGTGTGTTTAACATTCATTAAATTAAACATAACCATGAGAGAGTACACAATAACACAAGATGTATGTGGGAAACCCTCAAAGGGAATAAAACCCACTGAAATTCTAATCATATTACTCAAATTAAAAAAATTAGTGAATCATCAACTTCACAAGGAGCACCATCTGCTAGTTTAGTAGAGCATCAACCCTACAAGGAGCACCAACCCCTAGTTTAGTGAAGCACCAACTTAACAAGGAGGATATAACCCCATAAGATGATCAAGAACCAACTAAAACACATTTATATTAAGATATTTGCTGTAATTTTTCTACCACAACTGATGGATATCACAAATTCATTTCACACACCTTCAAACCCTCTTTCTCCTAACTCGCTCAAACTTAGATTTTCATGACCTGATTTGAATGCAACCCCTTGAAAAAAATATCTATAAAAATATATATAATTTTTCACACACTCTCATCTCTAATTTTATGACCTTAAACCACCTTCACTCTCTCAACCAGCTCACACTTTCCCTTTATTTTCAATAGTTCAAATTTTAACGAAAACAAGCACTTTATATGCTTCTCAACTCAAAAACATAACATAGGTCGGTCCTTACCCAATATATAAACCATTCCAACTTTAAAATATAACATTACATTCATAAACATTCATAAAATGGACCCATGTAGGTCAGTCATGCACCAAGACAACTAAACAAGCCAAAATAGGCTCAAAACCCCATCACTTGGCTCATCAAAGACCTCAAAACTCATCACCATGATTATTCAAGCCTCCAAAGGCCTCAAACATGTCAAATATATCATAAAAACATCATAAATTCTTACACATTACCTTTCACTAATCATTTTCTTCATAACACTACCAAGTAGACTCATTTCTATTTAAAACAGTGTTTTCAGAACGATCTTCACCTAACATGCTCAAGATCACCCAATAACATATCAAATATGCCATGTAGCCATTCATTATAAATAAACTAACATGTAGAACAATTCCATGATTTATATACCTCATGAAACATCCATCAATGCAAACCACACCTATTTTCCTCTTCACCAAATCAATGCCCATAAAGTAATTGTTGGAAACTCAACTAGATTATACCCTTTTTGATACTTAAAATACTTATAAATTCCTTAAATAGGAAAAAAAAATCATCTCTCTTCACTCTATAATGGATAGAAAGAATCAGATAATCCAAAAATGAGACTTCTACATCCATCTTCTAGCCAAAGCAGTCTTGTTTTGAAACAATCAAACGTGGTCTACACAAATTGAGATGGTTCACCTATAAAACACCTCATCAACAGACAAACTATATATAATTTTAAATTTCTCTAAATATTATTTCCAAAACATATTACATTTACTTCCAACTCCAAGTGTAAGGCCTTGACCATGTCAATCTTTACAACCTGTTGCTCAAAATTGTCTTTTTAGGCCCAAAGACCAGTCTTCATAAATAGGGCACACGTTGACCTATAAGACTTAAAAATTTACCTGGAACTAACATATTAATAGAGTACAACTCCAAATATCCAATCAATGTTGATTTATTCATTAGGTTCAATGGAATACTTTTCCACAAACTGAAAATATTCAGAAACTTTCCTATTTGAGTGGGGTCCACATATTGTGTAGTGCCCACTTCCCTTTGACACATTTTGATATTGTTGATTTCATTATGGACATTATTATAGTTCTAATTTAGTATGATGTTAGACATTTGATCATGGATTATTTTTTATCTTGATTTGGTTATGATGTGATGATTATTAAATACATTTCATATGTGGATGATGATATGTTATTTGACATGCATATATTGTGAATGTTGTTCGGGCATGTGATTTTTGATATTGTGAGTAGATGTAGAAAATGGAAATTATATAATAATGATATAGTTGTTACCTTGATGTTGTTGTGATTCATTTATATAGATGATTTTGGAATTATATTTATATTCATTTTGGATGTTCTGATATGGCCACAAGGCCGAAGGAGGTATTTTGTTTTGTAGGTTAAAATATCACAACAAACATTGGGGGATTGGAGACCAACCACATTGGAATTCTAGATGAATTCAACAAGGTCACCATGGTAACTTGTTTTGTTGTGTTTGTGTTTGATTGTTGTTAGGGATTCCCATGGGGGGATCACCTTTAAATGTGACCATGCGATTTGTACATTTTATTAATGTGTTTCCTTTTATTATTGTTTGTATATGTTTTATTAGTGATGTGTCCCTTTCTTTTAATAAATTAAAATGTGGTAGATTAATTTGAGAAAAGGGTAAGTGCAGCAAGTTGGGGGACAAAAAAGGGGTCATAAGTGGACGTCATATTGCAAATAACAACATAATATCAACTTGTAGGGATTATTAGCAATACATACACTCAAAATTAGAAAAACTTATATTGATATGAATTGTAGCATCCGGAATCTAGTTTCTAAAATACTAATTTTTTTTAAAATGGACAAGATTAGCTATATTAAACACTTAAAATTCAATGACTTGGTATTTTTAAAAAAAACGCCTATAAGATTATAGTCCGTTTGCCCACAATTTGGATGACCAAAAATTGATATATATTTTTCTCCTTTGGTGAGAAGTTAGATGCCACTATCTATCTTGGGATGGATTTTATTTTGTATTTTTTGAGCAATATTTTATTTTTTATGATTTTTTCCGTGAAAGTGGTATGAAAACATAAAGAAAGCAGTACTTTCCATTTGTCCTGCCATAACTTCATCAAAAATATTAAAATCAAATAATATTTTTTTTGAACATGTATATAATTTCACCATAGTTGGGATGGTATAAGTTTTATCACATTCGATAAGTGAAATAAAATTTGCAGTCTTAAACGTAGACATAAACATTTACAAGAAAAAGTGTCTTAAAGACCTACTATTAGTGAAAAATTATAAAATGATATTTATCCTATTCTATTCACTTTAAAATCAGTAGTTCTACAAAGCTAACAGTCTCCCCTACATAATGTTACCATTTTTATGACATATTTTTTAATTTTCGGCATGGTTCAAGTCATGAAGACTAAATTTCATGTTTTGTTGTTTTTAATGTAAAATTCAGGATTTGATGTCCACTTAATTGTCCCCCAACTTGGTGCACTTATCCAAAACATATGGTTAAAATTTAAATAAATCAAATTTGGATATGAGAAAGTAATTATAGAAGTTGTTGACTTTTGTATTAAATATGTAAGTGATGTGTACGTTTGTGTAAGAGTTGAGTAAGTCGATTTTGGAGTATGAAACACTCCACCTCCTTGGAAATTTGAATTTGTCCTTAGAGGCTATTTTGGAGGCTTGTGGGATAAGTAAAACTTGTCCCATACCTCTTAATTTTATTTATCAACCATAACTATGGTTGGAAGGTTGTTTTTAGACCTTTTTAATCTATTTTATTAATAATGTCGCATGTTTTAATTGCACTCTTCTTACATTTTATTTAATTCAGTCCTTTGGGGTGTGGGATTTTTGGAGTGTGCAAGTAAATTGTCATATTTTCACCCACCTCTTTATTGTGCTTTGGAGAATGGAATTTTACTTTTGTGTTGGAGTTGAGGATGTGTGATGTGGCATCCTACATGGATCCACATCATCCTCTTCTCTTCCCTCTTCTATAAAATTCAAACTCTTTGCTTGTTTTGGGTTGTTGAATAATTTTGCATGCTTCCTTGGGGGAATTTTATTAGTGTTTGAAACTCTGCCTTTGGACGAAGAATGGAGAACTTTTCATGTTTGTTGGTTGCTGATTTTGGGACTGTGTTTTGGCATTGAAGTTTGTTGTTTGGAAACAAAAGCTACCATGGAGAGGTAGGAGCTTAGCTCTTCTTTTATGTTGTTATTTATTTTTGTGTATGTGTGAATGGTGAATGTTTTTGTGTGTTTATTGGCTGTTTGGGTAGACTGCCATAGGAATGGTGTAGGAGAAGGCTATGGGGAATTCATGTGGGGGCCATAAGAAATGCCATTAGCATCAGATTATTGTGGAGGGATTTTGGGTTTGGGATCCACCATGAAAAATAACTAGCTTTCATTTCTTACTTTGTGGGGATGCATAAGGAAATATATGGGGGCATAAGGATATGTGTGATGAATTATTTTGGTAATTTGTTTTTGGTGTATGCCCAATTCCCATTGGGAGGCATAATTATCTTCTCCCATAGTCCTTGCTCCTTTGGCTTGCATGATAAAGCCTGAGTTCTGTTTGAATGTTTTCAAATGTAGTTCTAAACTATTATCTTGTGTTGAACTATGTTTCAATTTCAATGTATATGTTGAAGGAATGTTGTGTGTTGTGGAAGCTTGTTTTTGCCATGGGTTGATATACATTTCTTATTGCATTGTGGTTGGGGTTCAGGGGCCAATGATGAAGGATGGATTCTCCTTTCATTGGATGTCTTGGTTGGATGGAGAGTGTTGCCTTTCACCCAATTTTTTGTGATCAAATTGGAAGAAAAAGGAAACTTTCATGTTGTTGTTTTGGAGCAGAGAAAAATTTAGTTTGACAATCCCTTGTGAGATATATTTTATTGTAACCTTTCCCACTTTGAAGTGGATGAAATTGTAATATTTTTGTGAAGGAAATATGTTTGTATTTGGATATGAAAGTTGTATTTTGAATTATAAAATAGACATACTTTATTTATGGATTTTGAAATAAAGACATGAAAGTTGTAAATTTGAAATGTGACAAAATTATAGACTTTGTTTTGCTTAAAAGATCGTGAACAAAAATGTAACACTGTTGTGTAATCAATTAATGATTTTGGAAGGAAATAAACAAAGGAGTTGTAAAAACTATCTTTGGAAATATATTAATGAACGAAATGTTCTTTCCAAACTGTATTGTTAAGTTAAATATGATTTTATCAATGTTTTGGAATCTCTAGTTTGAAAGGAAGAAATGTATGTGAGATTAATATAGTCTTCTGTCTCTTTTAGAAATGTATAAAACTAAATTCGGTATTGTATCTTCATTTAGAATGGTTTGTTTAAATCACTTAAATGTATTAGACTAGATGAGAAAAGAATTTTCATACTTGAAAGAAGAAATGGAAAATAGATCCCTCAAGATTTGATCCCTGTTATTGTAAAATTTAAAACTGGCAATTAATTTAATTAAAATGCACAGTTCAAGCCTGCACATAATAATCAACTTTGAAACATTAAAATTTAGCATGCTATAATATCAAGGAACTCAAATTTGACAAAAATACTTAAGGAAATAATTTAAAACATTGAAAAATTGGGCCCAAACCTTTTCACAGTCTTTTTTGTCAATTGTTGAAAAAATTCAAATTGGAAATCAATTGAGCAAATTTACCTTCCTAAAACATCCTAAATCCTTCTCAAAATAATCCTCCATGTCTGTTTGGCATGTTGAGTGAAGGAGGAGATCAAATTGAACAAAAATTTATAAGTTAAAATTTACCAGTTGGATTTTTAAAAGCCTACAGAACGTTTTCATGAAATTGACCCCTTAAAATTTATCAAAATCTAAAATTTATGATTTCTATACAAAGAGGGCATCGAGAGATTTCCAGAAAGTCCTCGTTTTCCCAAAATTGAGATTCCTAGCAAAATTTATGGCCCTCTAAAGTTTTCCATCCTTGGCAGAAAATTTTGGAAAATTTTCACACAGTGGCCCTGACCTAGAAAATTTCCCTTGAAAACTTAGAAAAAAATTTGGGGACAATTTTTAAAATAACCCCCACTACCCCATAGGCCCTGACTAATTAGAGGCTGCCATGTGGCACGACAGGATGGGTGGAACCCTCACAAACTTTGTCCCTTTTTAAAAAAATTATTTGGAAAATTTTTAACAGAACCCCTGCACTTGCCCCGTCCTCCCGCCTCGCCTTGGTGAGGTCAACTCCGCGGATGCACGGACCCACACGTCAAATTTTTTTTTTTCCCCTCCCTTTGGTGAAATTTCCCAATCACCTCCGCTACCCGGCCCTTCCCTCATTTTCTCCCCCGCTTCATCTTTTTGAGTGTCATGTGTCCCGAGTGAGCTACGGGCGCGTGGGCGCTAATTGGTTTTTCTCTGCCTTCTCCAAATTTCTCCAACTTTTGCCACCGCCTGCCCTTCCCTCATCCTCTCCCATTTTGGCTTGGATCCCGACACGTGTCCTTGGAGGACCCATGGAGGCATGAGAGAAATGTGGACTTTGCACCCACACAGGAAAATTTCCAAACACCGCCCCGCGACCCGCCAACCCAAAAAAAGTGAATTTGCCCCCACTCGACACGTGTCCCTTTTGGGAAAATTTCCACCCCAAGGCTTGCCGGCCCATAACTGGAGTTTTACAAGGAGTTAGGAGGAATTATTTATATCATTAGAAATGTGAGAAAATTTCCTACCCAATGGGAATGATTTAGGGAAATTTTGAATTTGTTAAGTGTGACAAAAATCAAGTTGAAACTATGATCCTATTAGAGAGTGGGTATGGTTATAATTTACCCCCTGAACCTATTTGAAACTTCTAACCCTAAATTTTGGACCTTGTGACCTCTAATATTGGTTAATAAAATAAAAGTATGTTCTAGTAGATTAAACTTGTTAGGAACCTATTAGGTACAACTATTGCCTTACTGACACTGGTTGTGAACACTTCTAATCAAAAAAGAAAATTATTCCATAATTTTCCTAATTAATCCTAGGTTGTTTATTTGGTCTCAAGTTGGTTGTTTTATGGGCATCACACTTGGTATTAGAGCAGTGGTTCAAAAACTTGGACCATTAGGCACACTAGAAAACTTGGGACATGAAACTTAAACCTATCACATTTTTTTTTTTAAATCTAGAAAACAACTTAGTATAGAAATTGCAATATTTTAGTAAACATGGAAAATTGAGTAAAACTTAGAAAAATGAACTAACTCTCACTTTGGTCTATGCAGGAGGCACAGATGAGGTGAGGGGAATTTTCACATAGACTTAGACTTACTACCACCACCACCACCACTAGATCAGGGTGTAGCAGCCATCCTACCCCAGATTTTGTAGACTCTTCAGGATGTTAATGCCACTCTACATGGAGGATTAGGAGGAGGACATGCAGCCAGCCATGACAGAGCCCCTTCCATTGAGGGTTAGGTATCTCCTTGACCCAGTGAGGAGCATAGAGGAGAGAACTCCCATGCGGAGTCAGCCAGAGTAGAGTCACCATAGAGGGGACAGGGTGACCGAGTTTTAGAGCATAGAGAGAGGTCTCAGAGCCCTAGGCTTAGGGATGAGCATGTAGAGAGGCCTAGAGGCCATCAAACCCACAGTGTAGATCACATCAAGGAGATCCTAAAGCTTTGGCCATCACATTACTCAAGTGACTTGGGAGGATTTCAGGCGAGAGGCTTGGTAAGTGAGATTGAGTGGTTGCTTCAATATTTTTCCTTATTCTAGCAACACGAAAGCTTGTGTTGCGATCCATCTACCTTGACGGATAAAGTAGGAGTATGGAGGAGGACAGAGGAGTAAAAGCTCCATGTAGATTTTGATACAGTGACCTAGGAGCTATTTGAGGAGAGATTTAGGAGTAGATATTTTTCATGGAGGTTTATACAACAGCGGATAGATGAGTTTCATGACCTCTAATAGGCATCTCTTTCGGTAGCAGAGTATGAGAGTAGGTTTTTGGACCTACTCCAGTATGTTGAGTACATTTAGGATAAGCAGGTGTGGATTCATAGGTTCATCTAGGGCCTGAATTTAGATATTAGAGGTGCAGTATGGATCCACTACCCACAGACATTAGCTGAGGCCTTTGAGAAGGCCTATATAGTAAAGGAAACTTAGGGGAAGACCCAACAAGCTAGAGATGGAGTCCGAGCCACATACAATAGCTGTAAGACAGTAGATCGAGGGGGTCAGTACCCCTTCCTCATGGTGGACAGGGTTCAACATAGTCATAATTTAGACGACAATGAGCAGCAGTAGCAACAAAAGTCCCACCCACCTCATAGACCTCCACAGCGAGTTGATGCACAGAGAGGTCGGAGTATGGGGCCTCCTCCTAGGGGTCTCATCAGGAAACAGGGTGGACCTAGAGCTTAGTCAGTGGGATCTTGCTAGCAAAGACCTTGGTGGACCGCATCCGGATCATCGGGATCCACACCACAGACTTCCATGGCTTTCTTGCTAGAGGTGCTACTGTTGGGGGGAGGATCGGGAAGGTTGTTTTTGTTGTGGTGTTACTAGACACTTTTAGAGAGACTTCCCACATAACCCTAACAAAAGGGTAAGACACAGATCTCGGAGAGCTGATTATTGGCGACATGGGACACAACCATAGGATTTATGTAGTGTTTGAGAACTACTAGGAAGAGAATCAGAGCACATTCATTGAGACTACAGGTAGCATTGGTGGTATTCCTACCTCTGTATTGTTTGATTCTAGTTCTTTTGATTCTTTCATTATACCATCTTTAGTAGAGTGATGCAAGCTAGTGGCAGTTAGGTAGGGTCATAGTTGGGATGTCAAGATGGCTTCTAGAGCTAAGATCTCTATAGACTCCTTAGTTAAGGAGTGTGTAGTGGATTTGGGACCTTTCACCACTACCTCATATCTTCGTATCCTTCCTTTGGGCTCGTATGGAGTCATTTTAGGTATGGATTGGTTATCTACACATAGGGCTAGGATGGATTGTTACCATAAGACTATATCTTGTGTAGATTATTTAGGAGTTGAGTCGGTGATTTCGGGGTCGGGAGGCCGTTTCTATTTACACCATCTCCGCTATGCAGCTTAAGAAGTGTGTGTGATGGGGTTGTCAGATGTATGTTGTTATAATTAGTGATAGATTAGAGGATGGGTCTAGTGGACCATCGTTAGATGATCATCCCATTTTGAGAGAGTTTTTAGATGTCTTTCTGGGGAGCTATCGGGGTTACCACCCCCACGTGAGATTGATTTTCATATAGATCTAGTTCTTGGAGTAGATCCTATCTCATGAGCACCTTATCGGATGACCACCCCAGAGCTCTGTGAGCTCAAGTTGTAGCTTGAGGGCCTTTTGGAGAAGGGCCTTATCCATCCTAGTGTATCCCCTTGGGGTGCACTAGTGATCTTTGTGAAGAAGAAGGATGGATCCTTGCAGTTGTGTATTGATTACCACCAGCTAAACAAGGTAACAATCAAGAATCATTATCCCCTTCCACGTATTGATGATTTTTTGATCAAATGAAGGGAGCCATAGTTTTCTCTAAGATTGATCTTAAGTCAGGCTATCATCAATTGAGGATTTTAGAGGTGGACATTCATAAGACTACTTTTCATATGAGATATGGGCACTATGAGTTCATAGTGGTGCCTTTTGGTTTGACAAATTCCCCACAGTATTCATGAGTTTGATGAATGGGGTATTCAAGACCTTCTTAGATCACTTCATGCTCATCTTCATAGATGAAATTTTGATTTACTCACATATGCATGAGGAGCACAAGGGGCACCTTTGTCAGGTTCTTCAGTGTCTTCGGGAGTAGTAGCTTTACGAGAACTTTGAGAAGTGTGCATTCTTTTAGACAAAGGTGTAGTATTTGGTTCATATCATTTCTAGGAAGGTATCACCATTGATCCTTCCAATATTAGAGCCATTATGGATTGCTTAGCCCCACTACGGTGACTGAGGTGTGCAGCTTTATGGTATTAGCAAGTTACTACCGGAAATTTGTTCAAGACTTCTCTTGGATTGTGCACCCTATCACTTCCCTTCAAAGGAAAGGGAAAAAGTTTGTTTGTTCAGAAATATGTGAGTAGGCCTTTAGGACACTAAAGAAGTGCCTCACTACAACACCTATTCTTATAGTGCTAGATCCACAGGGTGAGTTATTTGTTTACATGGATGCTTCCTTAGTAGGGCTTGGAGATGTGTTGATGCAGGAGGGTAGAGTAGTGGCTTTTGAGTCTCAAAAACTCAAGGATTATGAGCTCAATTATCTAAATCATGATCTTGAGCTTATGGTAGTTGTACATACCTTCATTTGATGGAGGCACTTTCTTCTTGGCAGGAGATTCACACTCAGGACAGATCACTTGAGTCTTTTCCACCTCTTCACGCAACACAATCTCAACACTCACAAGACCGTTTAATGGAGTTACTTTGTGAGTATGATATGGAGATATAGCATGTGAAGGGGAAGGAGAATGTGGTAGTAGATGGTCTCAGCATATGGAGACATGTGGCTATGTCCACCTCAGTGAGCACAGATTTGTGAAGTAGGATTCTTCAGCAACTTCCTCTTAACGGCTTCTAGACTGTAGTTCAAGTAGAGATCGAGTCTCAGGAACCCCTTGAGGGGAAGTTTGATGGTTTCTCATTAGAGGCAGATGGTATTCTTAGGCATAGAGGCTATATTTATGTTCCTAGAGATGGAGGCTTGAGGTAGGACATCTTGGTGGAAGCACATCATGCACCCTATTTAACACATCCTTTGGGGGTTAAGAAGATACGAGCAACCTTGCGATAGTCGTATCATTGGAGAGGAATTTGTAGAGACATGGCTCAATTCATGTCATGATGTTTAGAGTGATAGAGAGTTAAGACTAAGCATCAACATCTAAATAGCCTTCTTTATCCTCATCCTATACCAGAATGGAAGTGGGACACCATTTCCATGGATTTCATTATTGGGCTCAATGATGTCGAGATATTACCATGACACCATTATGGTCACGGTTAATAAATTGACAAAATTGGCTCACATTTCTTTGGTAAAGACCACTTATACAGCTAGAGCTAGAGCATTGGCAAGGGTATATTTTGATGAGATTGTTAAGTTGCACTCGATTCCACGGAAGATCATTTATGACCGTGATCCTTTGTACACTTCCCATTTCTAGACTACCATGCAGTATGTCCTTGGGATGAGAATCAACTTCAGCACAACATATCACCCTGAGATAGATGGACAAGATGAGAGGGTGAATCAGATTTTAGAGGACATGCTCAAGAGGTATGTGATGGATCAGTAGTCTAAATGGGAGGAGTACCTGTACTTGGTAGATTTTGCCTCTGATAACATTTTTAGAGTTCTATAGACATGGATCCTTTTCAGGATTTATATGGTAGAGAGTGCAAGACACCTATGAGTTGGGATAGGTTAGAGGATAGAGTATCTCTTAAACTATCTCTTCTACAGGACATGGAGCAGCAGGTGGTGTTGATCGGGCAGAGATTATAGGAGGCACATGACAAGTAGAAGAAGTATGCAAATCAGCATAGGATTGACCATAGCTTTGATGTGGGCATGAAGGTGTTCCTTTGTTTCAGGCCACACAAGAGCCCTATCCATTATGGAAAATTTTCTAATTTAGCTCCTAGATTCATGGGTCCTTTTGAGATCTTGGAGTGTATCATCCCTTTGGCCTACCATCTAGCATTGCCACCTAGCTTATCTTGCATACATGATGTGTTTCATGTTTCAGTTCATAAGAGATATATTACATATCCTTCTCATGTCTTTGGATTGGATATCATTGTAGGTGCAAGACTAGGGGCAAGTGATGGTGAATCTTATTCACATCCTAGATCGCGGGACCTGGGCCTTCCAAGTAGAGAGGTTGATCAGGTTTAGGTGTAGTGGGACAGATATGATGAGACTACAACTATATGGGAGGATGCTACTTCATTACAAGTTCGGTTTCCACATTTGTTCCAAAGTAACTCCGGGAGGAAGTTGAATCTAAGGGAGGGAATGTAGTGCCCACTTCCCTTTGACACCTTACATATCTTGTTAATTTCATTATGGACATTATTATAGTTCGATTTAGTATGATGTTAGACATTTGATCATGGATTATTGTTGATCTTAATTTGGTTATGATGCATGATTTTTATTAGAGACATTTCATATGTGGCTAATGACATACTATTTGACATGGATATATTGTGAATGTTGTTTGGGCATGTGATTTTTTGATATTGTGAGTAGACGTAGAAAATGGACATTATATACTAATGATATAGTTGTTACCTTGATGTTGTTGTGATTCATTTATATAGATGATTTTGGAATTATATTTATATTCATTTTGGATGTTTTGATATGGCCACAAGGTCTGAAGGAGGTATTTGTGTTTTGCAGGTTAAAAATATCACAACAAATATCGGGGGATTGGAGACCAACCACATTGGAATTCTAGATGAATTAAACAAAGACAACATGAAAACTTATTTTTTGTGTTTGTGTTTGATTGTTGTTAGGGATTCCCATGGGGGATCACCTTTAAATATGACCATGGGCTTTGTGCATTTTATTAATGTGTTTTCTTTTATTATTGTTTGTATGTGTTTTAGTAGTGATGTGTCCCTTTCTTTTAATTAATAAAAATGTGGTAGATTAATTTGAGAAAACATATGGTTAAAAGTTAAATAAATCAAATTGGGATATGAGAAAGTAATTATAAAAGTTGTTGGTTTTTTTATTAAATATGTAAGTGATGTGTAAGTTTGTGTAAGTGTTGAGTAAGTCATATTTTTGAGTATAAACACTCCACCTCCTTGGAAATTCGAATTTGTCCTTGGAGGCTATTTTTAGAGGCTTGTGGGACAAGTAAAACTTGTCTCATACCTCTTAATTTTATTTACCAACCATACATATGGTTGAAAGGTTGTTTTTAGACCTTTTTAATGCATTTTATTAATCATGTTGCATGTTTTAATTGCACTCTTCTTACATTTTATTGAATTTGGTCCTTTGGGATGTGGGATTTTTGGAATGTGCTAGTAATTTGTCATATTTTCACCCACCTCTTTATTGTGCTTTGGAGAATGGAATTTTACTTTTGTGTTGGAGTTGAGGATGTGTGATTTGGCATCCTACATGGATCCAGATCATCCTCTTCTCTTCCCCTCTTCTATAAAATTCAAACTCTTTGATTGTTTTGGGTTATTGATTCATTTTTCATGCTTCCTTGGGGAAAATTTTCTTGTGATTGGAGCTCTTTCTTTTGGAAGAAGTTTGGAGAACTTTGCATGTTTGTTGGTTGTTGATTTTGGGACTATGTTTTGGCATTGAAGCTTGTTGTTTGGAAAAAAAAGCTACCATGGAGAGGTAGGAGCTTAGTTCTTCATTTATACTTTTATTTCCTTTTGTGTTGTGTAAATGGTGAATGTTTTTGTGTATTTATTGGTTGTTTGGGTAGACTTCCATAGGAATGGTGTAGGAGAAGGCTATGGGTAATTCATGTGGGGGAATAAGGAATGCCATTTTCATTAGATTATTGTGGAGGGAGTTTGGGTTTGGGATCCACCATGGAAAAGAAATAGCTTGCATTTCTTACTTTGTGGGGGCATAAGGAAATATGTGGGGGCATAAGGAAGGATTTTGTGGGGCATAAGGATATGTGTGATGAATTATTTTGGTGGTTTGTTACAAGTGGATGCCCAATTCCCATTGGGAGGCATAAGTAGCTTCCCCCATAGTCCTTTCTCCTTTGGCTTGCATGATAAAGCTTGAGTTATGTTTGAATGTTTTCAAATGCAGTTGTAAATTGTTGTCTTGTGTTGAACTGTGTTTTAATTTAAATGTGCATGTTGAAAGAATGTTGTGTGTTGTGGAAGCCTGTTGTTGCCATGGGTTGATATACATTTCTTATTGCATTGTGGTTGGGGCTTGGAGGCCAATGATGAAGGATGGATTCTCCTTAAATTGGATGTCTTGGTTGGGTTGAGAGATTTTCCTTTGCCCCACTTTTGTTGTGATCAAATTGGAAGAAAAAGGAAACTTGCATGTTGCTGTTCTAGAGCAGAGAGAAAATTCAGTTTGTCAGTCCCTTGTGAAATATATTTTATTGTAACCTTTCCCACTTTGAAGTGGATGAAATTGTAATATTTTTGTGAAGGAAAGATGTTTGTATTTGGATATGAAAGTTGTAATTCGAATTGTGAAAGAGACATACTTTGTTTATGGATTTTGAAAGAAAGACATGAAAGTTGTAAATTTGAAATGTGACAAATTTATAGACTGCTTTTCTTGAAAGAATGTGAAAGAAAATACAACACTCTGTTGTGTAATCAATAAATGATTTTGGAAGGAAATAAAGAAAGGAGTTGTAAAAATTGTCTTTGGAAATATATTAATGAATGAAATGTTCTTTCCAAATTGTATTGTTAAGTTAAATCTGATTATATCAATGTTTTGGAATCTCTGGTTTGAAAGGAAGAAATGTATGTGAGAGTAATATAGTCTTCTGTCTCTTTTGGAAATGTATAAAATTGAATTCAGTATTGCATTTTGATTTAGAATGGTTTGTTTAAATCACTTAAATGTATTAGACTAGATGAGAAATGAATTTTCATACTTGGAAGAAGAAATGGAAAATAGATCCCTCAAGATTTGATCCCTGTTATTGTAAATTTAAAACTGGCAAATAATTTAATTAAAATGCACAGTTCAAGCCTACACATAATAATCAACTTTGAAACATTAAAATTTAGCATTCTATAATATCAAGGAACTCAAACTTGACAAAAGTACTTAAGGAAATAATTTAAAACATTACAAAACCGGGCCCAAACCTTTTCACAGTCATTTTTCTCAATTGTTGGAAAAATTCAAATTGGAAATCAATTGAGCAAATTTACCTTCCTAAAACATCCTAAATCCTTCTCATAATAATCCTCCATGTCTGTTTGGCATGTTGAGTGAAGGAGGAGATCAAATTGAACAAAAAATTATAAGTTAAAATTTACCTAGTTGGCTTTTTAAAAGCCTACAAAACATTTTCATAAAACTAACCCCTTCAACTCATCAAAATCTAAAATTTATGATCTCTGTGCAAAGAGGGCATCGAGATCTTTCCAGAAAGTCCTTTTTGCCCAAAACTGAGCTTCCTAGAAAAAGTTATGGCCCTCTGAAGTTTTCCTTCCTTGGCGGGAAAATTTGGGAAAATTTTCCTTGGTGGGTCCATGATTGAAAATTTCACTTGAAAACTTAGAAAAAAAATTGAAAATTTTTTTGGGGAAATTTTTAAAATATCCCCCATCGGCCCACACCCAATTAGAGGCTGCCATGTTTTATGACGGAGGGGTGGAACCCTCGCAAAATTTTCTCGTTTTAAAATTTTGTTATTTGGAAAATTTTTAAAAGAACCCCGTGGCCCTGCACTCCTGCTCTCGCTATGGTGAGGTCAACTCCTTGGACGCACAAACCCTCAAGTCAAACTTATTTTTTTCCCTCCCTTTGGTGAAATTTCCCAATCACCTCCACCACCCTGCCCTTCCCTCATTTTCTCCCCTCTTTAGCTTGTTGAGTACCGTGTGTCCCTAGCAGACCCGTGGGTACATGGGCACTAATTGGTTTTTCTCCCCCTTCGGTGAATTTCTCCATCTTTCGCCACTACCTGCCCTTCCCTCATCCTCTCCTCACTTTAGCTTGGAGCTTGACACGTGTCCTTGGAGGATCCATGGAGGTGTGGGAGAAATTTAGACTTTTCACCCATGTGGGGAAAATTTCAAACACCGCCCTGCAACCCGCCAACTAGAAAAAAGTGCAGTTGCCCCCACTCGACATGTGTCCCTTTTGGGAAAATTTCCACCCCGTGGCACGCCGACCCATAACTAAAGTTTTATGAGGAGTTAGGTGACAAAATTTCCTACCCAATGGGAATGATTTAGGGAAATTTTGAATGAGTTAAGTATGAGAAAAATCAAGTTGAAACTCTAATCCTGTTAGAGAGTGGGTATGGTTATAATTTACCCCCGAACCTAATTGAAACTTCTAACCCTAAATTATGGACCTTGTGACTCTAATATTGCTTAATAAAATAAAATTATGTTCTAGCAGATTAAACTTGTTCCGGAACTCCGTTAGTGACAACTATTGCCTTGAAACCTAGTTGTGAACACTTCTAATCAAAAAGAAAATTATTCCATAATTTTCCTAACTAACCCTAGGTTGTTTCTTTGGTCTCAAGTGGGTTGTTTTAATGGGCATCACATATTGTCACAATATCTATCATACCTTTCTAGAAAATTGTAGTCCTATAAAAATTCTAATCAGAATACTAGAAAAATGAATCTATTCTTGGCACTTACTTGAGAATATCCTATCCATTACTCTCAACCTAGAGTTTTGTTAGGGTTTTAAAGCAACATATCTTCTTAACGATTGCTCAAAAAATCTAAAAAATTAATTGACGTTTTATTTTGAAAAATAATCTTAGCTAAATGGAAAAAAATCCCTCAAAACCTTTTGGTACCATGTAAAGCACACAATTCACAAGCGTTAGAAGGTCACAATTCCAACGGGTTTTTCCTTCTTTTCAACCCCGTTTTACAAAATCTTATGTACCTTGCAAAATTTCCATCATGGTAACCTAAAAGTTTTCACACATAATTAAAACACACCATAATGACATATATAATTCTTACCAAATCATAAATATCTCTGCATCATCATGTCCCATCTCATTTTGATAACTAGGCCTTAGGGTTTTACATGTTCTAGGCCATAACAAACTAAACCAACACCGTAACCAAGTATGAAACCTCTGAAAACTACCTCTATGTGATGGAAAAAACATAAGATACCTCCATGAGTGTCCTCAAGAGATCACACACACCTACAAATGACTATCATGCTCTAATAGGCTTCCAAACACTAGGATTATGCCTAGTTTAGACCTAGACCAAGTAGACAAACCTCATGACTCTACTTCCAAGATCTCCAAAAGGACCCAATACACCTAAGACAAAATTTATAATACCCTTGAATTCTTCCATGATCTCACATGGCTCTCAAACTAAATCTCATGCTTCATTTGGCCTCCAAGCACCTAGACTAGGTCCTGGATGAGCTTTTAAAACCGGGTCTTCAACTTATACCTGCACTTTGAAACTCGTGTGAGTGTCTCAAAATTATCCTATCATGCTCACTATGCATATACCATGCTCCTTAAGCCACCATGCAACTCAAACCATCATGTTCCATCACCTAGGCTAGTTAGGTCACCTGATTAGGCATACTCGGCCAAGCCATTCTCACCTTTTCCACTCATGCAATCATGAACTAAATTGAATGACCATGTCAACATCACACTAAGAATCCTATATCACACCTCCATCATCCTCTTTTTCATTAATTAGATTTTACATCAATGATAACACCTAGACTCATACATGCCAACACCTATAAGGGAGTCTTATAGCATTATATTTAATGAAATTCTAGTTGCTTGCATGATTAAAATCCCTCCCATCCACCTTCTTGACATATCCACTTATAAAATTTCATGGTATAAATATAATGATTATTGTAAGTACCATAAATTCTTAGGCCATGACATTAAAAGGTGATGTTCATTAAAAAATCTCTTTTAAGATCTTATTAACCGAGGTGACTTGCAACTTGACAATCCGAACACACTTCCAAATCACAAATTAGATGTTTTTAAACAAAATTTCCTAAATCATCCCCTACCTACTATTTAACCCCAATCCAATCCAATTATATTATAAATAGTATCAAATATCTTCTATTTAAACCATCAATGCCTAGTGTTTCTACGAAAGAGACATTATTTGAATCATCCGACTCTTCCAAAGTATTATCACTACTAAGACCACGAGTCTACCAAAATCACAACACATAGAATATATCACACCCCCTTCAAGCTCCGCTATTGTGCCTCCTAGATCCCCAAAAAAACTACCTTGGATATTTTAAAATCTCTTTTGAAGACCACCTCACCGACCACCACATCAATAATTTTAGTAATCCCAAGAAACCACAAACCATTCATCTAGAAAAACATAAATAACACCTCAAGATTGTCGGATGACCATATAACAAAATATACAGCCCTCACCTTCCATTTTACATCCCCATCCTCATCTAAGTTCACGATTACTGTTATAAAATCTAGGGTTGTTCCTCGACTAGCATCTAAATGTACCACATAGAACACAAACCCTTTATCTCAAACCTCTAAATCATAAAACAACATATAGATCCCTTCACCCTTGTTGTCATCCCGGACATCAACGAAATGATATTATACTATAATCCCTAAGAATCTTATCCAATAATCTCTCATAACATTACCCCTACTAATTCATTTGACTCTCAAGGGTGGAATCCCTCTTGGTATGATTATGAAGCATTTTGTACATACCATCAGACCAGGACACTCCACCCTTGAGAGTCAAATGAATTAGTAGGGGTAATGTTATGAGTAAAATATTTTATAGCAAAGGACTCCATCCCATAGATCCAAAACATCTATATGTAATAAAACCTATCCATCAAATCAAACCAAACCATCAAATGCTTAAATCCTCTACATCTAAACCATCTCCCAACAACACTTTTAAATCTAACAAGAGTAAGGATTCTCTAAAAAAACCCCACTCCAAAAGGTAGATGTCATTTATATAACCATAATAGAACGTGCAAAAGACATGAAGGCCTCAAATCAAAATGGACCCAAAGTCTCTATTTCTCTTTCTCCCCCTAAGTCACCTCACCCATCATATTCCAAGGTTCTATCTATCCCCGCCTCCCAAGAAACCCAATCTACCACATTTATATAAAACACCGTCATCAAAAAGTTACACCAAGCTCCTATTAAGATGTCCCTCTATGAGCTTGTTCAAAATTATCTACACCACCGACAAGTAATGATTGAGGATCTTCAATCCATTTGTGTACCATTAGATGACCGTACGTACCCAAAATTGTAAGGTACTGTACTGCGGAACAGCGTAATAAGTGCCCCAATGATGATACAGGTCTCCTCGCAAGGTGTTCGGGATCCGGAAAAGCCCTCGGAGTATGCGTTAACATCCCACATGCCCCGCTTAGCCCCCGCACCCTTTGTTTTCCCCTTTTTCTTCTTTCCTTGGCCTTTTGATCTTCAAGTGATGAAAGCTGCCGCGCTCACAGGAGTGGCGGTCTTGTGACCGCCACCCCGATCGTAGCGTGGTCTGTCAGAACCGCCACCCTACTCAGAGTGGCGGTCCTACGTGTGTTTTCTAGAACATTCTTTTGACATGACTCGCGTGAAATATCACGATTCACCAGCTTTTCCTTGCCGACTTGAGCATGCATTTATGTTTTTGGTCCCCTGGAATAGTGTTTTTCCTTTGTTTATTGTTTAGGAGTTCAGTTTGGTTTTGATCTTTGGGTGATTGAATTCCTATAAATGCATAGCTTGTGCTGAGGCAAATGGCCACCATTTCCTTGTTAGAGTCTTCTCATTTTTAGTGGTTTGGTCTGTTAGTTTGCTTAGGATTGATAGTATAATTCATTTCATGCTTGGTTAGCATTGTCCAGCTGTTGGTAAGCCACATATCCAGCTTGTGCAAACAGTGTTGCTGTTTTATCTAATCCATTAGAGTAGAATAGCTTAGGAAGCCATTAAAGTTGCAGGTTTTCTCTTCAAACAGGATAGTTTCAGGTTCTGGATGCATTATGTTGCATGATTTGTAATAGATCCCGCTTAGGAATTGGATAAGCCAAGCTCGTACTCGCACTATCCCTCTCCTATCCACGTTCTATTCTCGTCTCGCATTCAAGGTTGTCCCTTGTTCCAATACCTATTCTGTTGATGCAAGCATTACATGCTTTTCTCGGATCTACGTGAGCACAAAGAACGAAGAGATCATACTGAGGGGACAAGATCACGCATACCATCGGATTCACCATTGTTCTGGAATCTAGGTTCTAGCTTTCAAAGTTCTAGTTAGAATCATATCAAATAGAGTAGTTAATCGCTTTATTTCAGTAAATTCTATTCTCGATATTGCCAAGGAAGCTATGGGGATTGATAGTTTTTGAGAAACTATGATTCATTCCTCACTTCTGAGGTAGGATCGAGAATCTTGCAAATAGATTAGTTATTTCATTGTTTAGAATAGATATACAAATTGCATAGACAAATAGCTACACTCGGCTATTTTGTTTGTTTTAAATTATTAGTTTAGTTGTCAAATTCTAAATATTTTAATAGCTGCTTTCTTAAATTCATATAAATCATCAAAAATACAAAAAGAAGTCATATATGCTATAAATATGTTTCATATACTTAGAGTTCACTTTATTGCGGTTTGTCTATATTATTTCTTTCGTATGACTATTACGGGACCTAGGGAGCCAGAGAATACATTTTCGAGCCAATCGTGCCTTAACCCAATCTCACAACAACAATAATTGATATTGACCAGAATCTTAGAATCCGGGTGTTCCAAACAACAGTAGACTTCCAACAAGTCAGATCTCGATTAAGAGGATTAAACAGAGAAGACGACGACTGTGCACATGCATTTTGGTCAAGTCACCAAACTATAGATTACCCTAGAAAAAATCCACATGATCTGTAGAAGGGTTTGAAAGAGAACAAACATTCGGGTGTGATCCTTTAGTTCCATAGCTTGATATTTGGAGACACCCTCGTAGATATAGATACCATCTTAAGAATCCAGGTTGAAGAACACTGTGAGGTATTCTGAGAAGATTGCACAACTGTTGGTTCTAAACATAGAAGCTGAGAAAGCGTATGATTATTGGATACTAGGAATCAAGACTTGATTCTACGTATGACCATAGCTGGCCCACAACAAACACGAACCTACGGTTGTGATCCACAAATCCCGTAACCCAATGAATCCATAAGAGAATTAGATATAGACACTGGCCTACGCACACTAGTATTTAAGTCCACTCCACTTCCACCTATTATCATCGAACAATTGTCCTTACTAGATATAGCGGCTAACGAAGCTAGAGAATTCTGGACTAGGCCAGAGAATCGTCCATAGAGTCAATTATATTTACCATTCACCATATGACCCTATCCGGAGAAAGATACGAAACTATACCGGGTCATTTTCCATGTATTCCATAACCCATAGATCGAATCATGCCAGAGCTCGATATTGATTGGAGCCTTCGAGTAGTCATCCTTGCCGATCGATCTATCATGCCAGTCTAGGTTAGAAGGGCCTTCTTTGCCTTAGATTCACAGATTCCATTAGTGCGCGTCGAAGACATTAGACTACCTAACTAGTCTGTCCATATACCACCCATATTCCATCCCCACCGGCTGTCTCGGCATGACCTCGGGAGGTCGGGTACGCGGAAGAGTCACTTGTAGATTCCCATGCTCGCTTGTCACTTTTCCGGCATACAAAATTGGTGAACCCGACGTGAATCGAACACGCAACCTTCGATCCGGAGTCGAAAAGTGACAAGCGAGCATGGGAATCTACAAGTGACTCTTCCGCGCACCCGACCTCCGAGGTCATGCCGAGAAAGCCGGTGGTCCGAGTAAGTTATCCTTTCTTCCTTTCAATGTTTGTTTAATTTAGGATTTGTTTTAATTGCTATCTCTCTGTGTTTTTATCTTGTATCTTTCAGCCTCTTGCTTGGTTTCTAATTCATTTTCTCCTTTGTTTGCAGAGATTGTCGACGAGTGGCGGGATCTGATCCGTAGGGTATGCACTGATTCCCTGATGATCCCCATGGATAAGACCCGTGCGGAGCTATCTATAGATGTCGGGGAGCCTTCAGCATCCGGCAGAGCATATCGACGTCTTCACTCCCGTTTGGCACGTGGCCAAGATGGTGTCAACTCTCCGTACAGAGTTGGCGGGTTATAGGACAAATAAGTGCCTTATGAGGAGCCACTCTCGTAGTGAGACCGCGGCTGCTCCTCGGGACCCTGAGCCCTCCGTTCACTCAGAGCGTCGGCGTAGCTGGAGTCCTAGACGAGGGCGTGCACCTTCGGAGGGGTCGCGTAGGGGTTGAGAGACCACTTGGCTCCTATGTATTTTGTACTATAGATTCTTTTGTATATCACGGGCTCTTTGAGTGTTTTGACCATGCCTAGTGCATGATGGCATTGTATATAAACATTGATTATTTATATATATGCATTCATTTTTGGATCAAAAGCTTGTCACTCATGTTTTCCCTTTCTGTTTCCAGCTTCCTCGTGTATACTACGATGTATGGTTTATATGCCTTCTAGAATGTATGCAATGGAAAACAAATGATGTAAATGTTTGCTTTCTTTTTGTGTTTCATGATGCTGATACATGATATTGTAGATATATTGTGATCTTTAATCTTAGCTTCTGTGAGAAATTTGGATACCTCATGTTTGTTTTGGCAAAGTGATGAAAATAACTAGTATGATGAACAGATTAACTTGCCCCACTCCTAACTCCACGCAACTAGTAAGATGCGAGGGCTTATCACCAAGAGCCAAGAAGGGCGCAAGTTATGAAATATGGTGAAATGATAGTGATGAAAGACAGACAAAGCTTTGGCGGAACTAAATTGAAAACTACAAGCTTACTCTACCTGAATGACTTCATAGTTTTGGATGCAACTTGCTTTGCGGTTTATCTAGACTTAGACCCGTAGATGGCCACATAGTAGACAAAATCTGGGTTTTTAGGATTTTAACTCTCTTGGGATTTTGAACATCTGATTCATTCATTTTTGACTCAAAGTTTGAATTGTTTGTTTATGACCTTTTAACGTTTGCTTTGTCAAGAGGACCCCCTACACTTTGCCCCATGCTACTAGTAAGAAGCGTGGGTTTATCACCGTGGGCAAGGCATAGGTGAATAAGGGCATTTCCATCCTTTCCCAACCCTACGTCACTAGTAAGAGACGCAAGCTCATCACCGAAGGTTGGGGGCAAGGAAATGTGTAAAAATAAAATTTTATGTTTAATTACTTTTTGATTTTTCTTTTTGAGTAAAATGTCAGTATGTGCTTATTCCCAAAGAGATGTGTATATGGGATAGATGCGACACCATGAAGCTTCTAGAAGAGACCATAGGCAAGACACCTATCCTAGGAAGAAATCAAAGTGAGAATGAACTTGCAGATCTTGGTATGGTTACCCTTAAGACTTCGTCATGTCTGATTTTATTTGATAAAAGATTCTGAGATATTTGATGATATCGTGAAAATGGAGAGATATGATTAGAAAGTTTTATGCCAACAACATCATGAGTTTGTAATGAATTGCTTTGAGAATAGATTCCTTGATCACAATTTGTGTAAGAAACGAATGGACAAAATGATCCTAATCTATATAAAAATGCAATGTAGATAGTTATATAGGTAGCGTTAGTTGCTTATGTGTAGAAATGTTTGAGGTGCAGGGAATTGACTGTTTCGCCAAACTCCTCACCTTCTAATGTACATAAGAGGTATGCACCATTTCCATAGTCCTTCATGACTCGGTATGGGCCCAACCATTTGGGCCGGAATTTCCTTCCTTCGCTCGTCTTCTTATCGATCCGGCTGTCCAGTCTTAGAACTAGATCACCTTCGTATATGTCACGTTCATAGAACTTCTTGTTATACTGCCGGCACATCCAGTTAGCATAGACTCTATGTCGCTGTTTGGCGTCTAACCTAGTTTCATCTAGGCTTTCTAGTTGGGAAAGACATGCTTCTCTGTAAGCATCTTCATCCGTAATCCCTTGTAGTGAAATGCGGAGATCGGTATTTCGACCTCAAGCGGGAGGACTGCCGCCCCAAATACCAGTGAGAAAGGAGTTGCTCCCGTTGGTGTTCTTATTGAGGTTCGGTGGCCCACAAGGCCGGAAATAAATTCAAATGCCAATCTCATTTGTTTTCTTTCACCGTTTTAAGGAGAATGGATTTTCATGTCTTGTTTGTTGCTTCAGCCTACCTGTTGGCTTGGGGATAATACAAGGAATCCGTATGATGACTTATCTTAAATTTATTGCATAGTTCGTGAACTTCTTCATTTTTAAAAGAAGTTCCATTATCGGAGATAATGATTTGCGGGATACCGTACCTATAAATGATTTGGTTCAAAATGAACTTGGCAATCACAGAACCAGGTACAGTAGTAAGAGGCATGGCCTCCACCCATTTGGTAAAATATTCAGTGGCCGTGATTATAAAATTATGGCTGTCTATGGATGAGGGAGAGAATTTCCCTATTAAGTCTAGACCCCATGTAGAAAAGGGCCATGGAGTTGCGATTGGTTGTAGAGCTTGTGCTGGCATGTGGATCTCGTGGGAGAATTCTTGGCACTTATGACACCTGCGTGTAAACTCTATCGCGTCATGTTCTAGAGTGGGCCAGAAATAGCCCATTCGATGTATTTTTCGAGCAGTGGCATGGCCACCGAAGTGGCCTCCACATATACCGCTGTGGGATTCATGGAGAATCCTCTTGGACTCTTCTGTGTCGACACACCTTAGGAGCATTCCATCAAATGCTTTTCGATAGAACACCTGCTCTATAATGACATATTTAGCTACGATTATGCGTAACCACCTTCTTTGTTGTGGTGTAACTGCCTTCGGGTACGTATGGTCTATGATATAATTAATGATATCAGTGTACCAAGGACACTCAGAGATAGTGGGTCGAGTTTTGATGTAGTATACGCATTCATCTGGAAAGTCTAAATCTACTAAATCACCTCCATCTAATGGGTTGTCAGCTAACCAATCCGCAATGATTTGTCCTTTAACCGACTTCTGATTTACAAATGTTAATTCAAACTCTCCCATTAAGGTTATAAAACGTCCATCCTTTTTAGATAATGACCCTTGTGTGAGAAAAGTCCGTAAATGGTCCGTTTTTACCATGACCTTTGTTTCTTGATTCAGCATATAATGTCTTAGGTGTTTAGTAGCAAAGACTATGGCAAGGCATTCTCATTCTGCCTGTGTATAGCGTGTTTCATAGTCGAGCAACGTTCGGCTAATGAAATAAATCACACGTTCTCTCTTGTTATTGTCTTCTTGGGCCAACATATAGGCCAGCGAGACATTGGTAGCTCGTGAATATAGAATTAATGGGTGATCTAGCTTAGGTGGCATTAGCATAGGTGGTGATAAAAGGAAACGCTTAACTGCATCAAAAGCTTCATTGTAATCTTCGGTCTAATCAAGGCTATAGTCTTTCTTGAGTAAATTGTTGATTGGATGAACGGTGAAGCTTAAGTCTGGGATAAATCTCCGGATTGCACCTAGCTTTCCGAGAAATGATCTAATTCCAGATTCACTGGAAGGTGGGACCATTTCGAGGATAGCCCAAATTTTGGTTGGATCAACATCAATTCCTCATGACGATATGATGTAACCTAGGAGATTTCCTCCTGTTACACCAAAGACACATTTCTCTGGATTTAGCGTGACTCCATATTCTATTAGACGTGAAAGAATGATGCGGAGTACTTCGGGATGGTCACAACACTTCTTGGCTTTAGCCAATAAGTCATCTACGTAAGATTCCATGATTTTATGAATTAGATCGTGAAATATGTATGTCATGGCCAGCTGGTACGTAGCACCGGCATTCTTGAGACCGAATGGCATAACAACATAGCAATAGGTTCCCCAAGGAGTTATAAACATGGTTTTAGCTTGATCTTGCTCGGATATTCTGATTTGATTGTATCCTGAGAATCCATCCATAAGAGACAAGAGTTCAAAACCAGCTGTTGCATCAACAATAACATCTATGGATGGAAATGGGAAGTCATCCTTAGGACACGCTTTGTTGATATCTCGAAAATCTATGTAGATGCGTATCTTTCCATTCTTCTTGAGAACGGGAACGATGTTAGATACCCATTGGGAGTAGTCAACTGGCTTGATGAATCCTACCTGAAGGAGTTTTATTACCTCCTCTTTTACCATGAGAGCTACTTTGGGTTTCATAGGTCTTGATTTTTGCTTAACTGGCTTTGCATCTGATTTAGTGACGAGGTTGTGCACCACAATGTGGGGTGCAACTCCTGTCATTTCCTTATAATTAAATGCAAACGCCTTCTGATGTTCTTTGAGGATCCTCGTATGTATTTCCACTTCTTCTGGTGTTAACGAAGATCCTAATTTTAAAATTCTCGGCTCGTCTTCCATTCCGATGTTGACATCGATTGTTTCTTCGATCAAAGAGGCGTTACCCTCTTCGAACTCAGGTGGTGCTGGAGGTAAACCCAGATCATCCCCATTCTCTACTGCGTATATGCTAGGTTCCATTTGTGAGGGAAAACTCATCATGGGATTTCCGAAATAGGAAGACGAATGTGGAATTAAGGACAAATCTAGCATAGGATAGGAAAGATGCAATGCCGCATAGGTGTTTAAGTATTGCAAAGTGGCCATATCATTATCAATATGATTTGGAGTGGTAGATTCACTTCCGCTTGAAAGGGAATTTATCATTGTTTTTATCAATGGTTCGTCATGAATGGATACTGTGAAGTGAGTATCTTCTAGCTCATTGCTTGGAGTAAAATGTGATGCTGAAGTTGCTATTGAGTCGGCGAGAAGATTTTTCTCTCGTGGGATTGCTTCAATAGATATGAAGTTGAATGCCTTACTTAAATCTAATACAACATTTTTGTAAAGCTGCAAGTGTTCGGCTTTAGTTTCATATACTTCAGAAACTTGATTTGTCACTAATTGTGAGTCTCCTAAGACTCTGATGTTATCAACACCAATTCTTTTGGCTAAGGTGAGGCCAAGAAGGAGGGCTTCGTACTCGCCATTGTTTGTGCATTCGAAATTTAGTTTAAAGGCAAATGGCAGGACTTTTCCTCGGGTGAGGTGAGAATTATACCTGCCCCCGCTCCATAACGGCATCTAGCCCCATCAAAATGGAGAGTCCAATACTTAGCCGGGAATATAGATGTTGGGGTATTTGCTGTGTTTGCACACTCTACTTCCACCATACAGAGATCCTCTGCTAGAAGAGAACCAACCCCTAGGGAATATCCTATGCCTACTGAATCAAAAGGTAAGAACATTGGTAAATCTTGTTCTATTAACTCAACGATTTTTGCAGTAGTCCCTAATGATACTGTTTCTTTAGCTTTATCTTTAGGGGTTGGAATTGTTTTGAATATGCTTTGGTAGTTTCAAGATCCATCATAGGTACCAAATTTTCCTCTGGTTTTGGGGTCAAAGTGGGTTTATTAAGTTGGTTTGTTGGCGGTTCAAATTCGAGTGCACCTGGTCTTTTCTTTAAATTAGCTAGGTGCAAATCAAAAGGTTTTGGATCACCTTTGGCTATAAATACCTTTCCTAGATGCAATAATCTTACTTCGAAATAAAGTAGAAGGGATTGCCTTCATTCGGTGTATCCATGGTCGGCCGAGTATCATATTATAATTAGTTTTCGATCTATAATATAAAACTCGCTTAGGATTGTTTTGGGCCCTAAGGTGACCAGCAAAGTATTATAGTTCCTATCGAAGTGGCTTTAAGGCTATCATAGCCTCTCTTAATGTATTTCGATTAGTAGTGGAACAATTTGTTTCCCCATATCCAAGTTTTTGGAGGAAAGAGAAAGGGACTATGTTAACTGCGGCCCCATCGTCAACCATTGCCCGTTTTACATAGTTATTATAAACCCATACTTGTAAGTGTAAGGCTGGATCACCTTGGCGTGTGATCTCAGCATCTGTGGGCATTTTACTAATTTCGAATATGAATTCGACATCCTTGTCCGGCTGCCCCGGAGGGTGGATATCAAAATCTACGTGATTTACTTATGTTTCAAGAGGTGGAGTGATGTTAATTAGATGGCCTAGACCTAATGCTTCTAAAAGAGCAGCTCTGTGAGGGGGAGAGTTCTTTAGTAAGTCCAAAAATGAAATGTGTGAGAAGGTCTTTGTTAGGTCACTAGTTAAATCATAAACACCTATGGGTTTTTCTACTATTTGCTAACTCTTATCTGTTTCTGGTAGAGGACTTGGGCTCGGTTGAGAGAAATACTCTCGTGTTCTTGTTATAGCTTCGATAGGTAGTTCAACATCTAATTATACCAAATTGACTATCTTGGGTCTCGGTTGAGCTCCTAAATATGGCACAACTGATGGATTTAATGAAGTCGAGGCTTCATGATCATTGTTTCCGTCATTGCGCCTTTGTTTATTCCGGTTGGATTCAGCCTATTGCTATCATGATTTGGGAGCGGATCGTTAAAGATATTGAGGGAGCATTCTCGAGGGGAAACGCCCTCGCGAGCATATTTGGTGATGATGAGATGGGATCGCTAAAAACAAATCTGTGAAGAACTGTCTTTGTTCTTCTGGCAAGCATTGCATAAATTTATTATAGTCATGACATGTTCTAGTATCGTGACCCCAAATTTTGTGGAAACCACAATAAGAATTGGGATTGTAATTCCTATTTTGTTGGTTAGGTGTGTATTGTGGCCTAAAATTTCGATCAAAGCTGCCATTGCCTATTAGGACTAAAATTTTGGAATTGTTGTTTCTGGTTTTGACTTTGGTTTTGATAACCAAATGAGTTTTGGCTTGGCCCTTGTATGGGATTTTTCCGTTGTTGTTGTTGTTGTGGATGGTTAAAATCCACTGTATTGATCGTCGGGGTAAAGTTGTTATTTCGTTGGTTGTTTGTTTGTGACGGAGTATTAACAACATTTACCCTCTTGGGCTGGTCGGTTACCCCATCCGTTGTTACCCCATGATTTTTGTTAAGGATTTTGGGTCCTTGATTGACATTTGTGATAGTTGTAGTGTTTGAGTGGAGGTGATTAACCTCCCATTTGTTCCATATGTCTTACGGCCATTATCTATCACTGTTTGGTCTATTCGAAGAGCGCTCTCAAGTACTTCATCGTAAGTTCTTAGCAAGAACTTGGACTTCTTCCTTCACCTCCTTGCTTTGAGAGAATGAAGGAATAAATTACATAGTTCCATCTGATCCATGTTTGGAGCAATTGATAAAGAATAAAGAAGCGTACACCACCTCGGATGAAATGGGTGATAGATTCGTTGTGTTCTTGTTTGATGTGTAAGAATTCCCGATTCTGTTCTCAACAGGTTTGTTCATGTCGAAGGCTTTGATGAAATCGACACGAGTTGTTTAAATGAATGTATGGAAGCCTTAGGTATTCTATAATACCAATCGAGAGCGATGCCTTCCAAAGTTTTGGGAAATATTTTAGCAATAACCCCATCCCAAGGGAGTAATTCTCGTATGGTCAGAAGCGTAAGCTTTGATATGTGTATTTGGATCTTCCTCACCCTTGAACTTGGGTAGATTAGGAAGAGGTCTTGGAAGCATGACGCTTCGTATGGTGAAGTCTAAGGGTTCCTTTAGATATTCTAAATAAGTCCCTATCGCATAGCTTTGACCATTTGATGGTGGTTCTTTGAGGAGTGATGGTGGGATAGGTTCTTGATACGGTGCAGCGTATGCGTTGGCAGGGGGCATAAGGAGGTCCTTGCATTTCAGCAAACATGATGGGAGAGGAGAAAATATCTCCTTGTGGTGATTTGGAGTACATGTTTAAGTGTGATGGGGTATTTTCAAGGAATGGATTGTTTAACACTAGACCGGGAGGAATAGTGTTAGAGATGATGGGCTTTGTTGGTGTTTGTTGTGGATAGTGAGGAGGCATGCCTAATGTGCCTACTCCTATGAGGAGATCTACTTGGCCAGAGTGGTATGGAGGATTGGAACTTCCTGTTTGTATGAACGGAGAATTTTGACTTGCTTGAGCCAGTTCTAACCCTCTCACTTTTTCTACTAACGTTGAAATGACTTCATTTGGTGAAGTCACGGTGTTTTGTCTGAGCGGCGTTTGTTGTATACCCTGGTGTTGTATAGGTACGTGATATCCTGTCATAAATTGATCGCTATCTTGCCAAGTTTCTCCGAGAGTATTTCCTATATGCAGTGGTATAGAGGTATTTTCTTGAAAAGAGATCTCGGGTTGTATTTGTAAACCTCCTATAGGTGGGTACATACCCCGAGAATGTTGTTCACTCCTAGGATAACGTTTTGACTATCCATCATCTAAGACCAGGTATGGATCTGATTGCCTACTAATTTGTGGTCTAAGTAGTATTTGAGGAGACGAACTAGATTCTCTGGTAAAATTCATATTGTTTGAACCTGAAGGCTCTATTTTTGCGTTCGAGGGGGGTGATCTAACTCCTCAGTTTGAAAAGATGAACTATATCTGATTCTTGGGGTTTGTGTTGACAACTGATTAGTTGAATAGTTGTCACCCCATACTGAGAGCGAGGGTGATGATTGCCTATTCTGTTGGGCGTAGTATGCCTCAAGACCTAAGAGGGGTCTGCCATATGCATCGAATCCCAACATATTCGGGGGGTATATGAATACCCGTAGAATAATGGGAAGGAGCGAAGGTGATTTGTGAAAGGAAACGTGATATTATGACTCGAACGAGAAAGTAGGAAGTTTTACGTCAGCCTTCACTAATTTCGTTTGTTTCACGTCGGGTTCACCAATTTTGTACGCCGGAAAAGTGACAAGCGAGCGTGGGAATCTATAAGTGATCTTCCGCGTGCCGACCTCGGGAGTTCGGGCACGCGGAAGAGTCACTGTAGATTCCCACAATCGCTTGTCACTTTTTGGCGCATACAATGACCCCTAACTATTTTCCAACCTTTTTAAAACTCTCAAAAATCTATTGTCATCATATTTCATGATTTTAAAATCTCATCCTTACAAAGCATGAAGACTATGAATTCCCTCTTCGTTACTACCCAAATCAACAATACTCTTTTAAAGAAAGTTATGATAGAAAATATGCCAATATCAACATCATATCATCTCATGCCTTCAAGTTGTTTCAGTTACTCGACACCATTATTTCCTAGTCACCTTCCGTTTTATGCACCTTTGATGAAACCATCACCCCTACATTAGGCACAATCATTTTACCCATCAAATAAGGCATTAAGAGTCTCCATGAGCTATTCTATCTTGTAGAAGGATATTTCTAGTATAACATGTTGTTAGGATGCCCTTAGATATGCACTATATGTTGTATCCCATCAACATTACATCATTTTCTAAAGTATGAACATGAAGGTAAAACCTTTACTATTCCCACCGATCCAAATCATTTCAAATCTTGTCACATGACTTACGGGCTTAACGATGTGTTGATTTCACTATAAAATTTCACATCCTTAGACCAAGCTTCAATCAGATCTTCCATACCCACATCTAAGCTACAATAGGATAACTCCTTTAGAGATGTTATGTGTGATGCCTATTTAAACAAACACTTGAGACCCAATAAACAACCTAGGGTTAGCTATAAAATTAGGGGATAAGTTTGTTTTGCTTTGAAGTGTATACAACTAGGTTAAGACATCATTTTTCACTAACAGTTCCGTAACAAGACCAATGTACTACAACATATGTTTTCCTTCATTAACTAATATCAAGTTAACAAGGTTCAAATTTGGTTATATGTTTTAGTTAGGTTTAGGGAGTAGTTTACTTCCATGCCTTCTCTCTAATAGGCTCAGATTTTCAACTATATTTTTCTCCTACTTATTGCTCCTAAAATTTCCCTAAACCATTCCCAATGGATAAGAAAGTTTCTCACCTTTTCGGTGATATAAAGAAGTCCTCCTAACTATAAGTAGAACTCAAGATATATGTGGGTGGAGTTCCTAGGGAAAATTTTCCCTAGGTGGGACACATGTCAAGAGGAGGAGAAAGCACCTTGAATGGTTGGCGGGTCGTGGGGCGGCTTAGGGATTTTTTCCCAATGCGTGGGCACAAAGACAACCATTCTTCTATGCCTCCGTGGGTCCCTAGAGTACACGTGTCACTACCCGGTTGGTTGGGTGAAATGACGGACTAGCATAGAGGGTTGAGGCTTTTAAGTCTCTTTCACAAAAATTCACAAGGGACTAAATTGGTCCGCACCTCCACCTGTCACCATGAGGTCGCCACGTGTCATGCGTCGGTTGAGTAAGGTGAGAAAGGGGTGGTGGGAGATCTTAAGGAAATAAGCCGAAGGAGGGTTTCAAGGGCCAAACATCTTCTTGCACAGTTCACATGCCCATGAACAAAAGACTTCGAGAGAGGTGGAGATTGTAGGGCCGTGGATACAAAAGGGGAAATTTTTCCCAATCTTTAAGAAGGTTAAGTTTTAAAAGGAACCGCATCTCTGCCATGGCCCCTAGAGGACACATGACGTCCTCTCGATAAGCTATGAGTTAGCAGAGGAAAAGTGAAACTTTTTTAAAGTCAAAATTTTAAAAAGATAAGTCCAAGTTCGTAAAGGGTCTGCCTTCCACCGTGCCACGTGGCAAAGCATGTGATTGGCTATGGGCCGGTGGAGTTGTGAGGAAAATGGGAATATTTTCCTCAAGGCAAAATTTCAAAAAGGATAAGTTTAAATTCGGTCTACTATTTGAGGTGCCACGTGGTAGGTCCCGATTTGGTTACGGGATGGTGGGGGCCATAGATGTTTTTAGATAATTTTTTCCAAAGTTAAAATTTAAATTTTTCTAAAAGTTAGATTTATTTTTTTTATTATTATTTTTGAGTGCCAATTTGAAGTAAAAATTAAAATGGCCATAACTTGAGCTAGAAATCTTAGTTTTGGGAAAATTAGGACTTTTCATAAATAAATCGATGCCCTCTTTACACATGACTCATAAATTTTGAAATTTGATGAATTTTAAGTGGTAAATTTAATGAAAACAATATGCAAGGTTTTAATTAGTGAGTCTGGTAGTTTTCAACTTCTCAACTTGGTTAAATTAGATATCCTCCTTCACTTAACATGTCAAATAGACATGGACGATTGGTCTACGGAGGGTTTAGAGTGTTTTTCGGAGAGTTGATTTATCTAATTAATTTCAAATTTTATTTCTCCAAAATAGACGAAAAATGATCTGCAAGTTTCAAGTTGGATTTTATAAAGTTTTGAAGGTTCATTCTTAAATGTTAGGGTCAATTTGAATTCTTTGGGACTTACTAAGTCTAAATTTCAATGTTTCATATCTTATTGTTTGGTGTAAGTTTGAACTCGGTCATTTATTATTAAAGAAAAGAATTGCTTAATGAAATTTATAACAAAGTGAACTATTTCTTTTAAATGTGTATATTAATTTTGTCATTTAAATGTGTGTATAGATTCTAAATTATTCCAATACATTTTCTTGTTAAATCAACCATTAAATTCTAATTTAAGGTGCAGTTCTGATTTCAATTCTAATATACATTTTAAAAGGAATACAACATTGTCTTTTCTTCACATGCATTCTTCCTTTACAAATAGAAATCTCATTCTTCAATAATAATAAATCACATTCAAAAAACACAGTGAAATTTTGAAACTAATGCAATCATTTATTCCTTTCCAATACACTTTATAATCTTTTATTTTCCATTTGATTTATATAATACAAAATACAATGCATATTATATATTTTACATTTCTTTTCCAAAACAAAGAGTAAAATGAATCTCCTTTACATTTCACAGTCCAATTTCAATCTTCCATTATCAATACAAATGGTTTCACATTACAAATATTATACAAATCATCCACTTCAAGTGGGGAAGGATTACAAAAGTAATTTCTCAAAGGAGAGAATGTCAAACTATATATTCTTCTTGCTCCAAAACATCAGCATGGTAGTTTCTTCATCTTTTCATTTGATCACAACAAGGAAGGTGGAAAGGCGACGCTCTCCACCCAACCAAGACATCTAATGAGAAGGGAAAATCCATCCTTCCTCATTGGCCCCGAGCCCCAACCATATTGAAATAAGAGATGGGAATCAACACATGGCAATAATGGCCTCCACACCGGTTAAGTAGCATTCTTTCACATGCATAATTCAATAAGAACCACAATTCAAGAAAAACAACAGTTCACAACTACATTAGATAACATTCACATAAAACTTAGGCTTGATCAAGCAAGACAACAAGAGCAAGGAACTATGGGGAAACTACTTATGCCTCCCTATTTGGAATTGGGCATCCACCTAAAATCATACTACCAATATAACATATCAAATCCCATAAACCTTATGTCTCCCAAACCCTCCTTATGCCCCCAAATTTTCTCCCTTATTCCCCCAAGAGTATGAAATGCAAGCTATTTATTTTCCAAGGTGGATCCCAATCCAAACTCCTCCACAATAAAACTAATGCCCTTGCATTCCCTTATGGCCCCCATTTCAAATCCCCATAGCCTTCTCCTACACCATGTCCTAAGTAGTCTACCCAACCAGCCAAGAACACATAACACATTCACCATTTCATACATGCATGCAAGAGAAAGAAAACATTCTAAAAAGGCTCAAGTTCCTACCTATCCATACTAGAGTTTGTTCTAAGCTCACAAGCTTCCCAAAATCCAAATACAGTCCAAAATCAGTAATTTCCAAGCATGCAAAAAGGTTCCAACTCCTTCCATAACAAGCTCTAAAAATAGCAAGCAAAAATGTGCCCCCAAGAGGAATAAACAAAGTTTCAACCACCACAACCAAGCAAGGAGTTTTGAATTTAAAGGAGAGGGAAGAGAAGAGGATGACGTGGATCCATGTGGGATGCCACATCATTCTTCCTCAACCCCAAGAGAAAATTAAACATCATGCACCTAAACATAATAAATAAAAATGACAAATTCACTTACACACTCCAAAATAACCCATACTCCAAAAGGACTGAATTAAAAACATGTAAGAGAAGTGCAATTAAAACTTACAATTAGTCATTTCAAAATGCAATAAAAGGCCTAAATTTAACCTCCAAACCATAGGTATGGTTGGTGAATCATTTTTAGAGGTGTGGGACAAGCTTAACTTGTCCCACAAGCCTCCAAATTTAGCCTCCAAGGACAAATTCGAATTCCTAAGAGGATGAAGTGTCTTACACTCCAAAATCTATCTTACATTCTCTTACATATCTCTTACACCTTCTTACACATTTCTTACAACATTTCTTACACACTCATACCACATTATATTTAAGATAAACAACTTCATTAATTACATTCTAATGACATATTTATTTATTTATTTTTAACACATGATTATCCACAACACACACAATAATAAAGAAGAGGGTACACATCACAAAATAAACACATGAAATAGTAATAAAGGAATACATTAATAAATACACAACCCATGGTCGCATATAATGGGAATCCCCTCCCCATGGGAATCCATAACATAACATACAACACACACACACACACACAACAGTTTCCATGGTGACCTTGTTGAATTCACCCAAAATTTTAATATGGTTAGTCTCCATTCCCCAACATTGTTGTGATATTTTAACCTGTAAAATGCAAATACCTCCTTTGGCCTTGTGGCCATATCAGAACATCCAAAATGATATAAACAACATCTCAAGATCATCTAAACACATGAATCACAACAACATCAAGAATTCAACATTATCATTTTCAATTAATTAATCAACTATATCATCATCAATAATCTTCCATACTAGGTCTACTAAAAATATCCAATGTCATACATCTAAATCAACATCTATAATATGTCCATGTCAAATAGTATATCATCATCCACATATAAAAATGTCTCTAGTAACCATCATGCATAATAACTAAATCCAGATCAATAATAATCCATGATCTAACATCTAACCATCATACTAGTGTCCATAATAAGATCAATAGTATCAAGATCAATATCTAAAAGTGTCAAAGGGAAGTGAGCACTACATCCCCCTCCCCTTAGACTTGACTTTCTCCTAGAAATCACTGGAACAAATGTGGAAATTACACTGTAATATCGTGGCATCTTCCCAAGTGGTTAAAGTCTTGTCGTATCTATCCCACCGCACATGTACCGATCAATATCTCTACCTCGAAGGCCTAGGATCATACGGTCTATGATATGGATGGGCTCCACCATCACCTTCCCCTGATCCTACACTTGCAATGATGTCCAATCTAGTACATGAGATGGATCTGCAATATATCTCTGTATGGACGTGAGAAACAAGTTGGGTGGCAATGCTAGATAGTAAGACAAAGGGCCTATATGCTCTAAAATCTAAAAAGTACCAATTAATCTAGGAGCTAACTTAGAACCTTTTCCATAATGGATAGGGATCTTATGTGTCCTGACACAAAGGAACACCTTCATGCCCACATCAAAACTACGATCAATCCTATGTTGATCCACATACTTCTTCTACCTATCCTGTGCCTCCTGCAATCTCTGCCTGATCAACACTACCTGCTGCTCCATGTCCTATAAAAGAGTTGGTCCAAGAGATACTCTGTCCTCTAACCTATCCTAACTAAGAGGTGTTCTACACTCTCTACCATATAGGGCCTGAAAAGGAGCCATGCCTATAGAACTCGAAAAATGTTATCAGAGGAAAACTCCACCAAGTACATGTACTCCTACCACTTAGACTATTGATCCATCACATACATCTTGAGCATATCCTCCAAAATCTGATTCACTCACTCGGTGTGTCCATCTATCTCAAGGTGATGTGTTGTGTTGAAGTTGATCCTAGTCCTAAGAACATACTGCATGGTAGTCTAGAAATGAGAAGTGTACAAAGGATCACAGTCACAAATGAATTCTGGAATCCCGTGTAGCCTAATGATCTCATCCAAATATACTCGTGTCCACTGCTCTAGTTGTATAAGTGGTCTTCACTAGAGAAAAGTGAGCCACTTTTGTCAATTTATCAACCGTGACCATAATGGCGTCGTGGTGATATCTCGACATAGGTAGCCTAACAATGAAGTCCATGGAAATGGTGTCCCACTTCCATTCCGGTATGGCATGAGGATAAATAAGGCCTGTTGGATGTTGATGCTCAGCATTAAACCTCTAGCACTCTAAACACCATGAAACAAACTGAGCCATGTCTCGACGAAGTCCTTTCCAGTGGTATAACTATCTCAAGGTAGTGTGCATCTTCTTCACCCTGGGATGGGCTGAATAGGGTGCACGATGTACCTCTACCAAGATGTCCTACCTCAAGCCTCCCTCTCTGGAAACATATATCTTTCCTATGTGCCTAAGAAGACCATCTACCTCTAAGGAAAAACCATCAAACTTCCCCTCAAAGGGTCTCTGAGACTCAATCTCTGCTCGTAGTACAATTTAGAAGTTATTAAGAGGAAGTGCTTTGAAGAATCCTACTCCATAAATTTATGCTCACTAAGGTAGCCATAACCACATTTCTCCATCTATTGAGAGCATATGCTACAACATTTTCCTTCTCCTTCACATGCTCGATCTCCATGTCATACTCATAAAGTAACTCCATCCAACGTTGCTGATGAGCGTTGAGATTGGGCTGGGTGAAGAGGTGGTGAAGACTCAAATGATAAGTCCCGAGTGTGAATCTCCATCTAAGAAGAAAATTCCTCCATTTAAAAAAAAGCATGTATAACTGCCACAAGCTCAAGATCATGGGTTGGGTAATTAAGTGCATAATCTTTGAGTTTGCAAGACTCGAAAGCCACTATTCTTCCATCTTACATAAACACACCTCCAAGCCCTGCTAAAGAAGAATTTGTGTAAACAAAGAATTCACCCTGTGGATCCGGCACTTTGCAAGAATGGGTGTTGTAGTCGAGGCACTCCTTCGGTGTCCTAAAGGCTCGCTCACATCTATCTAACCAAACAAACTTCTTCCCTTTCCTTTGATGGGAAGTGATGGGGTGTATAATCTGAGAGAAGTCCTGAATAAATATCCTGTAGTAACCTACTAATCCCATGAAGTTATGCACCTCGGTCACTATAGTGGGTGCTAGCCAATCCATATGGCTCTAATCTTGGAAGGATTTACTATGATACATTTCCCGTAAATGATATGACCCAAGTACTATACCTATGACTAAAAGAAAGTGCACTTCTCCAAGTTCTCATAAAGTTGTTGCACATGAAAACACCAAGAACTGGTGAAGGTACCCTCGTGCTCCTCACGTGTACATGATTATATCAAAATTTCATCTAGGAAGATGAGCATTAAATGATATAAAAGGTCCCGAATACCCCATTCATAAAACTCATAAACAATACAGAGGCATTCGTCAAATCAAAAGGCACCACTATGAACTCATAGTGCCCATATCTCATGCGGAAGGTGGTCTTATGAATTTCTACCTCTAAAATCCTCAGTTGATAGTACCCTGACTTGAGATCAATATTAGAGAACATCGTGGCTCCCTTCATCTGATCAAACAAGTCATCAATGCGAGGAAGAGGATAACGATTCTTGATCGTTACCTTGTTCAACTAGCGGTAATCAATACACAACCGCAAGGATCCATCCTTCTTCTTCACAAATATCACCAGTGCACCCCAAGAGGATACACTAGGATGGATAAGCTGTAACATCCTCATTTTATACTTTAGAACAAGTGAATTTTTTTTTTTTTTTTTGCATCCTGTTCTAAATACATAATTTAGAACTCACAATTCAAATAACCATTTATATAATGACAACCATATGCATTTGTAATGACTCTGAGTACCTCCGATCTATTCATTCCATGACTCGGTAATCTACCGATCTATTCATGAGTAATAAGAGTCGGTGTTTTTATTTAACACATTACTCTTGCGATTCTCTTCCCTAATCTGGGATTCGTAATGCTCATCTCGAGGAATCTAGCTGAATAATTGTTACTATTATTCATCGGCATCTCATCCCTTAGACTAGGTGAATTAGGACAACGTAATCAGAAAGCTTGCGATACTTTGGCCAAAAATTTGAAACATCTTTGTTCATGTCTCGTATTCCTTAACGGCATACTCGTCAATCTAGAATACGTCCTTCACCCTATTCATATGTTATATAGAATGTCTTATACCGACTACATCGGTCCTTCCTTCACAATTGAATCACTGAGGCAGATTAACAAGGTGATAATGTTAGATGGAGCCCACGAGGATTAGGGATATGATGACATACCGGTTCAACCTGCAGTTCAACCAAGGTGTCATGATACCCGAATCTCCTAGGTAGCCTTATAACATGACCACGTTCTTAATCGGTCCCGTGGTAACTCGTGTGAAATCAAGTGTAAATCTTAGCGATCAATGCAAAGGTGTCACCATAAGTCATCTCGCATTATTGTAACTTCGAGAAGATCCTAATATTCTCGGAGGTACAACTCTAGAATTGACTTATGTCATCAACCTTTAAATCCGCCTCGAAAAGATCTACTCAAGAACACGTGTTACGCACTTGAGTTTAAATTACTTTAAAGACTTTTCCCTAAGGTTTAGCCTTTCCAATCCTGGATTCTTCGCCTTAGGATGACCCTCCTCTATAAAACCCATTACCGGTAGAGATATTAAGGTCAAGTTCTTCATCAAGGAGTCATTAGAATACACCGATTCTAAAGCAATGAGAATCGAGCAGTATCTCATAACCTTTGCTTGAGATTGCCAATGAACTCCATTTGATTGTATATCAATTCTCTTAACTGATATTTATATCATACTTTTGGTATAAAGATATAAATGATTAAGAATCCAATTTAATATTGTCATGTTATCCTTAGGACTAGGGATTAGTAATTTAATCCAGCTTGTTTAGCGTTCTCTTCTAGGCTCATTTTTAACCTATCTTCTAGAAAGACAATTATTTAAATCCAATATTGCTTTTGCTAGAACAAATTAGAACTACTAAACTCTCATAAGAATTCAATCTCATTTTCATGAAAGGTTTCATTGTCAATCACAAAAGCATCCATATTATACAATGATAACAATGCCCCTTCATTACATAAACCGAAGAAGGTCAACTTTCAGAAATAGAATACAACACATAAGTTTCAAACACTTATTTCCATTCCTATCAAAACTATACAATTACATTTTATGCAACAAAGACATCTTTGGATACAATGCTAACGGAAAAGAAACATCTTTTCACATATAGTACATCCATAAAATCAAGCTGTAATTCATTATAAATCCAATAAACAATCTGATCAACTGTCGATCTGCATTGCTTTTACCTCTTACGGCAACCATCTACGTAAAAATAGTCAACATGAGTCGCTTCAATGAATCGAGCATGATAAGCACCAACTTTTAAAACAATTGCTATCCATCAATTATTTTCATTAAACACCCTGTTTAAATGAGATCGAGATATTCACATAAGTAAACATACTCGGACTATGCCCTTGTAATACAAAATGATTACAAATATGTAACTCTCTGTCATTGTTACAAAATAGTCTTAATCACTTTCTAATATTTCATCAAATATTAAGAAACAAGGAACGAATGTACACAAACAATCATTGAATCCAAAATCACAACATTGGTCAGATTGTTTCATTCTTCCAAAAAGGGAATAACATAACAATTCGGGATTCCACCATTATGTTACAAAACAATTTCCCACCTTTGTTAGACAAATATCAACAAAAATTAAATAAAGGAGAGAAAGGACCAAACCATTCATACTTCCTTTCACATAAGTTCATTACTGAACCGTCTTCACATATGAAAACATTCAACCAGTATATAAATGAAAAAGTTAGACAAGCCGCAAGCAAGATTGTTGTTTTACAACCAACTTCATTGCATCAAGCAATCTGAGGTTTCCTAAAGACTATGCCATGACGTCCACACAGTATTTCCGAAACATGCTCAGTCAAAAACGAACTAAATAAACGGAAAGGAACATAGCATATCTATTCTTGCTCAGTCTAAATCGGACTGATTAAACGGAAAGAACATAGCATATCTATTCTTGCCTTGGCACATGCAAGTCTAAGGTGTGGTACTCGCGACTCACCCCAACAGGGGAGAACATGAAATATTCAACCATACTCATGAACAGGTGACAAAACGCGATTGTCTCGTAAATCGAGTCAATAAGGTTCAAGCAATACAAGATACCTTCCAAAAGTTCATATGAATCCGAACAACAATAAAACAAATAATTGCATACGATTACATCCGAGCCAACAATGGAGCTTATTTAATCATCAGGCAAGCAAATCCGATTACCGAATTCAAAACAAGAAAACCAGCTGTACCTTGCCCATCTTTTACACAATTTTGCACTGATTGAAGACCTAAATATTCTCCTAAAGAATCTGTACCACAAAATCAATGCAACACAAAAGTAATTCAGAAAATAACAGAGGTCTTAGTACATGTCATTCCTTCCAACCCTTTGGTTTATCATTCACCAACTATTTAAACATATTCGGCTCAAATATAATATAAATCATTCAATCGACTCTCTAGTCGTCCAAATAACAACATTTATAAATCTATATATATACAAATCGATATCATTAATGGGTTTATACTCATTTCAAAACAAGGAAAACAATGAGCCTCTTCAAAACTTTTGAACAGCTTACACAAAAGAATGCAATGCATGCCCGGAAATCTATATCCTTAATCATTACAATCAGCAGTGAACAAAAGACCTGTTACCTCTACAAGGCTTCCACGAAGATAAATAACAAAACCCATGGATGAATCTACATTCTCAGCAGTGGACAGCAATATACGATTCAATCAAGAACTCCTCTGAGTCATCCAAATAAGTATAGATGTATCAATATTGTACACAGTCAACAATAATCCCGTTACCACAATAACAAGGAAGAACAACTTCCACTGGGTCGTAAAGACTATGGTAACACAACAGTTACCCGTTCACAAGCAAAAATTAGAAGACAAATGAAACCCAAAAAGTATCATTAGTCACTGTCAACAAAAACCACGACAGAGTTTCCAAAATTTCCTAAAACACTGAACAATCAAACAGGTACACCAGTATCCTTCCCTACTGTTTCACAACAGTATTGGCGATCAAAAATCGACAACAAAACAGTGGTCTATACCCTACACAAGTATATTCGACGGGTTCATGCCAAACAGGCCGAGCATTCATACCTTTAAATATATAAATATCTCACATATTTAAACCAGAAAGAATACACAAGGGAATAGAGCCGAAATTCGAATTTAACAAACACCCATCTAGAGGAAATTGAAAAATCGAACCAGAAGAGATACAGTACCAAAATCAAACAAGATCTCCATAGAAAATCATCCATTTTCTCAAAACATTTGAACAGAGTTGTTCTAATGAAATCACTTGAAAGACAACAAGCTATTTAAAGGTTAGGGCCTAACATGCCTGGATTTTTGATCAATTTTCCGAAGCAGACCACAGGAAGAGCTCAAACTTCCTTTTCTTTTTCCACGATAAAGCGACCAACAAAATTTTGCTGTCTCCATCACATATATATCCTCCATGACAGAGAAAAGAGCTAGAGTAGTTCATACTTGCCATGCAACACAAAGAGAACTGGTGCGAAGAACCAGTAAACAAGCAGAGAGAGAGAGAAGACCGAAAATCGCGGCAAGCCAAACAAACCCCGAAATTTCCCGTTTGCATGCCTTCTCGCGAGTTCCGAGCTCGACTTCCGAGAATATTGAATGCCATTAAACCAACTTTCCACTTAAACTCAACTTCCACCGACCGCCAGAATTGGTGACAATCTAATGAAAATTCATGCCCATTTCCAAACTTAGGGAATTGCCACGTCGACGTAATAGGTTATCCATTTGCCTAAACCTTCGCCATGACTGTCCCTCATCCTTATCCCAAGCATTAATTGCCATAGAAGACGCCGCCCATGGTTCGCACCCCTCCATAGGCCCCTTCATAATCTCCTCATTAGTTAGGTTAGTATCTTAGGTTAGAATTTAGGGTAATACCCATACTAACCAATTTACACATAGATACTAACTTAGGATATTAACACATAGCCCAGGTCTAGGTTAGATTAACACTAATCTAACCCCTAGGTTAGGTTTTAGTTTTAGGTTACTAACCGTTAATAATTCCAGTAAGGTATAACATTTTATATGCCAAGAAAAGACCCATAATCATGCATCTCCGAGCAGGATTCACTCCTATACAGCCGTTAGGCTACAGGAATATACATGGCAGAATTATTACTTGGTCCACGTCCGAGACCTTCCAGATATACTTCGATATCGGGAACCGATTCATTTACCAAGATCAGCCTGAGTCGTTCTCCTGACCAGCTTAAACAATGCTTCCATACCTTGCAACCTGTTCAAGGTCTGCGATCTAATTCATCACAAACAAATTTAAAGCATTACTTGGATCAATTCCACTGATCCAAGACTAGATATTATAGATGAATGTCTCTATAATTCATTCCGTGATCAGATTAATATTCAGACACAAAATGAAATAAATAAAAGAGTCTAATCATATTCTGACTCAGTCAAGATCTCCAATCTGCAAGGAAATTACAATACATATCAAGCATGATTTCTAAATCGTGGAACACATCCTTATACCAAAAATCACATATCAACACTTTTATGTCCAGGAGAAAGTAACAATGAGTTTAGGGTGTTACATGCTTCCTCTCTAAAAAGATTCATCGTCCGATGAATTACATATTAAATTAACCTTCGTGTCAATCAATTTATTAGTTCAAACACCGTGACTACTTCCATATTAAATAGTTCCAGAAATCAATGTCACAACACATTTATTCAACCTGAATAAAGTCTGCCTTAATCTGGCTTTCATAAATACTTAAAAACAATCAGTTCATAAAAGTATATTTTTGTCACAGCAGTTTTCTACATTGCAAAAAGAGAAGGAAAAGCAATTTTCATCTCTTCCAGATTTTCCCAAGTTGCACTTTCTTCGCTAAACTGGTCCCACTGGACCTTACATTGCTATATATCACGATTTCTCAAATGCAATTGGCGAGTTTCCAGCACTCTTGTGGGTTTAACCACGATTATTCCTGGGTCTTGGACCTGCAAGGAATTCCAATTTAAAACATGTGATAGATCTGAAACGTATTTCTTAAGCAAAGAAATATGGAAAACATCATGCATGCGAGATAAAGCGGTGGAAATGCTAAACGATAGGCTACGAGATTGATTATTTCGATAATATCGAAAGGTCCCACAAATCGTGGTGATAACTTGGCAGCCTTGCCAAAAGTTATAGAACTCTTTCGGGTTTAACATGCAGAAAAACCTTATCACCAAGCTCAAACTTTCTATCAACCCTCTTAAGGTCAGATAGCTCTTTCGTTTATCCGCTTCCTTTAATCGTTCGCGAATCAGCTTAACTTGTTGTTCCATTTCGTGAGAATCTGCTGGTCCAATTACCACTCTATCCTCAACACTGTCCCAACTTACAGGGGTTCTGCACTTTCTTCCATAAAGTGCCTCAAATGGTGCCATCTTAAGAGATGAGTGGTAAGTGTTGTTGTATGCGAACTCAACTAATGGAAGATACTCTTCCCATTTATACTGTTGATCCATGCAATACATTCGCAACATGTCCTCCAACACTTGATTTACCCTCTCGGTTTGCCCATCATCCGCTTTACGGATGATATGCGTAAGCTGAAGTTTAGTTTTGTTCCTAGGGCTGCGTTAAGCATTTGCCAAAACCTTGACGTCATTCTAGGATCCCTGTCAGATATAATCAGTTCTGGTACACCATGCAATCTGAAAATTTCATGTACGAACCTCTTGGCCAGCACTGGTGAATCATCCTTTAGATTTCCAGTGATGAAATGAGCTACCTTAGTCAGTTTATCTACAACTACCAGGATAACATCATGCTTATTCCTGGACATAGGTAGTCCTTGTACAAAATCCATGGTTATTACTTGCCATTTGTACTGCGGTATGCTATGAGGATATAACAGTCCAGCAGGGTGCATATGCTCTGCCTTCACCCGCTGACATTCCAGGCAATGAGTCACAAAATTTATCACATCCTTTTTCATACCTTTCCAGAAGTATTGCTGTTTCAAATCAGCTAGCATTTTTGTGATACCTGGGTGTCCAGAGAAAGGTGAATTATGAAATTCAACTAACAACTTCTTTCTCAAATCATTCAGCACAGGTACATATACCCTATTTTCATAACACAAGATTCCTTCATTATCAAAATGAAAACCTTCATACCTTTTATCTTTAGGTTCTCGCAAAGAAGCGCTGCTTTTACTTGCTGAAAATATGCATCCGATTCTGAGGCACTTTTTACCTCGTCTTTAAACTAAGTTCTTAATGTTATAAGAGCAGAAATGTGCCTCCTACGACTTAGAGCATCAACTACCCGATTCTCCTTCCCTTTGATATAACTTATATCAAAGTCATATTGTGATAAAAATTCTAACCACCTTCTCTGTCTAGCATTGATTGGGTGAGTAAAAATATATTTCAGTCCCAAGTGATGGTCTTCAACTCAAAAGGTTTCCCAAGTAAATAGTGTCTCCAGGAATTGAAGTGCATGAACAATGGCAGCAAGTTCCAAATCATGAGGGGCATAATTCAGCTCATGTATCTTAAGTTTTCTACTTTCATAAGCAATGACTTGATCATTTTGTAGCAAAACACCTCCAAGGCCTTCCCCAGAAGCATCCGTTACAACAGTAAAATTCCCATTAGGGTCTGGTACAGCTAAAATAGGTGTAGAAGTCAACTGGTCTTTTAGACTTTTGAAAGCCGCTTCGCACTTGTCATTCCACATGAATTATCTTCTTTTGTAAAGAAGTTATTGGTGCAGCTAATTTAGAAAAATCCTTTACAAATTTTCTATAGTAACCTGCAAGACCCATGAAGCTTCTTACTTCATGTACATTCTTTGGCGCAGGCCATTCAGTTATTGCCACTATTTTTGAAGGATCTACAGAATTCCTTCTTTACTTATGACATGGCCCAAATAGTGAACTTCGAATCATAGAAAGAACATTTGGATAACTTACCATACAACTTCCTCTTTCTCAAAATTCCCAAAACTATCTTCAAATGCTCATTGTGCTCTTCAATGCTCTTAGAATAAATGAGAATATCGCCCAAGAATACAAGCACAAACTTGTCGGTATTCTTGAAAAATATTGTTCATTAAATTCATAAAGGCTGCAGTGCATTAGTTAACCCAAAAGGGTAGAATCGTAAATTCATAATGTCCGTACCTTGTTCGGAAAGCTGTTTTATGAATATATTCCTATTTAATCCTTAATCGATGATAACCGGATCGAAGGTCTATCTTAGAATAAACCGCTGCTCCACATCATCGATCAAACAGATCATCGATCCTAGGAGTGGATATCGGTTCTTGATTGTTGCTTTGTTCAACATCCGATAATCAATACACAGCCTTAGTGTTCCATCCTTCTTTTTACAAATATCACAGGTGCTCCCCAAGGTGAAACACTTGGTCTAATCAATCCTTTAGACAAAAGCTCTTGTAACTGTGCCTTAAGCTCGACTAACTCAGTAGTAGTCATCCGATAAGGCACCTTGGAAATAGGTTCCGTTCCGGGCTTGATTTCAATGGTGAAATCAAATTCTCTCTTGGGTGGTAACTTGAGTAATTCTTCAGAAAACATCCCTGAAACTTTGTAACAGTGGATTTTGCTTCATGTAATCACCATCTTCTTCTGAAGATTCAGATATCTTTACTGCATAAAGAGTACATCCTTTATTCTTAGCCTTTTTAAGCTGCATAGCTGACAGTTTTCTAACTGAAATTTCCCGTTTCACACCTTGAATCTCTACTGATTCCAGCTGATCATCTAAACATTTTATGTTCTTTTCATAGCAATCTACCTTTGCTTTATGGTCAGCTAACCAATTGACACCAATAATAATGTCATACGATCCCAAAGGTGTAACATAGAGATCAACTTCCGTGGAGAAATTAGGTAAATCAAGGACTGCTCCAAAAAGACACATACTCACTGTATGAACAAAATTATTATCATACTCTACAGTCCAAGATTTATCTATTTTCCTAGCTTTTCTTTTAAGTTTAGAAGCAAGTTTATTAGAAATAAAACATTCAAGAGCTCCGGTATAAAAAGAATAGTGACAGGTATGCCGAATAACTTACCCGGAACTTCTATAGGTGTTGCTTGCTTTTCACTGACTTGCTTGTCAAGCAGCAACATGTATCTTATGTTGCTGATTACGATCATCCTTCTTCAAAGGACATTGATTCGCATAGTGGTCCTTGCCACAATTGTAGCAGCCTCCTACAGGTCCCTTCTTAGGCTCAGCATTACCTCCAGCCTTGTAATTGTCACGCTGTCCTCCATAGGACTTCTGTCCATTATTATAATTTTTAGCAAAATTATCCTTCACGTTTCCAGCAGGCTTATTTACTGCCGCTTTCTTATTATTATCTCCTGGAAACTTACTCTTGTTTCCAAACTTTTTCCATGGTCCTTTTCTGGGTGCAAGAGAGGTTGAAGAAGGGTTTGCAGTCTTCTTCCGCACTTCCTCCTTATGAGCAGAAATAGCCTTTAATTTCTATTCTTGCCTTATGGCCTTTTCAACAACTCCTTCCATAGTGGTTGGGCTGTGAACATCGACCTCTCCCCCTATCACGGGATTCAATCCCATGATGAATTTCCGTATCCTGAACTTTTCGTCAGTTTGATACTACGGTACATACTTGAGGAGTTTTGTAAACCGCTCCCTGTAATTCGCTTGTTAGCTTCCCTTGAGCTAAGTTCGAATTCTCGTCATTTTCTCGATCATAGAAAAGTTGTGGCAGCCACCATTGCCTAAAATAGCCTTTAAATTGATCCCAAGTAATATTGGTCTCATCAATGTTTAGCTCAGATTTTCGGCTATCCCACCACGAAGACGCTTCGTGAGAAAGCGATAGGCTCCCAAATAGCTTTGGTTTCCTCGAGAAGTTCCTTATTGCAAAGTACTTCTCCATTTTTCACGAGTTCTCGCTCCATCTCCTAATGTGGTGCCATCATACTTAGGTGGACTTATCCTTTTTATATCATTAGTGAGTTCTCACGCTAATCTGGCCTTTTTGTTTTCTGGTTGGACAGGTGCATTCACAGCATTAACATCAACACCCGTGTCGGGGTTGTCCTCAGGAGGTTGCTGATTATTATTATCAGCTTCTTCATCCTCCTCATTTCCCATCACCTGTTGTTCAAGTACAGCCAAGCGATCTCTTGTGTCCAACAGGGCAGCAAGGATCTCATCAAGTTTCTGGGTTGTTGCCGCTCCTCCTTCAGGTGGAGCATTATTCGCAACGTTCCCCCTTGTTCTAACCATTTTCTGTTACAAGAAAATTCAGGTTTTTATCAGATTATGGACTCAATAGGTCCAAGAGCTGCAACCTTCAGCTCTGATACCAAGATGTAACATCCTCATTTTATACTTTAGAACAAGTGAATTTTTTTATTTTTATTTTTTTTTTTGCATCCTGGTTCTAAATACATAATTTAGAACTCACAATTCAAATAACCATTTATATAATGAGACAACCATATGCAGCTGTAATGACTCGGAGTACCTCCGATCTATTCATTCCATGACTCGGTAATCTACCGATCTATTCATGAGTAATAAGAGTCGGTGTTTTTATTTAACACATTACTCTTGCGGTTCTCTTCCCTAATCTGGGATTCGTAATGCTCTGTCAAGGAATCTAATCGAATAATTGTTACTATTATTCATCAAAGCATCTCATCCCTTAGACTAGGTGAATTAGGACAACGCAATCAGCAGCTTGCGATACTTTGGCCAAAGATTTGAAACATACTGTTCATGTCTCGTATTCCTTAACGGCATACTCGTCAATCTAGAATACGTCCTTCACCCCATTCATATGTTATATAGAATGTCTTATACTGACTACTGGTCAGTCCTTCCTTTCACAATGAATCACTCGGAGGCAGATTAACAAGGTGATAATGTTATATGGATGCCCACGAGGATTAGGGATATGATGACATACTGGTTCAACCTTGCAGTTCAACCAGTGTGTCATGATACCCCGAATCTCCTAGGTAGCCTTATAACATGACCACGTTCTTAATCGGTCCTGTGGTAACTCGTGTGAAATCAAGTGTAAATCTTAGCGATGAATGCAAAGGGTGTCACCATAAGTCATCTCGCATTATTGTAACTTCGAGAAGATCCTAATCTTCTCGAGAGGTACAACTCAGTAGTTGACTTATGTCGTCAACCTTTAAATCCACCTCGAAAAGATCTACTCAGAAACGCGTGTTACGCACTTGAGTTTAAATTACTTTAAAGACTTTTCCCTAAGGTTTAGCCTTTCCGATCCTGGATTCTTCGTCTTAGGACGACCCTCCTCTATAAAACCCATTACTTGGTAGAGATATTAAGGTCAAGTTCTTCATCAAGGAGTCATTAGAATACACCTGATTCTAAAGCAACAGAATCGGACAATATCTCATAACCTTTGCTTGAGATTGCCAACTGAACTCCATTTGATTGTATATCAGTTCTCTTAACTGATATTTATATCATACTTTTGGTATAAAGATATAAATGATTAAGAATCCAATTTAATATTGTCCTGTTATCCTTAGGACTAGGGATTAGTAATTTAATCCAGCTTGTTTAGCGTTCTCTTCTAGGCTCATTTTTAACCTATCTTCTAGAAAGACAATTATTTAAATCCAATATTGCTTTTTCTAGAACAAATTAGAACTACTAAACTCTCATAAGAATTCAATCTCATTTTCATGCAAGCTTTCATTGTCAATCACAAAAGCATCCATATTATACAATGATAACAATGCCCCTTCGTTACATAAACCGAAGAAGGTCAACTTTCAGAAATAGAATACAACACATAAGTTTCAAACACTTATTTCCATTCCTATCAAAACTATACAATTACATTTTATGCAACAACATACTGGATATAATGCTAACGGAAAAGAAACATCTTTTCACATATAGTACATCCATAAAATCAAGCTGTAATTCATTATAAATCCAATAAACAATTTGATCAACCTATCGGATCTGCATTTCTTTTACCTCTTACGGCAACCATCTGCAAAAATAGTCAACATGAGTCGGGATTCAATGAACCGAGCATGATAAGCACCAACTTTTAAAACAATTGCTATCCATCAATTGTTTTCATTAAACCTCTGTTTAAATGAGATCGATATTCACATAACTAAACATACTCGGACTATGCCCTTGTAATACAAAATGATTACAAATATGTAACTCTGTCATTGTTACAAAATAGTCTTAATCACTTTCTAATATTTCATCAAATATTAAGAAACAAGGAACGAATGTACACAAACAATCATTGAATCCAAAATCACAACATTGGTCAGATTGTTTCATTCTTCCAAAAAGGGAATAACATAACAATTCGGGATTCCACCATTATGTTACAAAACAATTTCCCACTGTTAGACAAATATCAACAAAAATTAAATAAAGGAAGAGAAAGGACCAAACCATTCATACTTCCTTTCACATAAGTTCAATACTGAACCATCTTCACATATGAAAACATTCAACCAGTATATAAATGAAAAAGTTAGACAAGCCGCAAGCAAGATTGCTGTTTTACAACCAACTTCATTGCATCAAGAAATTTGAGGTTTCCTAAAGACTATGCCATGACGTCCACACAGTATTTCCGAAACATGCTCAGTCAAAAACGAACTGAATAAACGGAAAGGAACATAGCATATCTATTCTTTCTCAGTCTAAATCGGACTGATTAAATGGAAAGGAACATAGCATATCTATTCTTGCCTTGGCGCATGCAAGTCTAAGGTGTGGTACTCGCGACTCACCCCAACAGGGCCAGAACACGAAATATTCAACCATACTCAAGGAACAGTGACAAAACGACGGTGTCCCGTAAATCAGATTCAATAAGGTTCAAGCAATACAAGATACCTTCCAAAAGTTCATATGAATCCGAACAACAATAAAACAAATAATTGCATACGATTACATCCGAGCCCAACAATGGAGCTTATTTAATCATCAGGCAAGCAAATCCGATTACCGAATTCAAAACAAGAAAACCGGCTGTACCTTGCCCATCTTTTACACAATTTTGCACAGATTGAAGACCTAAATATTCTCCTAAAGAATCTGTACCACAAAATCAATGCAACACAAAAGTAATTCCAGAAAATAACAGAGGTCTTAGTACATGTCATTCCTTCCAACCACTGGTTTATCGTTCACCAACTATTTAAACATATTCGGCTCAAATATAATATAAATCATTCAATCGACTCCTCAGAGTCGTCCAAATAACAACATTTATAAATCTATATATATACACACTGTATACTGTTAATGGGTTTATACTCATTTCAAAACAAGGAAAACAACTGAGCCTCTTCAAAACTTTCGAACAGCTTACACAAAAGAATGCAATGCATGCCCAGGAAATCTATATCCTTAAGCATTACAATCAGCAGTGAACAAAAGACCTGTTACCTCTACAAGGCTTCCACGAAGATAAATAACAAAACCCATGGATGAATCTACATTCTCAGCAGTGGACAGCAATATACGATTCAATCAAGAACTCCTCTGAGTCGTCCAAATAAGTATAGATGTATCAATATTGTACACAGTCAACAATAATCCCGTTACCACAATAACAAGGAAGAACAACTTCCACTGGGTCGTAAAGACTACGGTAACACAATAGTTACCCGTTCACAAGCAAAAATTAGAAGACAAATGAAACCCGAAAACTATCATTAGTCACTTTGTCAACAAAAACCACGCATGAGTTTCCAAAATTTCCTAAAACATCGAACAATCAAACAGTACACCAAGATCCTTCCCCCTCTTGTTTCACAACAGTATTGGCGATCAAAAATCGACAACAAAATAGTGGTCTATACCCTACACAAGTATATTCGACGGGTTCATGCCAAACAGGCCGAGCATTCATACCTTTAAATATATAAATATCTCACATATTTAAACCAGAAAGAATACACAAGGGAATAGAGCCGAAATTTGAATTTAACAAACACCCATCTAGAGGAAATTGAAAAATCGAACCAGAAGAGATACAGTACCAAAATCAAACAAGATCTCCATAGAAAATCATCCATTTTCTCAAAACATTTGAACAGAGTTGTTCTAATGAAATCACTTGAAAGACAGCAAGCTATTTAAAGGTTAGGGCCTAACATGCCTGGATTTTTGATCAAATTTCCGAAGCAGACCACAGGAAGAGCTCAAACTTCCTTTTCTTTTTCCACGATAAAGCGACCAACAAAATTTTGTTGTCTCCATCACATATATATCCTCCATGACAGAGAAAAGAGCTAGAGTAGTTCATACTTGCCATGCAACACAAAGAGAACTGGTGCGAAGAACTAGTAAACAAGCAAAGAGAGAGAGAAGACCGAAAATCGCGGCAAGCCAAACAAACCCCGAAATTTCCCATTTGCATGCCTTCTCGCGAGTTCCGAGCTCGACTTCCGAGAATATTGAATGCCATTAAACCAACTTTCCCGCTTAAACTCAACTTCCACCGACCGTCAGAATTGGCGACAGTCCAATGAAAATTCATGCCCATTTCCAAACTTAGCGAATTGCCACGTCAGAACAGGTTAGTCGTTGCCTAAACCTTCGCCATGACCTGTCCCTCATCCTTATCCCAAGCATTAATTGCCATAGAAGACGCCGCCCATGGTTCACACCCCTCCATAGGCCCCTTCATAATCTCCTCATTAGTTAGGTTAGTATCTTAGGTTAGAATTTAGGGTAATACCCATACTAACCAATTTACACATAGATACTAACTTAGGATATTAACACATAGCCTAGGTCTAGGTTAGATTAACACTAATCTAACCCCTAGGTTAGGTTTTAGTTTTAGGTTACTAACCGTTAATAATTCCGAAGAAGGTATAACATTTTATATGCAAGAAAAGACCCATAATCATGCATCTCGAGCGGGATTCACTCCTATACACCGTTAGGCTACGGGGAATATACATGGCATAATTATTACTTGGTCCATGTCCGAGACCTTCCAGATATACTTCGATATCGGGAACCGATTCATTTACCAAGATCAGCCCGAGTCGTTCTCCGACTGAGCTTAAACAATGCTTCCATACCTTGCACTGACTTCAAGGTCTGCGATCTAATTCATCACAAAAAAATTTAAAGCATTACTTGGATCAATTCCACCGATCCAAGACTAGATATTATAGATGAATGTCTCTATAATTCATTCCGTGATCAAATTAATATTCGGACACAAAATGAAATAAATAAAAGAGTCTAATCATATTCGACTACCAAGAGATCTGTAATCTGTAAGGAAATTACAATACATATCAAGCATGATTTCTAAATCGAGGAACACATCCTTATACTAAAATCACATATCAACACTTGTATGTCCAGGAGAAAGTAACAATAGTTCAGGGTGTTACAAAGGCCCTTCTCTAAAAGCCCTCAAGTTGTAACTTAAGCTCATTGAGCTTCGTGGTGGTCATCTGATAAGGTACTCATGAGATAGGCTCTGCTCCAAGAACTAAATCTATATGAAAATCAATCTCACGTGGGGGTGGTAACCCTAGTAACTCCCCAAGAAATACATCAAAAAACTCTCTCAAGATGGGATGATCATCAAGTGATGGTCCACTAGACCCATCCTCTGATCTATCACTGACCGTAACAACATACATCTAATAACCCATCGCACACATCGCTTAAGCTGCATAGCGGAGATGGTGCGAATAGAAACGGGTCTCTTGACTCCCGAGATCACTAACTCAACTCCCAAATCATCTACACAAGCTATAGTCTTATGATAACAATCCATCCTGGCCCTATGTGTAGATAACCAATCCATACCCAAAATGACTCCATACGAGCCCAAAGGAAGAATACGAGAGATATGAGGTAGTGGTGAAAGGTCCCAAATCCACTACACACTCCTTAACTAAGGATTCCATAGATATCTTGGCTCTAAAAGCCATCTCAACATCCCAAATAAGACCTTTCTAATCGCCACCATCTTGCATCGTTTTACTAAAGATGGTGCAATGAAAGAATCAAAATAACTAGAATCAAACAAGATAGAGGTAGGAATACCAACAATGCTACATGTGGTCTCAATGACTGTGCTTTGATGCTCTGCCTAGTGGTTTTCAACTGCTGCATAAATCCTATGGCTGCATCCCATGTCACCAACTATCGGCTCAAACCTATGCCTTACCCATGTTAGGGTTTTGAGGAAAATCTCTCCAAAATGTCCAAAGTAACTCCACATCCAAAGCAACTACCCGATCCTCTCCAAGGAGTAGCACCACTATTAGGTGCTCTAGAAGTCTCGTGGCATGGATCCTAATGATTCGGTTGTGGTCTATTATGGTCTCTGCTAGTGAGCTCTTGCGATCGAGCTCTAGGTCCACCCTATGTCCTTGAGGGGACCCCAGGAGGAGGCCCCATGCTACGACCTCAATGTGCATCGGCTCTGTGGAGGTCTATAAGGTGGGTGGGACTACTACTTTTGTTGTATTCGTGGCCTAAAGGATGAATGTGAGGAATGCTGACCACCACGAGGAGGAGGAGCTGAGCCCCTCAATCTACTATCTTACATCTGCTGAATGCGGCTCTTGATTTGGTCTCTAGCCTGCTGGGTTTTACCTCGAGTCTCCTTTACAATATAGGCCTTCTCAACGGCCTTAGCTAAATTTTGTGGATAGTGAATCTGCACTGCACCTCTAATAACCAAATTCAGGCCCCAGATAAACCTATGAATCCACACCTGCTCATCCTACATATACTCTACATACTAAAGTAGATCTAAAAATCTACTCTCATACTCTACTACTGAAAGAGAAGCCTATTGGAAGTCATGGAACTCGTCAATCATTTGTTGGATGAACCTCCGTGATAAATATATGCTCCTGAATCTCTCCTTGAACAGATCCCAAGTCACCTGTCTCGAATCTACATGTAACTTCTACTCCTCTATCCTCCACCATACTCATGCTCCATCCCTCAGTAGATGGATCGCAACACGAGCTTTTGTGTTGCTAGAACAAGGACAAATCTTGAATTAACTGCTAAAGCTCACTAGTCAAGCCTCTTCCTGAAATCCATTTATATCACCTGAGTAATGTGAGGGCCAAAGCTTCAAGATCTCCATCCTCTAGGTCTCTCTGCACGTTAATCCCTAAGCCTAGGGCTTCGAGACCTCTCTTTATGCTCTAGAAATTTTTCACCCTATCTCCTAGGTGGTGACTCTACTCTGACTGACTCCACATGGGATTTCTCTCCTCTATGCTCCTCACTGAGTCGAGGAGATACCTGAACCTCGATAGAAGGAGCTCTATCATGACTAGCTACATGTCCTCCACCTAATCCTCCGCATAGAGTAGCATTAATATCCTAAAGGGTTTGTAGAATCTGATGTAAAATGGCTACCACACCCTGATCCGATGGTGGTGGTGGTGGTAGTGGTGGTGGTGAGTCGAGTCCCTATGAAAGTTCCTCTTGCTTTGTCTCCGAGCCTCCTACTGCAGACCAAAGTGAGAGTTAGTTCATTTTTCTTAGTTTTACACAACTTGCATGTTTACTAAAATATATAATTTCTTGCTAAGTTTTTTTCTAGATTTACAAGTGTACTAGATTAAATTTTTCATGTCTCAAGTTTTTAGTATGCCCAATGGTCCAAGCCTTTGAGCCACTGCTCTGATACCAAAATTTTATGCCCATTTAAACAACCACTTGAGACCTATAAACAACCTAGGGTTAGCTAGAAAATTAGGGGATAACTTTTTTGCTTTGAAGTGTCTAAAACCAGGTTACAAGAAATCAATTTTCACTAATAGGTTCCAGAACAAGACCAATGTATTACAACATATGTTTTCCTTCATTAACTAATATCAATTTCACAAGGTTCAAATTTTAGGGTTATATGTTTTAGTTAGGTTCAGGGAGTAGTTTACCCCCATGTCTCGCTCTTTGATAGGATCATAGATTTAACTAGATTTTTCTCCTACTTAACACTTCCAAAATTTCCCTAAACCATTCCCAATGGATAGGAAATTTTCTCACCTTTCTAGTGATATAAATAAGTCCTCCTAACTCCAAGTAGAACTCAAGATATATGCGGGCAGAGTTCCTAGGGAAAATTTTCCCTAGGTGGGACATGTGTCAAGAGGAGGAGAAAGCACCTTAAATGGGTTGGCAGGTCGTGGGGTGGCTTAGGGAATTTTTCCCAATGTGGGCACAAATACAACCATTCTTCCGTGCCTCCACGGGTCCCTAGAGTACACGTGTCACTACTCAATTGGTTGGGAGAAAACGACGGGCCGGTGGAGCGGGTTGAGGCTTTTAAGTCTCTTTCACCAAAATTCACAAGGGACTGAATTGGTCCGCGCCTCTTCCATCGCCATGAGGTCACCACGTGTCACGCATCGGTTACGCAAGGGAGAAAGGGGCAGTTGGAGATCTTAAGGAAATAAGCCGAAGGAGGGTTTCAAGGGCCAACCAGCTTGCACGGGTCCACACACTCGTGAATAGAAGTCTTCCGAGCAAGGTGGGGATTGCAGGCTGTAGAGAAAAAAGGGGAAATTTTTCCCCAATCTTTAAGAAGGTTAAGTTTCAAAAAGGAACCATGCCTCTACCATAGCCCTTAGAGGACACGTGGCACCCTCTGATTGGCTACAGGCTGGCGTAGGAAAAAGTGAAACTTTTCCAAGGTAAATTTTTAAAAAGATAAGTTAAAGTTCAGAAAGGGTTTGCCCTTCCACTGTGCCATGTGGCACCATGTGATTGGTTGTGGGCCGATGAAGTTTACAGTGGAAAATGGAAAAAATTCCCAAGGAAAAATTTCAAAAAGGATAAGTTTAAATTCGGTCTGCCCCTCGAGGTACCACGTGGTAGGTCTCGATTGGTTGTGGGATGGTGGGGGCCGTGGACTTTTTAGAGATATTTTTCCAAAGTTAAAATTTAAATTTTTCTAACAGTTAGATTTATTTGTTTTATTATTTTTTTGAGTGCCAATTTAAATTAAGACTTAAAATGGCCATAACTTGAGCTAGAAAGCTCAGTTTTGGGAAAATGAGGAATTTTGGAAAGCTCTCGATGCCCTCTTTACAAAAGATTCATAAATTTTGAAATTTGATGAATTTTAAGTGGTAAATTTATTAAAAACAACCTGCAAGGTTTTAATTAGTGAGTGACAGTTTTCAACTTCTCAACTTGGTTAAATTAGATCTCCTCCTTCACTCAAAGCATGTCAAAGGACATAGAGGATTGGTCTAGGGAGGGTTTACGGTGTTTTTAGAAAATTGATTTATCCAATTAATTTTAAATTTTATTTCTCCTACAATAGACAGAAAAACGATTGTGCAAGTTTCAAGTGGGATTCTATAAAGTTTTGAAGGTTCATTCTTAAATGTTAGGGCCAATTTGAGTTCTTTGGGACTTACTAAGTCTAAATTTCAATGTTTCATATGTTATTGTTTGGTGTAAGTTTGAACTACTCATTTATCATTAAAGAAAATAATTGTTAGAATGAATTTTATAAAAAGTGAACTATTTCTTTTAAATTTGTATATCAATTTTTTCATTTAAATGTGTGTATAGCTTCTAGATTAGTCTAATACATTTTCTTGTTAAATCAACCATTCAATTCTAAGTTAAGGTTTAGTTATGATTTCAATTCTAATATACATTTTAAAAGGAATACGACATTGTCTTTTCTTCACACACATTCTTCCTTTACAAATAGAAATCTCATTCTTCAATAATAATAAATCACATTCAAAACACAGTGCAATTTTGAAAACTAATGCAATCCTTTATTCCTTTCCAATAAACTTTACAATCTTTTCTTTTCCATTTGATTTCTAAAATACAAAATACAATGCATATTACATCTTTTACATTTATTTTCCAAAACAGAGAGTAAAATGAATCTCCTTTACATTTCACAATTCCAATTTCAATCTTCCATTATCAATACAAATGGTTTCACATTACAAATATTATACAACTCATCCACTTCAAGTGGGGAAGGATTACAAAAGCACTTGCTCAAAGTGAGGGATTTGTTGAACTATATATTCTTCTTGCTCCAAAATAGCAGCATGCTAGTTTCTTCATCTTTTCATTTGATCATAACAAGGATGGCAACGCTCTCCACCCAACCAAGACATCCAATGAGAAGGGAGAAGTCATTCTTCCTCATTGGACCCCGAGCCCCAACCATATTGAAATAAGAGATGGGAATCAACACATGGAAACAATCGCTTCCACATCAAAACAAGCAACATTCTTTTACATTTATAATTCAATAAGAACCACATTTCAAGCAAAAATAGCAGTTCACAAGTACATTTGATAACATTCACACAAAAATTAGGCTTGATCAAGCAAGCCAACAAGAGAAAGGAACTATGGGGAAACTACTTATGCCTCCCTATTTGGAATTGGGCATCCACCTAAAATCATACCACTAATATAACATATCAAATCCCATAAACCTTATGTCTCCTAACCCCTCCTTATGCCCCCAAATTTTCTCCCTTATACCCCCAAGAGTAAGAAATGCAAGCTATTTCTTTTCCAAGGTGGATCCCAATTGAAACTCCTCCACAAAAACTGATGCTCTTAGCATTCCCTTATCCCCCATTTGAAATCCCCATAGCCTTCTCCTACACCATGTCTTAAGCAGTCTACCCAACCAGCCAAGAACACATAACACATTCACCATTTTATACATGTAAATGCAAGAGAAAGAAAATATTCTAAAAGGCTCAAGTTCCTACCTCTCCATACTAGAGTTTGTTCCAAGCTCACAAGCTTCCCAAAATCCAAATACACTCCAAAATCAGCAATGTCCAAGCATGAAAAAAGGCTCCAACTCCTTCCATAATAAGCTACAAAAAAAAGCAAGCAAAAATGTGCCCCCAAGAGGAATAAACAAAGTTTCAGCCACCACAACCAAGAAAGGAGTTTTGAATTTGAATGAGAGGGAAGAGAAGAGGATGATGTAGATCCATGTGGCATGCCACATCATTCTTCCTCAACCCTAAGAGAAAATTTAACATCATGCACCGAAACATAATAAATAAAAATGAAAAATTCACTTACACGCTCTAAAATAACCCATACTCCAAAAGGACTGAATTAAAAACATGTAAGAGAAGTGTAATTAAAACTTACAATTAGTCATTTCAAAATGCAATAAAAAGGCCTAAATTTAACCTCCAAACCATAGGTATAGTTGGTGAATCATTTTTAGAGGCATGGGACAAGCTTAACTTGTCCCACAAGCCTCCAAATTTAGCCTCCAAGGACAAATTCGAATTCCTAAGAGGATGAAGTGTCTTACACTCTAAACTCTATCTTACATTCTCTTACAGATCTCTTACACCTTCTTACACATTTCTTACCATATTTATTACACACTCTTACCACACTACATTGAAGATCAACAACTTCATTAATTACATTCTTATGACATATTAATTTATTTATTTTTAACACATGATTATCCACAACATTACACCACACATAACAACTAAAGAAGAGGGTAACACATCACAAAATAAACACATTCAACATTAATAAAGGAATACATTAATAAATGCACAATCCATGGTCACATATAATGGGAATCCCCCCCATGGGAATCCCTAGCATAACATAGAACACAAACACACACAACAATTACCATGGTGACCTTGTTGAATTCACCTAGAATTTCAATATGGCTGGTCTCTAGTCCCCGACACTTTGTTGTGATATTTTAAACGCAAAATGCAAATACCTCCTTTGGTCTCGTAGCCATATCAGAACATCCAAAATGATATAAACAACATCTCAAGATCATCTAAACACATGAATCACAACAACATCAAGAATTCAACATTATCATTTTCAATTAATTAATCAACTATATCATCATCAATAATCTACCATACTAGGTCTACTAAAAATATCCAATGTCATACATCTAAATCAACATCTATAATATGTCCATGTCAAATAGTATATCATCATCCACATATAAAAATGTCTCTAGTAACCATCATGCATAATAATTGAATCCAGATCAATAATAATCCATGATCTAACATCTAACCATCATACTAAAACAAAACATAATAGTGTCCATAATAAGATCAATAGTATCAAGATCAATATCTAAAAGTGTCAAAGGGAAGTGGGCACTACATCACGCAACACATCTCACCGAGCAAGTGTCATCTTCTAGTTGTCAACTCACTCCCTACTCTTAAAATGTATGGGAAACTTGATAAACAACCACTCTAAAAGCCTAATGAAGGAAATGTAATCTCCTTCACCCCCTTTCCTCTACACGGTTATTATATGGAGGCATTAGTCTTACTTCATCTCATCTTTACACTCAACCATACGTTAATCCCTTCTCCACGAAACTTCTCATTCCTAGATAGGATTTGGTTTGCATAGACTTTCCTTTACCGATGCACTGGAAAGGACTTGGTTTGGGTCATTATGAACAATGTCTTCAATACCTACCCTTTTAAAATATGAGAAATCCTCAAGACAAATATGATCTCAGCTTCGAACACCATTCTTCATAACCATCATCATCCATAACATAACCCTTGACACTCTCATCATCATCATCAGATCCAATATCTAATGATGAAAACACCATATAAATTTGTCCTAACTTTTAAAATCAAGACTATCTCTTGTACCATTGACTTATCAAGCCCATAAAAATTGAAACCATTCCTCTTTTGCTACCATACATGATAGAGGAGGATTCGCCCATTATTGATATTCTACATTTTCATGATAATGATGCCATCCTAACTTATATAGAGGTTGATGATAACCACTTTCAAAAAACCCTAACCCCTAACATGTCCACACTCCTTCACGAGTCAACCATCGATGTTAATATTGGCACACCTCAAGAACCACACATTATTAAGATTGGCCAAGCCTTGACGCACGTGAATGCAGATAATTCATCGCCTTCCTATTTAAACAAAGTCAAGCCTTTGCATGGTCCTATAGTGACATGTTAAGTATAGACCCTAACATCATCATCTACAACATTGTCACAATCCCGACTACTAGAACTTTGAAACAAATAACTTTGTCAAATGCATCATCATGTTGTATCGCTAGTTAAAGGAAAATCCAATGTCTTGTTTCATAAAATTTTATATTACCTATTGATTATCCGTAATATATTTATAACATCATACCCATCACCAAATCCAATGGAAAATTGTCCATCGCATGGACTTGGAACCTTAACCTTGCTTTCCCTAAAGATGATTTTCCTCTACTCGGTATTGATTAGCTAGTTGATCATACAATGTGAGCATGAGATTCTATCCCTTATAGATGGTTTTTTCGGTTATAATCAAATCCTTATGACACATGAATATTAACACAAGAAAACCTTAATCACCCCATGGGTAACCTTTTTCCATAGAGTAATTCCCTTTGGTTTGAAAAATGCAAGAGCTACATATCAACATGTCATGACCAACATCTTCTATGATCCCATCCATAAAACCATAAATGAATATCTATATGATCTCTTAGGTAAATCTAATCACCTAAGAGACCATCTCATTTTACTTGATGGCATATTTGTGTGTCTATTACAACTATTTCTTTTAATTAATCCCGTAAAAGTCTCTTTGGAGTTATCGAGGAAAACTCCTTGGATTTATCATATCTATCAGGGGTATTGAATTTGATCCCGCCAAAGTCAAAGCTATCATTGAAATTCCCCCACCATATAATCTTAAGAAACTTCATAGTCTCTCGAGGGAAGATCCAATCCATTCATAAGTTCATTTCTCAATTATCATAATGATGCCAACCTTTCCATCATTTTCTTAGAAAGGACATCCACTTTAAATGGGATGATAATTATCAATGGGCCTTGAAGCTCTCAAACAATATTGTTAGAACGTGTTATTAAGTGCTTATAAACCTTAGTTTATAATTCATTAATTAATAATATAAATTATTTAATTATAAACTAAGGTTTATAGGCACTTAATATTACATTCTAACAACCCCCTTAATATTAAGTGGGGAAACATATGCCAACATTACTTGTTTGTATAACATGACTTACAAATACATAAACCATTAGTGAAGGTTTAGGCTATCATGTCACTTTTGAAGGATTTATAACACTTTCATCATGCTCAAATTACCACTTGGTACAAAAGGATTTGGAATCCATAAATTAGTATTGAATGATTTAGGCTAAGAATGATTTTGAGACTACATCTCACGAGTTTCTCATGGAATTTTTTTAAACAATATCTCTAGGAGCCTTTTATAACACAAGGACCTCCTTTACAAATAGATGCAAGCACACTAGAATATACACGTAAACTTTGATTGAAAATTTTACAAAGATCATAGGGGTATTTTTTTAAATTTTTGTACAAATGGATCAAGAAGAAGAAGATATCAACCGACCAGTCATTAGGAGGTGACATTTCCATGCAAACTCCCCTCAATGGAAACTCATAAAGGCCAAGAATTGCATGGAACTTAAATAATTTTACATCACACGGTGGCTTCATAAACATATCTGTGACTTGATATTCAAACTATAGATCTATATCACCACATAGAATATTCTCTAAGATAAAGAGCATATGAGTTTCTATATGCTTCATTCTCTCGATGTTGAACTAGATTTTTAGCAAGAGCAATACAACTCTGGCTATCACATAGAAGAGTAATACTTCCTTTAACTTCTATATGTATCTCTTCCAACATACGCTTTATTGGATTTGTACATTTAATGTTTTTAATAAACATAAATTTCTTAGTTTACCCATGGTTTTTTTCCTTTGGGGTCTTCCACGTAAATCTCTATTTTATGTGTCATTTTCATTTCTTGCATAGTTAATAATGTTTTATGTAATAGTTATTTCAATGTTTATGTGGTTGGTTTATTTATTATTCCTTGTCTTCACATGGTACCAAAGAGAAGGTATATAGTTAATCTTAAATTTGTTTAAACCAATCGGGTGTGTTAGTTAGGGTGGTTAATCTGGTTAACTTGTTAGAAAATTTTTATAAATACCTTCCCTTCCCTTTGGGAAATTACAATTTTCACATGTGGAATATAATAAAAATCCTTCGAGAGCTTTTACCCCTCACGTGAAATCTTGAGTGTGGAAAAATTACCAGAACCTGAAAAATAAAAGGTAAGGGTTAGGATTTGTTTGAAATATTTTTCTCGTGATCCTATGTTTCTAATGTGTGTAGGAAAATAAATGTAATTATTTAAAATGAAAGGGTAAAATTAAAGTTAAATTCAAGAGCTACAGAGAGACACAACTCATAAAAATAGGAATTTAGTTTTTCCTCTTTGGTTTATATTTTTACCCTTGTCCCCCACTGTTTAGATATAACCATAATAAAAATTTTTTCACCTTTGATACTCAAATTTAATTTCATTCATGTCCCTCGAATATGTTTTAAAATAAGAGAGTTAATTCAAGTTTGTAAAATTATAGTGTAAAACATTTGTATGATTGTTTATATTTAAACCTATAAATTAAGTTAAATGTTAAATAAAACTATATTATAGGCTAAAACCTAACTGATAATTTATAACTCTAATGACTATAATTTATATATTCTAAACTATACTTTATAAATTCCATTCTATATTTTTTTGAAACTATATTATAATCCTATAGTTTAAAATCCTAACCGTTGAAGAAATCCATGTGGAGCAAACATCTTATAAAGGCTTTCATAATAATTTTTATCTTCTATACTCCTCTATCAACGGTATATATATGTATAAATAAATAATTTAAAACTTTAAATCTAAAATTAAAGTTAGTGCACTTTATTTGGTCAATGGACCATTAAATTATTTGAACATGCATTGGCGAAATTCCTTGGTAAAATATGTTAATCTTTTCTGAAACCCCCACACCCCTCCCCTGCCCCGTGCCCACCTATGATATATATTTTTAAAAATTAAAACCTTCAAACCTTTGTATGGGTTTAGTGTGGCACGTTGAATCCTACACCACTTAAACCCTCTCCTCAACATGTTAAGTGGTGGATTTTGTCTATCTCCTCACACTTTTCTGCGAGGTCTCCTTGTCTCCCTCTCCCACTCTGGAATGTTTCCCACATTTAGGTACCATTGGACCTCTTAAGGATTTATAAGCCTTTTGACCATAGTTTTAATATGGCTTAAGAAGTGCATTTTGTTAGAATTGGGATTTCCACATTATGGATGGAAATGTGTATAAATTAATGAGTCGGATGTGTTCACTAAACATTTGTGACTCGGCCAAACTATGCACAATTGATTGAAATGGAAAGTTAATAATATATTATCCTAGTTCGAAAGAATTTTTAATTAGTTCAACTTGCCTAGTTGGTAAAACTAACTAGACCAAGCGAAAAAAGTTATTAACATTTATATATGGAACATTGCTCCCAATTTTTACATCTTTATTTTTTCCATTTATTAATCAAAAATTTCAATTTAATATGTATATAATTTAATAGTTGAAATTTTATAGTTTTTAAAGATAAGGAAGTATTTTTTAAAATAATACTATCTTTTACGACACAATAAGTAATTAGTCGTCTTTTATTCATGTAAAACTAAAAAAATAAAACTACGTTTCGATAAATCAATGTTATTGTCAAACTAACATATTATATATCTAGAATACTGGTTTGGTTTTGAGATATTTCTTTCGACATGAATCCATTAAAATACGATTGGCATGGTTTGAACAACGACAGGGGATTCTTAAAATATTATCACTCAAATATCATTTTTCTCATTTGATAAATTTCTTTAAATTGAAAATGGGATCTATTATTTTTACGATTGATAAATCACAGATGTTGAATTGAACTAATTACAACATCTAGAAGATAAGTTTGAAGGGGGAATTTATGGTTCGCAAACTCTGGACCATCGTGAATGGTACAGAGAAGGCTCTGACTGGAAGACCAATGACATTTGACAATGTTGTTGCATATCAATAGAAAGTGCAAGAAATAATGTCTCTTATTTTGTAGAGTGTCAAGGATGAATTCCTTCTTCACATAGGGAATCAGGAAAGTCCGAGTGAGGATTGGATGCAACTGGAATCAATGCATCAAGGTACGCAAGTATCAAAAATTATAAAATTGATTCTAGAAATGATGATGACTCCTATGAAGGGAGATGAAAAGGTAATAATATTTTAGCAAAAATTAAAAATATTAAGTCTCAATTATAAGCATGTAACTGAAATTTATTTCATGTTAAATTACTATACTTTATTAGTGAATTAAATAAACATAAAAGATTTAGGAATTTCATTTCAATATTGAATTCTAAATATCAAACTGAGCAGGACATCCCTTATTTGCAAACTCTAAGTGCTCTTCTGATCTAGGAAGAGAAGGTTATGACTAATTTTGATTTGAAAGAGAATTCCTATCGGAACTTCTCTCTCGTAAAGATAAAAACTCCTTATAGATTTAACAAGAATAAAAACCAAACTTTAAACCACCAAGAAAGATAATGAACATGGAAACTTAAGAACAAGTTTTGATGGTAGATGTTATAATTGTGGTAAATTTGGTCATAAGAAAGGAGACTATAGATTCAAAAAAAAACAAATTTCAAAAATCAAAATGGAATAAATGATATCAAAATCAAGATAAAAATAAGAGAATAATAATAGATCTAATGTAGTAACTCTATAAATTGCATCTATCATTTCTAAGTGAAAAATAAACGTTTTATTTTAATGTACGATATTAAATTGAAAAATAAATATTTTTAATTCATAACTAACTCAAAATAACTATAATGTTTAATGGTGTAATCCTTTGTATACCCTTAGAACAACAATCTAATCTCATACGCGTCGCCCTATCACCTAGTGGGTGCTTTGGGTGCTCACTCGAGACACATGCGGGTGCCGAGCCCCTCCTTTATGTGAGTTGTGTAAGAATACATCATCTATGACATATACTTAAGTGCAAAAGAATGGAAAATAACCATGCATTCATTTTGAGAACTTAGGATGAGTTTTTATACCAATGCATTCATAAAAGAGAAGTATCTAATGAATACATAACTGATTCATAACACAAAGGAAATGTACTAGGGTTGATGCCTAAGAACAACATATATATTTTAGAACGGGACCTTATATTCATGTTAACATGTTCAATAACCACATTACATTCAATTAAGGCCATAATAGACCCATATAATAATGCAGAGCAAGGTCATGCATCGAAACTAAACTACGTCCTTCATATTACAAGGATAAACACAGACCCATCCCTCTAAATATGCCATCACTCCTATATTTCCTCTAATCCTAACCATAGAATCCTCCATAATATTTTTTAGAGCTTCTCCTCTCTTACACTCTCACTACCACCATTTTCTACTACCCGAGCATCTCTATATATAGATTTTTTCCTTCACCGCCATGCCTTCTGAGGTAACATATCGGTTGCCAAGTGTCCAAGTGGTCCTCCAATGGAGCATGCTTCCTTTGATCCAATCTCTCCACTCTTTATAATGATTTATTTATGTATCCTTCCATCACATTCATGAATATTCCATTCTTGATCCTAAGCTGCCCAAAGTTGGTACCTTATCCACTCTGCATGCTAAGACGGGTCACACTTTTCTCATGTGTTACCTAGAACGTTGAATATGGCTAAGTCCCAAAACCCATCTTTTCTTACGCATGCACTGTGTGTATTCTAAACCCTACTAGAACCCTTCCATGCATACCTTCACCTCACACTCCCTTCTTAAAATAGGGCCCGCGCATGCCCACGTACCTTCTTGTACTTAGCCGATATTCTTGGGGCCCAACATCACCCCACACTATGCCTATTCTCCATCCTCGAAACACTTCTCTTCAATGAATAAAGAATGGTGGGCTCTGAATAGGGGAAAAAGAATGAAGGAATGAAGAATTGGGAGAAAGAATGAAAGAATGGGGAAAATGAAAGAGAAAATGCTTATTTTTGAAGGAGGAGAGGGAAATCCTTCCCTATTTCTACCTCTATCTTTTCCTAGGCATCAACCTCACTCTGCGCTTGCTAACATAGGTCTTTGAATAAGGTGCTCACCTCCTCAAAACTTAATTCCTCCCCTTTCATACTCATTTTCTCAACAATACCCTCCAATTTTTTCCCAAGTCATCAAGCGCATCCATCTGCGGGTGATCTTGGGGTATAATTCTTTTATTCGGCTTTGATCGAGCCTCGCAAGGTCTCGATAGCTTCTGACTTATTTTCTACCTTTGCTAGGATTTTATCTCTTTTTTTAATTTGTTCCCCTTATTTTTTCTTGAAACTCCTTGAGTTCCATTTCATGTGTGGTGACCAGGATGCTTGCCACTCTATCTCTATCAGTGCAGTTGTCATATGCATCTTCAACAACTTGACGATGGCCTTTACCTCTACAAGGAGTTTGGTATATGAGCAACGATCTCGACAACCTTCATCTTCTCTTATTTCTCTTGGTGCACCAACACTTCTTCTATAGAATCTAAGGAAAGTGATCACCTTTCCATCGTGAGGATGTGGGTCAAATCCTCTAGACACTACAAGGTTGATTCATATTTTTTCTCGGGCGGTGCTAGGTCAGGATGATTTAAAACAATAACACCCATAATCATTTCAATTTTCTTGTGTAGCTAGCTCATGCACCCTTGCTTTCTCCTCTTTTAGTTCACACCTTAACTACATGTTGATAAGATCTTCTTGCTTCAAGTCCTTTCTCTTCTCAATGATCTCCTTCTTTTTCTTCTCCAATTCCTCCTCCTCTAGAATCTCACTCTATCATTCCTTCCAAACAGTCTGGCCTCATTATCGACTAAATTTTTTTGAGAGCATTATAAACCTGCTCATTTCATAATTTTGAGAATTCACCAAGGGATTAACTCCTTTTGTCTCGAAACCTTCATCAACACTCCTTGACTTACTTCAATTTTAGGTTCATCCATGTGGGACTCAAATGCCCAAGATAACATCTTTGTGGATATACGCCTTCTTCATCAAATGAAGACATAGCCTAGATTTTTTCCATTGGTATGGTGCTTTGGAAGCGCATGCACGTAGAACCTTTCTTGGATCATTAATGTATCCCATTCATTTCCCTTGTGCTACAACTATGCCCTTCCCACCTGTTCATGTAGCCTTTGGGAAGCTTACCGCCAAATTGGGATTCCCACCCATGCTGCCATATTATTTCCTAACGCTTTCTTCTTCTATTTCCTTCAAAATTTCATTGTGCTTCACTCTAACTCCTACTCCACCAAATCCTTAATGATGCCCACCACTTCTCTTTATGTGATTTTTCCACTTGTTCCTTGGTGAGGCTTGGGGTTCCCTGATTTTTGGTGCTTACCTCTTCACTCACCCCTTTCCTTGATCCTCTACTTCCTCCTCATCATTCTCCTCTTCATCTTTTCCTCCCTAAGAGTCATGTACATTATATACTAGATGGTATTGACCTCATTTCGACTCATCATCATCCCTATCACCAATGTAGGCCTCTAAGATTTATGTTTCCTCCAAGTCTACCTTTTTTCCACCTTCCACTTCTTCCTAATTGGTGATTCTAGTATAGGAGATTATTATTTCTCCTTCTCCTTAATAGGAGACATCTTCCTTGGTGATTAATCATGTGTGAGGGGATTTTCATGCTCTAAAACCTCTTATTTTGGGGTATTTTCCTTAACTAGGGACTTCTTTCTACATGCATAAGTGCTAGGCTTCATGACTACTTCCGGTGCACTCCCAAATTGTGTGGTTTGCACACTTGGTGCCTTCTTCTCCTGCACCTCTTCTCTTTCCCTCTTCTTTGGTGTGGCATTTTTCTCGACTGTGGGGTATTTTGGAATGGAGACATCACTCTCTCAGATAGGAACCTTTCTCAAACTTAGGCCTTATGCGCAGATATACCCTTGTTGTAGCCCTTTCGATGATTGGTAGCATTATCAAATTCATCATTTATACTTCATGGGAGACATAATTCTCCACGTATACACACTTCTTAGGGTATACAAGCTTTCAGTACAACTTGTGGTGGTCTTGGTATACCTCACTAAGGTGAACCTTAGCCTTTTGGCCTCCTTGAACCGGTTGACCCCTACTTGGAAGTATTGCATGGTGAAGGAGAAGGGTAGCTTGCACCATGGGCTCTTAGTCCCATTTGTCAATGTAAACCTGCCAATGCAGAAATGTTGATAAACTGAAAACTCTACCTCTCCATCCATCCATGAGCATGGGAAACTACTCATGGATCCTCCATTCTACCCCAAATGTGTTGCACATTCATTTATACCACTTTTCTAGGTGCACCTTGAGAGGGACCATCATGGTTTCACAAGTATACTTCTCAAACCTTTTCGTGAGGCAAGGGGTCGTCTTCTGGATACTCCCAAATGAACTTCTCTGGCCCATCGGGCACTCTAATCTCTAAGAAGATGATGGTGAGGAGAATTTTTGAATAGTATCTTTTCCCTTTCCTTTTCACTACTTATGATCTCATTCACAATAAAGGTGGACAAGTTATAGATGGTCCCTTATGAGATCTTCCGGCATACATTTAACCATGCCTTGTTTACTTGTATCCATATTTCTTGATCATTAATCTTGGTGACCAAGCATGTGGCCATCCTCATAATAGGTCTAAATTTCTGCATGATGTCAAAGTACCGTGAACCCTTTTTTGTAGTCATAAGCCTCCATAGTTTCCTTGATGGCCTCCTTATCACTCAAATTGTCATCTATGGATTCTCCTTCACAATTTAGGCAGTGAATTTGGATATCAACTGAGGTGTTATGCACATCTTGTGGCCTACAAAGTAGAAATGGTCTTCATGTACATGTGACATCAACCATTGATATAGCCACTCGAGCTTTCCAAAATAAGGCAACTCATACAATTATAATAGCCTTGCATTTTCCAACTTTACTTTCACCTCATCGTTATATATTGGCATTCCATCTAGTGTCCTCTTGTTAGTTGGATGAACCAGCTCCAATGCCATTTATTTCTCTGTAGTGCTCGTGTGATGGTTGTAATCACTCATAGCCATTTGTCTCAAGTGTGACACCCACTTTTCCCAACAACACTCCATCTGGGTACTACATTTCTACATACCATTCCTCATTGGAGCTAGTGATGGTAGTGGTTTGTTTTCCTTTTCCCTTTCCCTTCTATTTCTTTGGTGAAATGGTCACCTTCTTTGGTGTCATTCTTCTTATCAAAGTTAAAATTTAAATATCTTTTTCTCTCTCTACTACTCTTCTCAATCTAAAACTCAACTCCTGGAAGAAATCCTTCTATCTTCATGCCCTAGCTGCCAAACCCTAACTAGGAAAACCTTCCACAAGATGGCACACTACAAACTAATTCTCCCCACGCCTGTGTACTCCTTCCACTCTAGTTTGTAGATCTACTCTAGTCATGCACTTATATTTCTAGGATTCTTCTTCTTTGCACAAAAATCTCTCTAGATGCCCTAGTTCACAAGAGCGCTTCAACTTTGTAATAGAAAGGTAAAATAATGACTTTCGACCTCATATTTATAGTTTTTTCTCCTCTCTAACAATAAATGTTATACCACCTACCAATGTACTTAACATTAAATGCATGGATTTTTCCACTAGGCCGACCTTAAGTGCCCTTACCCATGCACCCAATCCTACATGAAAAACCTTCTACAACCTTATTGGTACATAAAAAAATCTAATGACCGAAGACTCTTACATCTACAAACATCGAAGGCACTTCTTCTATCTTTTACCGATTTTTTCCCTCACCTACCTCATGTTGTTCCTGCACTCTTCATCCTTCATACGTGGTCTTTATTTACAACCTTCTTGACACCATAATTCATTATCCACCATTTTTCCCCACGTGATTTCTCAATCTTATGTGTTTCCTTCTACTGGGCCACTCAAATTTTACTACTAGCTTATACTTTACTTTGCATTAATCCACCCCACACTAAAATAGATGCACGGTCCTTTGCATATACACAACCTTAGAAAATAATGTGGTTACCAGTGCGCACAAGGTGTAAAATGAAACAAAAATAAAGAAAACAACAATGAGAAAGGGAAACACAAGAAAAGAAAAAACGTAAAGGGAAATCCTAAGATAACTGGCAATATTTCCTTATTACAAACACCAAGAAGACTTATTTATAGTAGGGCTTTAGCCTACTCCCATTGAAATGACTTGATAATATCATCCCATCTAGTGCTTGTAACTAAAAGTTCTGAATCAAGGATGTATGAGATGATGTAAGGTCCCAACCAATGGACTTTCAACTTCCCAGGATGGCGTAGAAAATTGGAATCATATAACAACACCATATTCCCAACCTCAAACTTCTTGTTTTTGATATGACGATCATGCCATGCCTTTTTTATTGTCTTTTCTATCTTCTGAATCCATCTAGCAAGTGATCTCCTTTCGTCTAATTGCATCAACTTATCAATCCTCTCTTCCAAGTGCTTGTTCATCATCTAACCCCCTCCTATGTGCTATAGATGGAGCAATGGTAACATGAATTCAACTAACAAAACAACTTCCATGCCAAACACCAATTGAAATGGTGTGGCCTTGTTCAACCTCTTGTAGGTTGTCTGTATGCCCATAAAATGGATGATACTTTTCATCCCAATATTTTCTTCCAACATCATAGATCTTGGTCAACGTGTGACTTAGTATTTTGTTAAATGCCTCAGTAGTTCCATTCACTTGAGGGTGATAAGGGGTAGTCTTGTGATGGGCCACCATAAATTATGCTAATATAATCCTAACCATTTCATTGAGAAAATGTGTACCTCTATCACTTTTTAAGCTTAAAGGACAACCATACATGTTGATTATGTTCTCCCATAAAAATATAGTAGTTTTCATTATAGTGTAATCCTTTGTAGGCATTGCCTCTACCCATCTTGTCAAGTAATCAGTGCAAGTAATGATATACCATGAACCAGTCCTTCATGTGGCTGGTGAAATTGGCCCTACAAAGTTGATTTCCCATTTTTAAAATGGTTCAGTGCTAGCTATTGGTGTAAGGGAATTTCATCCCTCTTTCTAGGTTTTCCAAGGCACTAGAAATGGTCATAGCCTTGTAAAACTCAATACAATCCTGGTAGATGGTTTCCCACCAAATCCTGCTAGTAGAATCTTTCGTACGGTAGCATTTCTGCATAGTGTCCTCCTGCAATCCCACCATGCACTTCCTCCATAATTACCACATGCTCATGTTCCAATACGCATCGCACGTAGAACCTCATCATGTCCTAACTTATACAAGATCTCCACTAATCAACATGTAGGGTACGACGTGTATTGCTAATCTACTTTCTTTCTAGAGCCTTCATCTCATCCAATGCCACACCAGTTTTCAATAATATTGTGATATCTTCCAAGTCTGAGGGTGCATGCCACAACCTAAACAGTTGTGCATCTGGCATGGTATCCTTAATGCTTTGTGTATCCTCCCCTGAGTTAATCCTTGATAAGTGGTCAGGTCTGAATTACTTTTTCCTAGTTTTACAACCACCGTGAACTCAAAATATTAGAATAATAGGACCCCCAACATATGCGCCCTTGTAAATAGGATTGTTCACTAATTATTTCAATGCCATGTGGTCTATATAGAATATAAATGGTGTTGCCAATAGGTACTGTCTAAACTTATGCAGCACATAGATCATTGACAGTGCCTTGTGCTTAGTAGTTGTGTAATTCTATTCCATTTTGTGTCAAATTCCTACTTACAAAACACAAGGGATGATCAACAATCCCCTCACCAGGATGTGCTAGTATTACTCCCATGGTTGTTCCTAAGGCATCAACATGCACATGGAAAGGCTTATCCCAAGAAGGAAAGCGTAGTATGGGTGCAAAGTGACAAGCCTATCCTTCAAAGTGTCAAATGCCTTTTGTTGCACCTCTCCCCAATGAAAGGCACTCTTTTGTTTTAGAAATTCCTCCAAGGGCATGGTGATCTTGGCATACCCCTTGATGAATTTCTGTAGTACCCCATATGTCCAAGGAATCTACGCATTGCACTTTGACTAGTAGGCTCCCTAATCCCACAATAACTGCAACTTTGGTAGGATCCACTAGTAAGCCTTCCTTACATATAATATGTCCTAACAGGGTTCCAAATGGAGTAGTAAAGACACATTTCTTAATGTTGAGGGATATCCTCAATTTCCGACATCTCTCAAACATCAGCCTCAAATTGTCACAATGGTATTTTACCAACCCATACATAGTCTAGTCATCTAAGTAAACTTGAAGAAATTTATGGATGAAGTCCTAAAATGCTTGTACCATGATGCAAGAACACATCAGCACATTATTCAATCCAAAAGGCATAACCGTGTAGGAAAAATTCCCCATTAGTGGTGAAATTTTCTTTCTCTAGTCTTCCTTTACAATCTTGACTTGGTGATACCCTGAGAACCCATCCATGAAAGAGTAGACCTTGTGCCCGGCCACTCCTTCTAGAATTTCTTCAGTAAAGGGGGTTGGGAAAGGATCGATGACACATACTACATTTAGGTCCTGTAGTCAACACAAATCCTTATTCTTCCATCCTTCTTGATATTGATGACCATTGGGATTATCCATTTTGATTCCTCCATAGCCTCAATGATACTAGATGCTATCATCTTGTCTATTTCTTCCTTGACCCATACATGCAAATTTGGATTCATCGATAAGGCCTCTTCGGATCGGGCACACACCTTCCTTCAACTTGATCTTCATCTCCCCAAGGAATGGTGGATGCCTTTGAGTTCATGGTACCCACGAGGGAACAAATCTTGGAACTCATGCAATAGATCAATGACCTTTGAAACTTCTTTTTCGACCAATAGTCCCCAATGATAGCTTCCTTAGGTTTTGTCTTTGTCCCAATGTTAACCTTCTTTGTTTTCAAGGGCTCATGGTAGGCACGTGCTTTCTCATCAATGCTATCTATGACTTTGCGCATACCTTCAAAATGGTTAACATCCAAACTTTCCATTTCTTCACCATCTACTACATAGACCATTTTTCCTTTTTCCTTTTCCATGCACGCGTGCTCAAGTTGTACTTTCTCTGATTCTTCTTCATCAAAACTTGTCTCTAAACTAGGTTCTCCTAGTAGCTCCTATATTCTATCTTCCGTCATAGCACTATCTCCCATTGTAAGGAACTTGATTACTTGTAATGCCTTATCCACCGATGGCTTTGTAATCTTATACTCAAAATCTTGAATGAGATCAGCTACCAACTCCTTCCAATTACCTGTTTTGATGATGCATCTCTCGAATGAATATACCATGCACATGCACATATTTGTAAGGTGGAATACAAATTATGCACCCATAAAAAAGGTGGTAACACTTTTGCGCTTCCCATCTAGGCATTTTCACATGCTTGGACATGAAATGAGGTGGTCTCTTTACCATGGTAGTCTTGGATCATAGTGGGCGCGTTGCTCTCTGGAGAACCTTATAGAAAATGAATCTTACCTTGTGCCATTCTAGGAGGCTCTCCCGATGTGTAGCCCACTAGTGCACTGCAATTCCGAGAAGGTTATAACTAAGCATTCCTCTTCTCTCATCCTCATTCTTCCATTGGGCCTCCATTTCTCACAAGAAAATTTTAGGGTATGCTCCTCTAGAGTAACTTGGCAACTTCTTCCCTCCTAGGTGCTTGATTGAGTGCACCTTTGTTACCCTTATTATAGATCCTCTCAACTATCACCCAATCAACTCATAAGTCCCATGCACCCAATTGTCACATGTCATGCTAGTGGTATCACTCAAGGATTGAGCATCTTCAAACTAGATAACTCCCTTCGTGGGATGAATTATCTCAGGATCTCTGATGGAGTGCACATAGATTCTGTTGAGGACTTCCTCTCCTAAGGGATCAGTATAGGGTACTAATTTCCCATATGTTAAAGGGATAATCACCCTTTCTTCCTTGTTCTTGAAGCTGATATACCCCTTGTTAAACTACAGGTCGGCATTGTTCTTATAACACCAAGGGCACCCAAGTAATGCTGGGAAATTATCCACCTCTGGCGAGTGCTAAGACTTCAAAGTCCCCAGTGAACTTAGCTCCTTGAATAGTGATAACCACATCTTTCAAGACTCCAATGGGCATTGTCTTTGTCTTGTTTTCCATATACAACACATTCGAAGATGGCTATAATGCGGGTCTTCCCATTTGATTCCATGCATCCAAGGTAAGAACATTGACCTCTAATCTTTTTCGATGAGGATATTGGTTAGAAGCCACCCATAAAAAACTATATTTAATGTAATCTCCTTATTATAGTCAAGGTTGTGAGGAGGAAGGTTTGTATGCATAACCTACCTTTCAAGCTCTTCTCTAGCATGTGGTACCTTCCCTTAGCCATTATCCTAGCAAGGGAATAATATTATCTTGCCTTAACATCCTACATACTTCCTTGACCTCATCCAGGTCCTCCTTCAGAGCCTCAACATTCTTCCTTTTCTCCAACTACTTTGATTTCTCCTTTAGACATTGGATCTCCCCTTGCAAAACTCGAATCACATCCATAGTATCTTGATACAATTCCTTTTGATGAGTAGGATCTGGATACTTCCCATAGCACCAGTTCTTCCCTAACAACTGTTTCTATCTTAGCATCTCCTTGTGAGGGAAACTTCTACTTGTGTTGTTACCAACACAGTTCTAATCCCAACTCACGCGCCACTCTTAGAATCCTACCGAGGGTTGGTTGTATTTATACTCACCATCCTAGTTCCTTTTTCCTTTCGTGTAATGTTGGCTCATGTGTTCAAACAACTTGGGTCACTCCTCATACTTATGTTTTTTTCCACACCATGAGAACTACTGATAGGTCGGGACACTCACGCTTATAATGCTATGTGGATCCACAATTATAATAGGTTCCTTGTGGGAACTCACTTCATCCTCCGCCATGGTTACGATGACCACAAAAACCTCTTATACGCACTCCTCCATCGTGTGCCATTCATAATGAAAATCATTATCCTTTGAAATTCTTGCAAGACTAGTCTAACACACCAAGATCAATAGCATCATGAATTTGATCAATCAGTTTGCAATCCTTGGTATCATGGGTTGTAGAGGTACAAATCTTGCAATAACAAGAAACATTTTTGTGTGGATTGTGTGATGTAGTAGAGCAAAATATTTACATCATAATCCTCATGGAAAATCTCACAATCTACCGCCATGGCACGTACCAACTTCCGAGGGAAAATATCCTTTACATTCCCTTCTACTTCACATTCTGTACACCAAATCCCACTACAAACCTCATGTGTTGAGTTTACATACAGCTTCTCCAACTGCTTGGCCATTGCAGCAATTTGAGCCTCCAGAAAAGGGCTAACACCCAGTATCAACACTCCCAATAGTCTCATCACGTAGGGAAGCTTCTAAGTCCTCGTGCACGGGTCTGTGAAAGTCTTGTGTGACAATTCCCTTATGAATGGTGTTATCAATCCTCCAACAAACCATTGAGCATGTTGATAAGGGTGAATGTCATAGGATAGTTTTGAAAAGAGATTCTTGAACCATGCATCATACTCTTGTACACTCTTTGCCATTCTTTGTTGGATTTCCTTTAGGGTGGTGATGCTCTTTTGTTAAAATTTTAGGGATATGGAACTCTACTAGGAAGCATTCTTTAATGTAGTGTATTCTACCACTATTTGATGGGGTCATATTTTTTGTACCAACTATGCATGCTGCCCTTTCAACATTGTTTCAAACTGACTTACCTTCTTCTGGGGTAGTGATCCCATTCACATGCCATAGTAATTCACACTTTTGGACATGCTATGTAGCATCCTTAATGCCCCCTGTAGTCTAGTTAGTGCAAAGACATCTCAAAAAATACTTGTGGATGTGGTTGCAACTATTGTCCCTCCTAAGCCTGGAGCCTTGGTTTCCTCCTCCGGATCCACTGTTTCCTCCTTTACCACATCTACTAGATACACTAGGTCTTACTCCTCCCCCGACCCACAAGATCCACCTCATGTAGCTAGAAAATGGCCTAAAGTGTTCGTGCCTAGTGTTCCCAATGTCCCACTAAATACGCATCGATGGTTTATGATATTATACCACTTGCCACTTGTGTGTCCGTGCCACTCCCAAACACGATACCCAAACCTTTTGTATTTTCACCTTGTCTAAAAATTCCTCCAAATACGGGAATGGTTTTTGCAGCCATGGATGTTCCGAATGAGAAATTATATCTCCTAGGTGCAGATTAGTTACTCCCACCGATACCAACTAGGTTAACAATACTTCTCCCTTGATATGGAAAACCAAGCGCCAGGGGTTGGTTTCAGTGTGGTTCAGATACGTGCCAATGAATCTCCTTCCTCCATGTGAAAAAAATGTCATTAGAAGATGAAGGGACTTCTCTCCTGTGCTTGCCAAGATGGGGTAGCACAAATGGCTTGGCTCCAGGTTCCACATCCATCCTCGCATGAACCTCAAATCCTTCCTACAATATTTGCCTTTATAGATCCATCACACTTGAAACCTCACATTGTCTAGTCATCTCCCTTTCATGAGCTTCACTATACTTGATTCATCTCTCCTCCCTTTCTTTTCAGCCCAATGTCCACCATCCTCCTCCACCCTAGCCTCATTTCCAATAATTATTAGAGATGCTTAGACACCCAGGAAATGCCTCTAGACTTAAGATAATGATCAAGATTTTCATAACCAAAGGGATAACACCTAAAAATGATCCTTTAGGCTCCCTAGAAAACTCTTACTCAAAGCAACTTCGAGAAATAATACATAGAAATGGCATATTCTAGAGTATAACTGGTCAACACTCCTTTCCACTAGTGATTAACAACACGCATCCAAGATAGATCTACATCCTACAACCTATGGTAATCATCTTGGGTCCATACACAATCTTTACTACCATCTCGATCTAGATGCATATGTTGAAATCCATTCATATAGTTCTATTGGAAAATAGTAGAAGAATGTCTCGTATAACTCATGGTACAGGTTCTCTTCTACCCATCTATGTGCATCGAACTTAGGTCCAGTGTTGAATCTTTAAGAAAATTCATCCTCTGTGCTCTTGAACCATGCTTCAACACTTTCAAAGGTCAGATATTTTTTCATCACACATCACAGGAACCAAGATGTATGTCATTTCTCACAAAAATTTGAAAAGAGGTCCCAACAATGGAACCAAGATGTAGTCATTTTTATACCCTTATAACAACAGTTTAATCCCATGTGTGTCGGCCTATCACCCTAGCATGCATTGGGCACTCACTCAAGGAACACGCGGGTTGAGCCCCTCCTTTATGTGATTTGTGTAAGAATACATCATCTATGACATATACTTAAGTGCAAAAGAATGGAAAAGAAGCATACATTAATTTAGAGAACTTAGGATGAGTTTTTATACAAATGCATTCATAAAAGAGAAGTATCTAACAAAATACAAAACTGATTCATAACACAAAGGAAATGTACTAGGGTTGATGCCTAAGAACAACATATATATATTTTAGAATGAGACCTTATGTTTATGTTAACATGTTCAATAACCACATTACATTCACTTAAGGCCATAACATACCCATACAATAATAAAGGGAAAAAGATCATGCATTAGAACTAAACTACGTCCTTCATATTACAAGGATAAAAATAGACCCATCCTCTAAATATGCTATCACTCCTATATTTCCTCTTATCCCAACCCATATATCCTCCATAATATTTCTACAGAGCTTCACCTCTCCTCCACCCTCACTACCACCATTTTCTACTACTACGAACATTTCTATATATAGTTGTTTTCCTTCACCTACCATGCCTCCCGAGGTAACAAATCAGTTGTCAAGTGTCCAAGTTCTCCTCAATGGAGCATGCTTCCTTTTATCTTAGCTCTCCACTCTTTATAATGATGTCTTTCTGGATCCTTCCATCGCATGCATGGAATATTCCATTCTTGATCCTATAGCTGTCAGGATGACACCTTATCCACTCTGCATGCTAGATGGGTCACGCTTTTCTCATGTGCTTCTTGGAACACCTGAATATGGCTAAGTCCCAAAACCCATCTTGTCTTATGCGTGCACATCATATGATATACTAAACCTTTCTAGAACCCTACCCCGTGCACCTTCACCCTGCGTGACCATGTGCCTTCTTGTACTTAGCTAATATTATGGGGTCCAACAAATGGTTTTGTGAGAATGAACTAGAAGTAACTATAGCTGAAACACACAAAAATAGATTATATGTGTTTAATAGTTTAAATTTATTTTTCTAGTAGTTTATTCAAACTATTTTTCATTTTTGGCATGAAATACTGAGATCATTTATTTAGGATCATGTATGACATGTCAAGCCTTAATATTTCCACCTATGAAATGTGTGAAGGGTGCTTACATGGTAAGCTATCACCAAAAAAATCCTTCCTTTGTCAATTTTTGAATCAATATCCACATAAATCCATGGAATGTGTCCACATTTAGAGGATCTTTTTGATTTAGTGTATACTATGATTATTCTTACACGATTTGGTTTTATTTTAAAGATATGTTATCTATCGGTCTTATCACTTTTTATAGGGCTTGGAATAGATCATTAATATATACATGTTGTTTATAAAACATTTCTTAATGTGTGATTAGTGAAATATTATTATATGCATATCAAATGACACTTGGGGACGCTCTTGTGTTTGTATTATATATTTTCAATATTGATTGTATCTAATATATATTTTACAACATTAATATGTTGAATTTTTCAATATATTTATAATATAACATGGTTAGTTGTTAAGCATATTGTTATGTAATTTGTTATACAACTAGTGTTTAACTTTTACAAATGGTTAAAAGTGAAATCAGTAAATATTTATATTCTTATTATGATGTCTATATGGATATTATGAATCTAACCATGTTGATGTTGTGTTGGATATAAAATATTGGATATGTGTTCAAGTTTTTGGTGCAAGTTTCAATACTTAGAATAGTAAAAATTATTCTATAGTCTCCATTTCTTCTAAGCGAGGCAAAGTATAGAAGTGCAATGGGAGAAATGAAAGAAGCCATGTGGCTAAAGTAGTTTTTGGAAGAGATACACATGCAAGTTAAAGGGAGTATTCCTATTTTATGTGATATCCAAACTTACATTGCTATTGCTAAAAATCTAGTTCAACATCAAAGAATGAAGCATATAGAAGTTCATATGATCTTTATACGAGATAATATAATATGTGTTGATATAGATCTCTAGTTTGAATATCAAGTTGCGAGATATGTTTACGAAAGCCACTGTGTGCTGTAAAATTCTATAAGTTTCATGTAATGCTTGGCCTTCACGAGTTTTAATTGAGGGGAGTGTGCATGGAAATTTCAACTCTTAATGATTGGGTAGATGATATATCCTTTTCCTTTCTACTTCTGGTCTAATTATAAAGCATTGTAAAAAAATATCCTCATGATCTTTGTAAAATTTTCACTCGATTTTACGATTGTACGGTCCAGTGTGTTGCATCTATTTTCAAGGAGTTCCTTATATTATGAAAGGCTCGTAGAGATCCGTTTTGAGATTTTTTCCATGAGAAAATATGAGATGTAGTCTCACAAATCATGCTTAGCCTAAATAATTCACTACTAATTTATGGATTCCAAATCCTTTTGTACCAAAAGTTAATTTGATCATGATGAAGGTGTTATAAATCCTTGAAATTGATATGCTAGCATAAACCTTCAGTAATGTTTTATGGATTTGTAAATCTTGTTGTATAAATGTAACATTCCCATTTTAAGACATAGACATGAGGGAATTTTTTTTTTTGAAGCCATGTTCCTGTTCTAAATAATACATCATTTAGAACAAACATTCTATGCCAATCAATCTCATAACGAGATAACCATATGTAATCAGATCGACTTAGTATGATCTCTCATTTAGTATCGATTCAATCGATCTCTCATGTTAATCTGAACATAGAGTATATACTACGTATACTTGGTTACTTACCGTAATCAAGGTTTTGAGTGATCTGTTTAAAGAACCTATTTAAATATTTGTTGTCAATATTCATCCGACATCACGTTCTGCTAAACTAAGTGATACAGGACAACGTAACCAGCAGCTTGCGATACTTTGGCCAAAGATTTTCAACACATTGTCAATGTGATTATTCCTAGACGGCATACACGTCAATGGAATACATCCTTCACCTCACTCTTATGTTATCTAGAATGGTCTTTACTAACTTCTGTCAATCCACATGTCCAATATTTTATCCTAACCCAAATTAGTGACATAATATAGTTTATTGGATCACTCACGTTAACTAAGGGTATTTATACATATTCAATCGACCTAAGCTGATTGAATGTGCCTACTTATCCATAGTTAGAGAGAGTCATCCCCTAAACTAGATCTTGTTTCTAATTTGGTCCAGAAGGAAACCAAGTACAAGTCCCCAACATATGTAGGTCTAGATGGTCAAATGTAGAAGGGTGTTGCCACATGTCAACTGCAGTACTGTATCTTTGAGAAGACCATAGTCTTCTCAAAGGTACAGTTCTACGATGTCGTGTGTGCTAACATCTCGCCTAAAATTACTCATCAAGATGTACATACTTCAAGGAGAATGTTAACATTCAGTTAATTAGTGGATTATAGGTTCATTTTACAAATCCTTACGAGACATAAAAATCCACACTCCTTAAGTTCCTTTTCAAAATCAAATTCAAGTAACCATTTAAGAACTTACCTAAGATTGCTTTTTAAGTTCATTCAATTGGCTTAATAAATGGTTAACCAAAAATAGGACATCAATGTCATAAGATGCATTAGAGGCATCTTAACCATTCAAGAAGGTGTAGTAACCACATAGGATTACCTAAGTAGACTTCATTGAAATGAGGTCTAATGATTTAACGATCATTGCACCTTCCCTTTTATTTACATTCATTTTGAAAGAGGTAGAGTCTTCCTCTTTATGGTTAAATTATAGGATTTAATAACCCTCTTCATCTTTTACAATTTCTTTAGTTTTCTTTGCTTGTTTTATTACATCATATTACCATACAAAATTGTTTATTTAAAAAAACATCATACTCTTCAACTTATCAAGTTGTATCTTAATTAGGGATATTGAACTTAACTCCCTTTATCCAACATAAAAAAGGATGATCAATTAAGTATAATTTTTTTGAATAATATCAACAAGACATAATTTCATTCATTCATAGTAACACCCGAAAGTCTATATATCCAATTCAGGTAAGTTTTCAACTTTACATTAACTTTTGCAAACTTATATAATTACAATACTATGCATTTAAGGCAAACTGCCAATACATTAGTCTTCTTTCAACAAGAATACAATTTCCCTTATAAATTTACAACCCAAGAAAGAAATAAGGATTCTTCACAAGGAATCAAACTTAAACCAGCCAATGTATCATAAAAATTTTGCCTTCTTTTACCACTTACGGAATCCATCTGCAAAAATTGCTAGCACGGGTCAGTTCAAAGAACTGAGCATGATAAGTACCAAACATTAAAACTTCATGCTTTCTACTAATTGTCCCATTAAAACAACTCTGATTTAATGAAACAATTAATATAACAACATAAAAGCATAAGTAACAACAAGAGAAAAATAAATATGTTAAGAACACTGAATTCCCTTTGAAGAAAAGAACCAAGTATATTTCACAATATCTGCCTTATCATTTAAGTTTAAATTGAATGTATCAACTAAAAACAATAGTTCATACTATCATAATTTCCCATCCTAACTTCTTAGAATACAACATTAAGCTTCACTATGGACAAATAGTATTTACATTTCTTGTTTCACAACTGGGACGTCTAACCTCTTCCTGCATGGTTTCATCAAATGAAATAATCAAGGAAGACCAACAATTTCATTCGAAAAAAAAAAAGAGACTATCTCCAAATTACATACCAATGCCAAATTCAAGAATGAATAGATAGAAAAGAAGAACGAACCATTCATCTACAAATTTGATTAAAGTTATGGTCTCAAAGAACTTTATAATAGCAACCAACCACTCTTCCTAAAGCTCTTAGAGTAAATAGTTTGAACTAAAAGAAATAGAGTTCAAAACTTAAATAGTTAACAGGATACAAGAAAACCAAACAATAGAAAATTCATATCGAACATATCGATAAAAGAAAAGTTAGCTCATAACATAGAGTCCAAATTCCAAGCTACCTTAATGAATGCATACTTCACTTACAGCTCAAGACAACTCATGATTAATCACGGTTTCAGGGTAACGTTCAGTTCCCATTCAAATTTTTATATTCAAAATGAAGGAGACTAAAACAATACTTAAAACAAAACTGGAGAATCAATCAAGAATTTAAAGTTAAGCAAGGATAAAAATACAAGTGCAGTACTAAATATGAGCTCCCAATGATAGCCAATCAATCCAAAGGGTAAATCACGAGCACAGAAACCACTAATAGGTTTCCAAAACAATTCCACATTATCCACTATCCCATTTATTCGTAGTAATAAGAACTGAAATTCCAAGTTTATCAAAATCAAACTCGTATACTATTTTAACTCAAACAAAAGCCCAAAACAAGCTCCATGAAACACAAGTTCCAGTCACGAGAGTTAAGGTGAAATGTAGGCTTTGCATAAGCATTGGATCAACCGAACACAAGTTGCTTACAACTTAATGAACAAGAGCCCATAACAACAGACTGAAAACACAGGTCTCATATACAATAAAAGAAAAACGTAGGTTTATTAAAGGTCAAAGCTCAAACGAACATGAACTTACAATAGCTTCACACCCAAACTAAACACTTTTTTTTTCACACATGGTCAAAATAACTCTGTTTTCCAATGGAGTTAAGATCACCAAGAGGATACGGTACATCTCTAACACAAAAGCGAAACCGAGCACAACTTAACGAAACACGAGCTTCCAAACAAGCTCAATTCCAACATGGCCGAAGATGAACTTAGCAAAAACAATCTCTTTAGAAGCTAAAAGTCAACACGAATTTCATATTCAGTCCAAGTTCAACACAAGCTGTTAGAATACAAGTTAGATGGAACAAGAATAAAAAAATTTCAATCCTGACACGAACCGACTAAAATATAAAATGAGACACGGTTTTTACACAAGCTAAAGCTCTATGCGAGCATTGAATTCAACTATATTACCACAGATTTCACAAATTAGAACTTCAACAAAAACATAAAAGACCCAGATTTCATCGAGTTCTAATCATGGCATAAAACACGGGAATGAATGTTTATACCACATCACACTTCATACACTAGTTTCAAAAGTCATGCAGAGTTACAGAATAAAGACTTACATGCATGATTTGTTAACAAAAATCAAATGGAGTTCCCAAAATAAACATTATTTTTGCAGTGGGTTTCATACCCCAAATCCACAAATATTTACATAAACCCAAAAATATAAATTACCAATTAAATCACGCAAGCCAAGAATATCATAAAAGAAGAGTTCATTTAAAGGAAAATTTCGAAGAAAGCCATAAATCTTATTGGTAAGAGCCTATCATGTCCGATATCACTACTGCCAAATCGAAGGAGCTTCCAAGATAAGTTTCTAACTTCCTTTCTCTTCCACGCAAGATCAAACAACAAACAACTTTCCTCCGAATGCCTTTTATATTTTCCCATGATTGAAAATAGATCAGAAGGACCAAAAATAGCTACAAACTGCAAGTCGAACTGTTGGTTTGAAGAAATAGTTTTCCTCATGCAAAGAAAAATCCGGAGAGAGTGAGAAAACAAACAACTTTCCCAAAACCTACCTTCCAAGTTTCCAAGGCTATTTGAGTGCCTTGACCAAGGCCAATTAACTCCATTAAATGAAATTTTCTTGCTTATCCTTATGTGCCACCGCCTTCCAAATCCGACGAGCTTTAAGACCAATTCAACATGCGGTTCTAAGTTTAGTGGAGCTTCCACTTAACATTCCGCTATGTCCACTAACTCTTTTCATAACTAGCTATCCTACTAAATTTAAAACCTTATCTTAACATTCAATGCCCATTGGAACCGTCGCCCTTGTATATGCGACCATAGGCCCCCTCGTAATTAGTTTTTAGGTTAAATATTTTAGAACTTAGGATAGTTTAGGATTAGTCACCATAGGTCCCAAATCAATGCCTTAGGTAGTTTCCACATAGTTTTTAGGAAATAGGTTTAGTTTAAATTCAAAAACCATATAACATTAGACATCAGGTTAGACTAACCTACTAATATATAGTTTTAGGAATGAACTTAGATTAGTTCTCATTTATATAGTTTTAAGAATTAAATAAAATTAATTCACAACTATACATAGCTTAGGAGATAGGTTAAATTAATTTAAATAGGTTATCAACCTTTACAACTTCTCCTCAATTTTATTTAGCACTAAGGCTTAAGATAAAATAGGATCCAATTACACAATATAGTTGAGAAATAGATAATATTACCTAACTCAGGATTCCAAACCCTTCTTAAACCGTGTGAAATGACTGCATTATATTTACGCCTCAATGTTCTGCCAAGATCAACCTCCAAGACCAAAGCATAACCAGTCAACTAGATTGAAACATGATCACATAAGGTTAACAAACTTATAACCACAAAGTTCAGTCCATTTTGTCCTTTAATTTATTGATGTCAATATCCCGTTCGTTCAATAAGAAGATTAAAAACACTCCTTGGATCAATGGAATTGATCCAAGGATGTGTCGATTAAGAGTTAAGTTTCTGAACTCAAAATTTGATTGCATCTTGCCATCAAAAAGTGAAAGATGGATTCAAGGAAACCATTTTTATTTCAATCCAAAGGAGCTTAAGAACAAGAATGATTCATTCATTTCAAGTATGATTTCCTATAATCAAAATAACACATCTTTATAAGGAAAAATCACATGTCAACACTTGAAATGCAAAGGACTAATATATCATTGACAAGGGTGTTATAATAAATAGGTAATGTTGGCATATGGTTCCCACTTAATATTAAGGGGGAGTGTTAGACCATAATATTAATTTCTATAAACTTTAGTTTATAATTAAATAATTTAGAATAACTTATATTCTTAATTATTTAATATAAACTTTTGTTTATGTTTAATTGGTTATTTATTAATTAACTTATATTAAATCAGGGTGTTGTTTATTCATACCCCATCACTTGATATAGTTCGTGACCTATGGGGTCAAATAAATATGACTTCAGGTCTTATTGTGTTATTTAGCTCGAGTGAATGGTTTAGAGAAAAGTGAGGAAAGGGGATTTATTGGACTATAAATTTATTGTTTCTCATAAATTGAAATTTCTCAATTTTCCCAAGTGATTTTTTCCCTTTTAGGGTTTTTCCACGTAAATCTTTATGTTATGTGTGATTTTCATTTATTTCATAGTTCATAATGTTTTATGTAATCTTTATTTCAATATTTATGTGGTTGGTTTATTTATTATTCCTCATCTTGAGAAATACCTCCTATAACCACCCGTGTTCATGCCCCTACACAAGGGGGAGAAGTTCTATATTTACATATTCGCAACAAAGCATGCCTTGTGATCCATGCTTACACATCAAGATGAATAAGGTAAATAACATGTTGTTTATTACATTAGCCGCACTCTCTATGAGTAAGAAACTCATTATTTGAAGCCAAAATTTTTGTTATGTGTTATACTTCAAAATGTCCAAGCTTCATCACTACCTCCTCAATAAAAAAATTATGTTGTCACAAAATTCAGTCCACTCAAAACCATGCATTCCAAACCATATCATAATGATCACATTACTAGATAGCTCACGCTTATGAATGAATTCAACCTCAAATTCATGTCTCATAAATCAATTAAGGGGAAAGTCATTATTGAAGCTCCCCTTCCTACCAATGAGTTACCTTGTAAACACTTCTGTGATGAGTTGATTAACACCCTCAACCATGATGATACGCCACTTAAAATGACCTTATTCTTTGTTGGGTCCAAATGTAGATAAGGGGGAGGCGCTGCGATAGTAATAATTCCTCTTGGGACACTCCTATCTTGTTATCTTTCAAACTTAATTTTGAATGTACTAACAACATGGAAAAATAAAAGGATTTTTACATGGGAATTTATATGGCTACCTTTATAGGTGTGTAATTTTTGACATCTACGATGATTCATAACTTGTCATTAATCAAATCAAAGGAATATATCAGTGTAAAAATGAAATCCTTTAGAAATATAAAACCATCGTCAAATACTTACTATAACTCTTTCACCATTAAAAACATTAAACTACCCCTTGATCATCTAAAAATTTGCGAGACATGATGGCTTCTCTTTCTTCTCTCATTCTCTGTCACCCAACGATTCTAAATTATTTGTCTTTGTATACAAACTTGATCAACCATATTACACCAATATTGATCTTCCTACTATCAATCATATAGAATATGGTTCATTTAACACATGGTACACACAAACATACGAGTACTTATCCAATAGAAAAATACCTCCCAATATTTCTAGAAATGGAAAGTTATCTTTCCAAAAACTTTCATCTCGTTACATCATCTTGGGAGCATCGTTTAAAAATAGGATTTGATGGAATCCTCTTCCGATGTCTCAAAACTCTAGAGGCTCTTCTAACAATCTAAGATTTCCATGATGGCATATGTGGTGGACACTTAAAAGTTTAGTGTTGTTAAACACATCCTATACATAGCTACTCTTGGCCTACGCTTAATCAAGAGGCTAATTGTGACTACATTAAAAGTGTATCAAATTTCAACAACATTCCAAACTTACACGTGTTCCTAGCCATGATATTTAACCAACACAAGACCTCTAGATTTTTTCTCAATGAGGGATTGATCTTATCGACCTTATCAAGCCTCGCTCATCACGGTGACACAATTATATCATCACATCAACTAAATACATCAAAACGTGGGTGGAATCTATCCCCCTCATCTCTACTAAAGTTGATAAAATTGTTTACTTCATCCATCATCACATTATATGTCATTTCAAAATTCCTCAAAAAATCATCACAGATAATGGTAAATCATTCAAAAATAAAAAATTTAAAAACTTTACGATACTTATAACATTAAACTCATCTTCACATCACCTTATTATCCACAAGAAAATGGTCAAGTAGAAGCCTCTAATAAAACACTCAACAAAATCCTCATGAAAACAATCGATCAAACTAGAAGGGATTGGCATCTCCAAATTCCCTTCACCTTGTGGGCTTATAAAAAAACTTTCAAACTCCTACATTTGTTGCACCCTTCTCATTAGTCTATGAAACTGAAGTCATTCTCCCTCTTGAATTCCAAATCCTATCACTATGTGTTTCCCTCAAATATTTCATCTCTGATGAGGATTATCATCAAGAGTGTCTATCAAAACTAGAACTGTTATATGAACATCGTCTAACTACACTTGAACATATCAATGTCTATCAAGAATGCATCAAACGTGCCTATAAAAAAACTTAAACAACATGACTTTAATGTTAGTGATCTTGTTCTCAAATAAAACCAACATGTCACTAACATGGAAAAGATAAAACATGGAAAATTTTCTCCAAACTGGCTTGGACCATACATTATCACTCATAAATATGGATTTGGGGATTTTTGTTTAGCTTCCCTTGATGGTAAACCTGAAAAGGAGCCTCTCAACACACTACACTTTTGGTCGTTCCACTATTAACATATTATCTTATGAAACATTATTTAGACTATGATCTCCCTTATTAGCTCACACACCTTATCACTCCCGTAACGATATGGAATCATGTGCTATTTTGTCAGGATACCTAACAAAACCTTAAATATGAGCACCACAACTTTGTTCATAACATATTCCTCAGGGTAAAGTTCCTTGTTCATGGCTAGGGAAACAAGTTATCATTACTCCACGATCCCCATATCTCATCCTAATCAACAAGAAAAATATGTATGTGTAGCTTCCACACTCATTCCATCCCCTTTTAATGCTTACCCAGGATACCCTAAACTCAAAAGTCACAAATATCTATGGGTTGTATTCAATTAAAATGTATACTGATCCCTCGAAGGATGGATATTCAAAAGTAAATCATATCAACTAAATTTGTAGACCACTCCCTCAAAGGATGGATACCATTAAAAGCAAGTCAATAAAAATTGCAGACCACTCCCTTGAAGGATGTTTACCCATACAAAATTACATATCCAGAAAAGTACTTCCTGCATCGATCATTCCTCCTCTTAAAAAGGGCTTCCCACATTGAACAACCCTCATTTCAAAATAAAAATAAAAATAACACCTTCCCACAAAATATTCCCATGTCGATAAACTTTCTGTCAAATGTAAGATTATCACATTGATCAACTTGTTCAAATATAAAAAGTTTGCAAAAATCATAGGGAGTGTCATGAAGAGCTTGGTTTCCCATGCTCATTATAGACACAATGTTAAAAAGGATGAATATTATTACCCCATCTCTATCTATAATCCTAATGATTACCCCATATCTATCTATAATTCTAGTATGTTAACAATTTTAATTTATACGTTAACATCTAGTATAAGGATGCATATGCGGTATCATATGTTTTAAATCAGTTTACCATGACACAATATGTATGTCCAACACAATGAAGAAAACAATTTTCCACAGTAATTTTTTTACTCATTTACGGTGCGTGAATCATACAACAAGATAATTTATTGTCACGATAACATTAAAATCATATTATTATATAAACATCTACAATCTAAATCATACATTCTAAATATTTCCATAACACATCATATTACTAGTCAAATCATCATCAAACACATCAACAACAACCATCACATTGCAAAACACAAAATATAACTCAACATAACAAAATCAGATATAGAAATATATTAAAAATACATGTACATCATAGGTGTCTCAAAAACCTAGTGTAAAGAAAATATACATCATCAATGACTTTAAAGAATCCTTGTACATCAAAACCATATCTAGACATATACTAAATAAACTGGATTCTCATCAAATGAACACTCCTTGTAGTCATTTTTATGCCCTCGAGAATAACCTTCTAATCCCTTGTGCGTCGGCCTATCACCTAAGCGGGGGTCTTTGCGCTCACTGAGGCATTTGGGGGCACCAGAGAGCCCCTCCTTTATGTGATAATTATGAGAAGAATATTTCATTAATGAAAGATTAAGTGTGGTAAATTAAATGATCATGCATACATTATGAAAGCATAGTGTTCGTGTCCAGTTGATTCTCTATTATTTTGCCATCTTTCCCCTTTGTTCTACATGCTATAAAAAATGTTTTTCTTCAAACTTGGTGGTTTGCAAACTTTGTTACGCATTTTTTTACGGTTGTATGGGTGTCATTTGCCCATCACAATTAAGCTCAAACGAGGCCTCATATGTGGTTTGCTTCTAGTTAGACAAGGATCGGTGGGTCTGTTTGAAAAACTTAGCTTTTTTTGGCTTTGGGCAAAAATTTGCACTTTCCCCGCAACTCTGCGGGAGGACACGTGTCACATTCTCACGCGAAGTTGGATGGGAGGTTGGCGGAGAACTTACACATTTTTGTCATTTTTGGCGAAGGGAAAAAGTGTGTGGAAAGGCCAGCAGATCTACAATGGAGTGAGGGATGGACACGTGATAGGCGTAGAGGAGAGTGTGGGCCGCCAAAGGCAGAAGGAATTTTTCCCTTTTGGTAGAAAAAGCTAAGGTGAAATTTTGGAGCGTAGCCCCATGGCCAATCTCGGTGGACACTTATACATGAGAATTTAGAATGAGAGGGTGGATTTCTTGGTGACTTTGAAGTTTTAACTTCAAATGGATCAATGTCAAAACTTGGGACGCATCTCCTCTCCAATAAATGATGGACACATGGCGGGTAGAGTGGGTCGGTGGGTCAATGGAGGAAAAAGGGAAATTTTTCCCTTTTGCAAAAAGACTCAATGTGAAAATTTGAAGTGTTGGACCATGAACGAACCATAAGGGGACACATGGAAGGGATCAATCAGAGGTGCAGGCCCTCAGAAGAAAAATTAAAAATTTTCCCTTGGCAAAAAAAGGGGTCAAAACATGACATAAGCCCGTGGAATTTTAGTGATAGAGAGCATGACACATGTCAAGGGTAGAGACGGAGGTGCGGGCCTGCGGGGAAAAAAGTGTAAATTTTCCAAATTTCAAAAAAGGGTCAAAATGTGCATAATTGAGCCGTGATCCCAATGGGACCCACCATGTGCCACGTGTCATCACAAAAAATTAGGGGCGAAAGGGCGGAGAAACAATTCAAATTTTTCCATTTTTCCAAAAATGTTATTAAGTCAAAAAGTGAGCCCGAATTCATCCCCAATCATATTTTGACACATGGAAGGCCCAGATTAAAGGATAAAGAGTAGATCAAGGGTAACTATACATTTTCATTTTTGGCCACCATTTTTGCTCCGGGAAGTGTGGAAATACAAATTTTACATCATTTTTCACCGATTATTTTGTGAATTTGTGTCCTTCGTGCTGCGCAAAGATCAATGCAAGTGGTTTTAGGGATTAATTTATAGATTTGAGGTGTTTTTATAATAAATTTTTACTCGGCCCGTGTAAAACATGAAATATCAAATTATAAAGTTGCGAGAATCAAATTTTTCAATGATAAAGATGAAATGATGAAATGAAAGGGGTATGCATGCTTGGAGAATGAAAAATGTGCCTCCATGAAGAATAATGATCTATATATTTGTAATGATTCAACCTTTTTACACACTTGGCAATTTGTTGTGAATCATTAAATGTCAATTTCAGGTGAATCATGAGGAATTGTTGTAACAAACTTGATCCTTGGTATTATCTTTTCTTGGGAAAGAAGGCTCCAATGTGGCAAGAGATATATAATGAATTTTAAGAAATGCTAATGGTTGGAGAAACTTAGAATTTCATGGGAAAAATATGGGAAGAAGCCCATTCTTTGAGAAACCACTTGAGAACCATTTCTAATTCCTTTTGCATCATATTTGTATCATGTTGAGTTGGTTTCAATTGTAAATCCATCAACAAGCTCTAATATTGTTCTTATAACATTCCCCTACTGATAGATTTGATCATTTATAGATTATTTTGTGTTGTATCTTGGCAAAATTTGCATGCACTTATGTTCCATAATGTTTTTAATTTGTGTTTCTTGCTCCCATTACAGTCTTGTGTTTGAAAACTCTTTTGATCATACATGGTCTCATTTCTTGTTGATAGTTTAGTGGCATCTACAATCTCACATTCAAAAGAGCTTTCATTTGATAAAGAGATAAACAAATTTAAAATCACTTTACCTTCCTTGAATTTAGAGATTGTTGTAAACCTTTGGGTGCACCTTAGGTCATGATAAAATAGAGATTTCTGGATGCTTTTTAGTTCATACGCTTCAAGATTTTGTGGCAAGTTATAAAATATTGTGTGGAAGAGTATAGATCGGGGTTCCATTTGGTGCACATATCCTGGTTGAAGGAGTATCTCAACCCTTTTTGAAGCATTATGCTATGTGGGTCTTACAAATTTCTTGCGAATGTCCTCAAAGAATTTAGAAAATTCTAGTTAGTCCTGGTCTAAAATATCCCACAAAATTTTATTCAAAATAACTAATCCTACCCCATACTACCACTTTGCATTACATTTTATGTCAACAAAAGAATAAAATCCATTTAAAAAAATGCACAAAGAAAATCGGGATCATACCATGTCTCTGTGACCTAAGGCTTGTCTTGAAAGCATTTCCATCATTTAGTAGTGACATCTCTATTTAGTTTGAATAATGGAAAATTGATCATGTTTTCCCAAGGCCATCTTCATACAATATGTACAGTATAAGGATATCTCCACCTCCTTCACAAAGCAGAGGCTGCAATATAGGTTGTCTTACCTTGGTTGAAAGGCACAACCTAAAATAGTGAGGATTAGATCAAAATCCTTTGAGTGCCGTTAGATCACATCCACGGCTACAAAACGACATACATCAAGATCTATCTACCTTCAAGCTTCATACCATATTTATGATGCAGCTCGGATGAAAAGGAGAACAAATTTGGGTACCAACACATAATAGTTGGGCCTCAAGCCAAACCTAAAACACCCTTGCTCACAAGAATTCCAAAAGAAACTCCTAGGAGAGAAACACTTGCCAAATCGCTATTGTCTTGAGTAAAAATTACAATCCTCCTCATGGCCAAGCAGCCAAGAATCCATTGCCATCAAATGAATCTTCTTGTCTCCTTTCCAATGTTGTTACCAAAGAATGTTCCCTATGACATAGCCCAAGTATTGAGCCAAATCAAAGTGAGTGTTCCAATCATTGAGTTTCTTATAATTCTTGACCATAAGAAGAGAGCGTTTGAGTATTTGGGGTTGAAAGAAGAGAAGAGTATTCTAGGTAGAAATGTAAATGTTGTTGAGATTCCTCTTCTAATCATTGTTAACCTTGAAACACCACCAGTGGTAGAGCATCTTGGGGAGACACACGAGGTATATTTTGGGACATCCTTGGTTGATTCCCAATTGAATTTTGATCCATTCTTCACTACTTTGATCATAAAGGACAAGATACTTCAAAATTGTATGTTTGATTTCGGTGCGTCATGTAATGTCATGCCTCTACAAGTCATGAATGAGTTGGATATCAAAGAGACAAGTAGCCTATGGAAAATGTACTTCCATGGATTCAAGAGAAGTGTCGGTTGTTGGTTGTCTCGAATGGTTTGGTAGTGCAACTTACATCTTATCCTAGGAGGAATTTAAAATTGGATGTTGTGATTGTTGATTGCCCCGCCAAATGGGGTATGTTATTGTCAAGAAAGTGGACTGAAAATGTTGGATGGAGTGTCCAAATGGATGTCTTTTACCACCGTTCCCTTTGAAGGCAGCCTTGTCAAGCTCTATGGAGAAAAGAAAATGTTGCATCTAATTGAGGACCCAAACAATGCCTCTTATGAAGTATTATTTTCTAATGTTGATGCTGATAATTTTATTGGTTTTTGATGGAAAAGAACACAAGATGGATCAGTCAAAGTTCCTTGAATATATATGTTCTCCTTGGACCTTTCTATGTGATGGATCTTTCTCCAAATTTGGAAATGGTGCTGGTGTAATTCTGATTTCTCCTAGCTTGGAAGAATTTGTTTTTTCCTTCAAGCTTAATTTTGAATGTACTAACAACATTGCTAAGTATGAAGCCTTGTTCTTGGGTCTGAGAATTACATGGAAGTATGGTGTCAAGGACATCATGCAAAGGAGATTCAAAGCTATTTGTTAAACAAATAAAAAAATTGTATGCTACAAAAAATCAGTGGATGAAGCAGTATAAGCATGTAGTTTGGGATCTAATTGAGATGTTTGATTCCTTCAATATTGTGCACCATGATAGAAGTTTGAATGTTGCTACTGAAAAGTTGGCAGTGTTGGGGTCAAGATTTGGAGATTGCACCATTTCACCTTATTGTGAGTATAATGTTGAAGTGTTAACTAGGCCAAGCTGTCCCTGACAACATCAAGCATTGGAAAGTGTTTGATGATGATGCTCAAGTGCAAAGGTTCTTAGATTAGCATATTGATTAGGAATCAATGGTATGTAATACTGAAGGAAGAGAGAGACTTTTTTGGAAAAGATATTATCCAATTGAAAACTAACACCATTCCTAAAGGTCTTGTTGCTCTTGAGTCAAATTTTAGCAATGCTGATTACATCGTAAATAGAAACATATATACCTCAAGGGATGTGGAACAACATGAATTGGGAAAAAGGAAAAACCAAGAAAAGTTTGGTTGGACAGAAGTTTAAACAAAGAAGAAAAAAAGTCTACCTCCAATTATTGAAACAATATCAAGACTGCCTTGCCTGGTCATATTCAGAGCTGAAAGCATATAGAGAAGATTTATTTCAGCATGAGATCCCTCTTAAGAAAAATACCAAACCATTCAGAAAAAGAAAAGGCCAATTAATCCACTCCTCTCAATGAAAATGCAAGATGAATTGAAGAAACTAAAGGAGGAGGATCATTCATCCCACAAGGTATTCATCTTGGGTTTAAAACCTTGTTTGATCGATGAAAGAAGAATGGAGATATAAGAATTTTTGTAGACTTTATAACTATTAATAGAGCTTCACCGAAAGACAATTATGCTTTACCAAAGATGGATAACATGCTATAGTTAGTGACTGGATCTGAATTTTTGTCCACCTTGGATGGTTTCTCTAGCTACAATCACGTTGTTGTCAAGGAGTCAGAAAGATTTAAAACTTCCTTTACCACTCCTTAGGGAACATATGTTTATGTGAGAATGCCTTTTGGTCTCATGAATGTTGGAGCTACCTTTCAAAGAGCAATGGACGTTGTGTTTTATGGTTATAAAAATGATTTCATTGCAGTTTATCAAGATGATTTGATTGTGTTTTCGAGGCAGCGAGAAAAGATCACTTGCAGCACATGGAAATTTTTTTGATTAGATGTAGAGAATTTGGAATCTCTCCCAATCCAAAGAAGTGTCACTTTTGGGTGAAAAGGCCAAGCTTCTTGGTCATATTGTTTCAAAGGCTAGTGTCATGATTGATCCTAAGAGAATATAAGCAATCAACAAGGTGCCAATTCAAAGAACGAAGAAGGGCATCCAATCTTTCTTTGGGAAAATCAATTTCATTAGAAGGTTTGTGTCCAATTTTTTTGAATTGACTCTTCCTATCACATGCATGTTAAATAAAGATCAAGTTATCAAGTGGGAGGAGGCTACTATTCAAGCTTTTGAAGGAATCAAAGAGGCACTTAAACATGCACCTATCTTGGTAGCTCGAATTACAAGAAGCCTTTCCAAATCTTCTCCTTTACTTCTGAAAATACTATTGCATATATTTTTCTCCAAAAGGATGAAGATGGGGATGAGAGGCCTATTTCCTTCTTTAGCAAGGATTTACAAGCTACTGAGTGAAAATATACAATCATGGAAAAAAATCATTTTCCTTGGTGAAAGCAACAAAGGTTTTCATGCCTTATATTTTAAGTTCAAAAGTTGTTACTTATGTTCCCCACACCATGGTAAAAGACATCTTATCAGAGATGGAGATCTCAAGTAAAATATGTATATGGGTGAAAAAAATGCAAGAGTATGATATGGACATCCAAACCAAAAAGTTGGCAAGAGTTTTGGGTCTTACTAAGCTCATGGCTGAAAGTAACTTCAGATTGTGGAAGTGAATGAAGTAGAGGAAGAAAGGGCAGATGTTCTTGGAAAATTGGTAAGTTTTGAATGGTACAAGAATATAATATTTTATCTCAGACACCTATGCTGTCTTGATCATTTAAATAAAAATCAGAAAAGAGCCCTTAGGCTGGCTTCTCAAAAATACATCATCACTGACTTTGGGCTAGCTTGGAAGAACCCTGAAGGTGTCCTCTTGAAGTGTGTAACTAAAGATGAAGCTCCCAAAGTAATTGCTAATTTCCATGGGGGAGTTTGTGGAGGACACTTTGCTAGAAGGGTTATAACACACAAGGTTTTGAGAGCTGGTTATTAGTGGCCTACTCTCTTCAAATATGTAACCATGTTGATCTAGAAAATGTGAAAGCTACCAACATTTATCTAGAAGAATGAAAGCTTCAAGATCCCTTCCTTTGCATCATGTATCAATTGAAGCTCCTTTCAAATAGTGGGGGATGGACTTCATTGGTGAGATTTTAGACCCTTCTAGTGCTAGACATAAGTGGATCCTTATAGCCACATATTACTTCACCAAGTGGGTAGAGGCAATCCCCACCAAGAAAGAAACACACGAAGTTGATATGGACTTCTTATTGAATAATATCATATGATTTAGTGTGCAGTCAAGATTGTTCTTTGATAATACCATGTGTTTGAGCTAAACCTTTGATGATAATGTGCAAGGAATATGGAACCCATCGACTTATTTTTCAAACTATAATCCCTAAGGAAATGGACAAGTGAGTCCAACAATAAGAATTTGTTGAAGATCATTAGAAGAACCTTGGAGTTGAACAAGAGAAAGTGGGGTGAACAACTGAAATTTGTAGTTTGGGCTGATAGGATAACTCCTAAAAGAGCTACGGGTATGAGCCCATTTGAATTGGTATATGGAGCTTAGGCTTTTCTGCCCTTACATCTGCAATTATCTTCATTTCACTTTGTTCAATAGTTGGAAGATTAGGAGCTCAATCCATATGAAGTAAGGATTAATTAGATTGTGGAGCTAGATGAAGAGAGAAGAGCATCCCACTAGAGGCATGTCAGATTTAGAAAGAAGTTGAAAATATTGTTTGATAAGAAGGTCACTCCTAGGGCCTTCGATATTGGAAATTTGTTTTTGTTGTGGGATAGAAAAAATGAAGATAAGGGCAAATATGGAAAATTTTATGCCTTATGGATGGGCCCTTACTTCATTGATTTTAGAATTGGTCAGAATACCTTTTTCTCAAATATTTGGATGGGGAATTGCTTGAACTACCTATTAATGGAAGGAGTTTGAAGCATTTCTTGGATTAATCCCCAAATTTGAGGTATGCACCACTTATACAGTGTATAGTGTTTGACTTTTAGCTTTATTTTTGGTGTTTTTTCGGTTTGTGGTTTGCCTTGGTGTGTGGTAGCCATTTTTGTCGGGTTCTCGGCTGATTTTTGGTGGTTTTGGCTTGTGACGCCTTTTCCCAATGGATTATTTTGGAACTTGGTATACTTATTGTTCTTGTGGCATTCATGGGAATGCTCATCCTTGAGCAGGATTCGATGTTGGTGTCCATTTTGATCCTCTATTATTTTCCCATCTTTCCTCTTTGTTCTACATGCTCTAAAAATGTTTTTCTTCAAACTTGGTGGTCTACAAACTTTTTCTCTAGATTGAATGCTTTCAAAGGCTCAAAAATTATTATTTTACTCCATTTTGAAGGAAAAATACGTGCGTGCCTTACTGTGTGCCCTAAATTTCTAAATCCATGGGCCTCTGTCATTTTTTCCATTTTTTTCAGCCTGTGGAGCTCGTAGTTGCTCATTTTTTCTCTTTTCCCTAAAAATATCTATCCCCATGGTCGAAACTTGCATAAAATCAATTTCCCCTTATTTTTGACAAAAATCCTTCACCCATGAAGAAAAAATCAAATTCGGGCATCTCTGGTAAATTCTATGTTTTTTACGGTTGTACGGGTGTCATTTTCCCATCAAAATTAAGCTCAAATGATGCCTCATACGTGGCCACTTCTAGTTGGACAAGGATTGGTGGGTCTATTTGAAAAACTTGGCATTTTTTGGCTTTGGGAAAAAATTCACAATTTCCCGTAACTCCGTAGGAAGACACATGTCACATTCTCCCACGAAGATGGAGTGGGAGGATGGCGGAGAACTTAGGAATTTTTTTCTATTTTTGGCAAAGGGAAAAAGGGTGTGGAAAGGCACTGGGTCTGCAATGGAGTGAGGGATGGACACGTGGTAGGCGTGGAGGAGAGTGCCGCCGGTAGAGGCAGAAGGAATTTTTTCCCTTTTGGTAAAAAAGCTAAGGTGAAATTTTGGAGTGCGGCCCTGTGGCCAATCATAGGTGGACATGTGTCCATGAAAATTCAGAATGGGGGGACGGATTTCTTGGTGACTTTGAAGTTTTAACTTCAAATGGATCAAAGTCAAAACTTGGGATGCATCTCCGCTTCAATCAGCGATGGACACGTGGTGGGCGAGAGCGGGTCAACAAGCTAGCGAGAGGAAAAGGGAAATTTTTCCCTTTTGAAAAAGACTCAGTGTGGAAATTTGAAGCATTGGCCCATGAAAAAATGACAAGGGACACATGATAGGGAGGAATTGGAGGCCCAGGCCTACAGAAGAAAAATTGAAAATTTTCCCTTGGTGAAAAAAGGGGTCAAAACATGAAATAAGCCCGCGGAATTTTAGTGATAGAGAGCATGACACGTGTTAAGCACAAAGACGTAGGTGTGGGCCCATGGGGAAAAAAGTGAAATTTTTCCAAATTTCCAAAAAGGGTCAAAATGTATAGAATTGAGCCATGATCCCAATGGGACCCACCATGTGCCACATGTCATCACAAAAATATAGGGGTAGAAGGGCGGAGAAAAAAGTCAAAATTTTCCATTTTTCCAAAAATATTAAAAAGTCAAAAAGTGAGCCCGAATTCATCCCCAATCGTATTTTGACATGTGGAGGGCCCAGATTGAAGGAGAAAGAGTAGATCAAGGGTAATTGTACATTTTCATTTTTGGCTGCCATTTTTGCTCTCGGAAGTGTGGAAATGTGAATTTTGTAACATTTTTCACCGAATTTTTGGTGAATTTGTGTCCTTTTTCTGCAAAGATCAATGCAAGTGGTTTTAGGGATTAATTTGTAGATTTGAGGTGTTTTTGAAATAAATTTTTACTCAGGCCCGTGTAAAATGTGAAATATCAAATTATAAAGTTGTAGAATCAAATTTTGCAATGATAAGGATGAAATGATTAAATGAAAGGGGTCTACATGCTTCAAGAATGAAAAATGTGCCTCCGGGAAGGATAATGATCTGAATATTTGTAATGATTTAACCTTTTTAAACACTTGGCAATTTTTGTTGCAAATCTGTTAAATGTTATTTTCAGTGAATCATGAGGAATTGTTGTAAAAAACTTGATCCCTTGGAATATTGTTTGCTTGGGAAAGAAGGATCCAATGTGTCAAGAGATATATAATGCATTTTTGAGAAATGTAAATGGTCAGAGAAACTTAGAATTTCACGGGAAGAATGGAAAGAAGCCCATTCTACGAGAAATCACATGAGAACCATTTATAATTCCTTTTTCATCAGATTTGTATCATGTTGAGTTGTTTTTAGTTGTAAAGCCATCAACAAGCTCTGAGATTTTTCTTATAACATTCCACTGCTGATAGATTTGATCATTTATAGATTATTTGGTGTTGTCTCTTGGCAAAATTTGCATGCAATTATGTTCTAGAATGTTTTTAATTTGTGTTTCTTTCTCCTATTGTAGTCTTGTGTTTTAAAACTCTTTTGATCATACATGGTCTCATTTCTTGTTGATAGTTTAGTGGCATTTGCAATCTCACATTCAAAAGAGCTTTCATCTGATAAAGAGATCAACATAATTAAAATCACTTTACCTTCCTTAAATTTGGAGATTATTGTAAACCTTTGGGTGCACCTTAGGTCATGATAAAATAGAGATTTATGGATGCTTTTTTGGTTCATCTTCTTCAAGCTTGTGTGGTAGGTTATCAAATATTGTGTGGAAGAGTATAGATCTTGGATTCCATTTGGTGCACATATCTGGTTAAAGGAGTATATCAACCCTTTTTGAAGCATACATTATGTGGGTCTTAAAATTTCTTACAAAGGTCATCAAAGAATTTGGAAAATTCTGGTTAGTCTTGTCTAAAATCTCCCACAAAAATTTCATTCGAATAACTAATCCTACCCCATACTACCCCTACATTGCATTGTGTGTCAAAAAAGAATACAATCCATTTACAAAAGTGTACAAAGCAAATCAGGATCATACCATGTCTCTAGAAGCCTCATCCTTGTCTTGAAAGCATTTCCATCATTTAGTAGTGATAGATCTATTGAGTTTTAATAATGGAAAATTGATCGTGTTTTCCCAAGGCCATCTCCATACAATATGCATAGTATAAGGATATATCCACCTCCTCACAAAACAAAGGTTGTAATATAGGTTCTCTTACCTTGGTTAAAAGGCACAACCTAAAATAGTGAGGTTTAGATCAAAATCCTTTCAGAGTGCTATCCATCTTTCCAAAAATCTGAGTGCCAGTTAGATCACATCCCTAGCTACAAAATGACATACATCAAGATCTATCTTTCTTCAAGCTTTATGTCATATTTTTATGCTGCTAAGACTGAAAAGGAGAACAAATTTGGGTACCAACACTTAATGGCACCATTTCCAGGGATGTTATTCAGTATTTTAGTATTTTAGATCCTTGGTATTACTGCTTGTGTGATTTATGTGCAATTAAAAATCTAAGTATCATATTATGATCAGATTTATAAGGTTGGAATGAAGAGTAGAGTTATGAGTTTGATATTCTCTTAGTTCAATATGATCCATGTGCATACATATTTGAGATATTTGAATGCATATCAAACCCTGGTAAAGTCCTTTGTAAATTATGCATGCAAATACATTATTGAAGCATCATTTTATAATCAGATTTGTAAGGATTGAGTGAAGATATAGGTTCTACCTACAATTTTGTTAGTTCCCAGTAGTTGTTGCACTTCATTTGCATTTGTGGTTGATAAATTCAAGAAAAGGAAGGTATGATCTATAAAGTTTGGCAAGATTTTCGGTCTTTGATAGATATTTGTGAGTATTTTAGTGCATTTGCACAACTAGGGTGAAATTCCTTAGTGACGACTCCATGTTGTTCTGATCTTGATAAATACCAATGTCTTAACCTTTCTGTCATTTACTTTGGTGTTGCTAATCTCTACAAAACTGGAAGGAAGAAGATCTCTCTTCATTAGAGACTCTACTAAGAAGTTGTTTACAGATTCAAGAAACTCAAAGTTGGAAGGGAGAAGAGTTTGGAAGGTTGTTAAAGGTTAGACATCAGGAAAAGATATATCCATTAGTGAGAGAGATCAGCCTTTGGTAAAGGATTATCACTCTTCTTCAAGTGATTCTGATTCAATCAATCCCCTCATAAACATTTTTGCCTCGGCTAGTGAAGGTCCTTCTGTTGTACGATAAGTTCCTTCTCCAATTTTCACCTCTGTGTTTCATTTCAAATAGAAGTTTCCAAGAAAATCAACACTTAGAGAATACCAGTCTTGTGAATCACATTCTTGAGCCCCAAATACCTTGCACTCCTCATCAGCTTGTGTCACCCCCAAGATCACCTCCACCAAACAATATGGCTCAGCCTAGACCTCCATTTATTGTTAACACCTTTGGTCCTATAGAATTTGGAGGAATGGATGGTTACCCAAATGTTGTCCCACAAGATGTCGAAATAGATTTCCAAAATTCCAAGGTAATAATGCAATAATGGTGATCAACATCTGAAACTTTTTGTTAACATGATGGAAGATTTTGAGATAGAGTTTGAAGATGTGTTATCAAATTTTTCATTCATACAATGAGAAGAGGATGCTAGGGATTGGTACAAGGCTCTCTACCGATAATTCAATTGATTCTTGGTGAGATGAAGAATGCATTTAGGTTTGCAATATGGTGATAATACTGATCCTATATTTCTCTTGTTTGATTTTGAGAATATATAGAATAACCCCAATAAATCATTCCATGACTTTAACACAAGGTTTAACAAAACTTTGAGAATGCTTCTTGTTAATTTGAGGCCGTGTGATGAATCTTGTCTAATCAAATATGTAGATGAATTTGATAAAAAGATAGCCTATTACCTAAGAGACAAGAACCCTACTAACCTAAGACAAGCTTTCACCATGGCACTTCAAGCTTATTGCCAAAAAAATATCAATGGAAATTGAGAAACCATTTCTCAAAGTATAAAAAGGTTAGATGTTAGATGTTGTATTTGGAACTGCCCTAGAAATTGAAAAAAATATCAAAGAAATTGAGAAACCTCTCAAGAGAGATGGTGTAATGTTGACAAAACCTGAAAAACCTCAAGCTAGCAAGGCTGCTGATTTAGAGGAGGTTGTGAAAACCTTAGCAGGGGATGTTAAAGAAATCTCATATAAGTTCGCAAGAGCCGAGAAGGAATTGGGAAAACTTCACAAGGTTAGCCAAGAGCAGAAAACCATGATAGATTTTCCAATCATCCTAGAGGTAGTCAAAGGGTAGATGATAAAGGAAAAGAACCCATGGGGTCTATAAATAGACATCCTCAAGCACGTAAAGGAAGAGTGTTACACGATCCCCTAAGCTAGGGTTGTTGTAGGTTGAGGAAGTTGCTGATATTGATTGGTGTGATAGGTGTTTTCTACCCCATCCTCCGTTAGAAGTGGACCAGAAAAGAAGGTGAAGCCAATAATGATGATTGTATGCGATAATGCCATTTGCATGATGGGCTTTTCTTCAAGTCCACAAGGAGGATCAACATTTAATAAACGTGATAATTGCAAGGACAGCTACAAATATTTGGGATTACATCAAATGGGTACAAATTTTCCTCCCCCTCATACTCTTGAAGTTGATTTAGTGTAATCTTTTGAAATTCCTAACAATGACTTTGAATACTTAAGAACTTTGATGATTAATAAGTATGATGGCAATATTCCTTCGAGAGGAAGATAGATAATTGTTGATGAATGTTGTTGTGGCTCAAGAGAAAGATTACAACACTAGAAGAAAAGTTGTTAAAGGAGTTGGGCCACAAGACAAACCTAAAACACCCTTGCTCACAAGCATTCCAAAAGAAGATATTAGGAGAGAAACACTTACCAAAAGATCTACTATCCCAACCAAAAATTACAATCCTCCTCATGCCCAAGCTGCCAAAAATACCTTACCATCAAATGAATCTTCTTGTCTCCCTTCCAATGTTGTTTTTCCAAAGAATATTCCATATGACATAGCCCAAGTATTGAGCCAAATCAAAGTGAGTGTTCCCATCATTGAGTTTCTTAGAATTCCTAAGCATAAGAAGAGAGCATTTGATTATTTGGGGTTGAAAGAAGAGAAGACTACTCCAGGAAGAAATGTAAATATTGTTGAGATTCCTCCTCAAATCATTGTTGACCTTGAAACACCACCAATGGTAGATGATCTTGGGGAGACACTTGAGGTATATTTTGGGACATCCTTGGTTGATTCCCAATTGAATGTTCATCCATTCTTCACAACTTTGATCATAAAGGATAGGCTACTTCACAATTGTATGTTTGATTCCAGTGTATCATGTAATGTCATGCCTCTAGAAGTCATGAATGAGTTGGATATCAAAGTGAATATAGGCTATGTAAAATGTACTTCCATGGACTCAAGAGAAGTGCTGGTTGTTGGTTGTGTGAAGGGTTTGGTAGTGTAACTTGCATCTTATCCTGGTAGGAAATTAAAATTGGATGTTTTGATTGTTGATTGCCTTGCCAAATGGGGTATGTTATTGTCAAGAAAGGGCTTCAAGTGTTGGAGGAGTGTTCAAATAGAAATGTCTTTTGCCACCATTCCCATTGAAGGCAGCCTTATCAAGATCTATGGAGAAAAGAAAATGTTGCATCTAATTGAGGACCCAAATAATGCTTCTTATGAAGTATTATTTGCTTATGACGTTGATAATGATAATTTTATTGGTTTTGCTGATGGAAAAAAACACAAAATGGATAAGTTAAAGTGCCTTGAACATGTATGTTCTCCTTGGACCTTGTTATTTGATGGACCTTGTTGCAAATTTGGAAATGGTGCTGGTGTAATTCTGATTTCTCCTAGCTTAAAAGAATTTGTTTTTTCCTTCAAGCTTAATTTTGAATGTTCTAACAACATTTCTCAGTATGGAGCCTTGTTCTTGGCTCTGAGAATTGCATGGAATTATGATTTCAAGGACATAGTTACAAAGGGAGATTCAAAGCTAGTTGTCAAACAAATAAGAAAACTATATGCTACAAAAAATTAGCGGATGAAGCAGTATAAGCATGCAATTTGGGATATAATTGAGATGTTTAATTCCTTCAATATTGTGCACCATGACAGAAGTTTGAATGTTACTTCTGACAATTTGGTAGTGTTGGGGTCAAGATTTGGAGATTTCACCATTTCACCTTATTGTGAGTAGAATGTTGAAGTGTTAACTAGGCCAGCTGTCCCTAACAACATTAAGCATTAGCAAGTGTTTGATGATGATGATCAAATGCAAAGGTTCTTAAAAAATCAAGGTGAGTTTATAGATCAGCATATTGATTGGGAATCAATGGTATGTATGACTGAAGGAAGAGAGACTTTGTTTGGAACAAATATTATCCAATTGAAAACTAACACCATTCCTAGAGGTCTTGTTGCTCTTGAGTCAAATTTTAGCAATGCTGATTGCATCATAAATAGAAACATATATACCTCAAGGGATGTGGAAGAGCATGACTTGGGAACAAAGGAAAAACCAAGAAATTTTTTGTTTGGCAGCAGTTTAAACAAAGAATAAAAATAGTCCTACCTCTAATTGTTGAAACAATATCAAGACTGCCTTGCCTGGTCATATTCAGAGCTGAAAGCATATAGAAAAGACTTATTTCAGCATGATATCCCTCTTGAGAAAAATTCCAAACCATTTAGACAGAAGGAAAGGCCAATTAATCTACTCCTCTCCATGAAAATGAAATACGAATTGAAAAAAGCTGAAGGAGGGAGGGATCATTCAGCCCACAAGGTATTCATCTTGGGTTGCAAACCTTGTGCCAGTCAGAAAGAAGAATGGAGATATTAGACTTTGTGTAGACTTTAGAAATATGAATAGAGCTTCATTAAAAGACAATTATCCTTTTCCAAACATGGAGAATGTGCTACTGATTAGTGACTAGATCTAAATTTTTGTCCACCTTGGATGGTTTCTTTGGCTACAATCAGGTTGTTGTCAAGGAGTCAGAAATATTTAAAACTACCTTTACCACTCCTTGGGGAACATATGTTTATGTGAGAATTCCTTTTGTTCTCATGAATGCTGGAGATACCTTTCAAAGAGCAATCAGAAGGTGCCAATTCATAGAACAAATAAGGGCATCCAATATTTCTTTGGGAAAATCAATTTCATTAGAAGGGTTGTGTCCAATTTTGCTAAGTTGACTCTTCCTATCACATGTACGTTAAAGAAATATCAAGTTATCAAGTGGGAGGAGGCTACTATTAGGGATTTTAAGGAATCAAATAGGCACTTAAACATGCACCTATCTTGGCAGCTCAGAATTACAAGAAGCCTTTCCAAATCTTCTCCTTTGCTTCTGAAAATACTATTGCATCTATTTTTCTCCAAAAGGATGAAGATGGGGCTGAGAGGCCTATTGCCTTCTTTAGCAAGGCTTTACAACCTACTGAGTGAAAATATACAATCATGGAAAAAAAAGCATTTTCCTTGGTGAAAGCAACAAAAGTTTTCGTACCTTATATTTTAAGTTCAAAAGTTGTTGCTTATGTTCCCCACACCATGGTAAAATACACCTTATCAGAGATGGATATCTCAAGTAAAAGATGTATATGGGTGAATAAAATGCAAGAGTATGATATGGACATCCAACCACAAAGTTGGCAAGAGGTTTGGGTCTTACTAAGCTCATGGTGAAAGTAACTTACAGGATTGTGGAAGTGAATGAAGTAGAGGAAGAAAGGGCAGATGTTCTTGTAAAATTGGTAAGTTATGAATGGTAAAAGGATATAATCTTTTACCTAAGACACCTATGCTGTCCTGATCATTTAAATAAAAATTAGAAAAGAGCGCTTAAGCTGGCTTCTCAAAAATACACCATCGTTGACTTTGGGCTAGCTTGGAAGAACCATGAAGGTGTCCTCTTGAAGTGTGTAACTTAATATGAAGCTCCCAAAGTAATTACTGATTTCCATGGGGGATTTTGTGGAGGACACTTTGCTGGAAGGGTTACAACACATAAGGTTTTGAGAGTTGGTTATTGGTGGCCTACTCTCTTCAAAGATGTAACCATGCTGATCAGAAAATGTGAAAGCTTCCAGCATTTCTATGGAAGAATGAAAGCTTCAAGATCCCTTCCTTTGCATCATGTATCAATTTAAGCTCCTTTCAAATAGTGGGGGATGGAATTCATTGGTGAGATTTAGAACCTTCTAGTGCTGGACATAAGTGGATCCTTATAGCCACATATTACTTCACCATGTGGGTAGAGGAAATCCCCACCAAGAAAGAAACACACGAAGTTGATATGGACTTCTTGTTGAATAATATCATATACTGATTTGGTGTGCTAGTAAAGATTTTTTGATAATGCCATGTGTTTGAGCTAAACCTTTGATGGAAATGTGCAAGGAATATGGAACCAATCTGACTTATTCTTCAAACTATAATCCCCAAGGAAATGGACAAGCTGAGTCCAACAATAAGAATTTGTTGAAGATCATTAGAAGAACCTTGGAGTTGAACAAGAGAAAGTGGGGTGAACAACTAAAATTTGTAGTTTGGGCTGATAGGATAACTCCTAAAAGAGCTATAGGTATGATCCCATTTGAATTGGTATATGGAGGTTATTAATCTTTGTTCAATAGTTGGAAGATTGGAGCTAGATGAGATTGTGGAGCTAGAAGAGCATCCCACTAGAGGCATGTCATATTTAGAGAGAAGTTGAAAAGATTGTTTGACAAGAAGGTCACTCCTAGGGCCTTGAATATTGGAGATTTGGTTTTGTTGTGGGATAGTAGAAATGAAGATAAGGGAAAACATGGAAAATTTGATGCCTTATGGATGGGCCCTTACTCCATTGATATAAGAATTGGTCGAGAATACCTTTTTTCTCAAAGATTCGGATGGGGAATTTCTTGAACTAGCTATTAATGGTAGGCATCTGAAGCATTTCTTGGATTAATCCCCAAATTTTACGTATGTACCACTTGTACAGTGTATAGTGTTTGGCTTTTTGCTTTGTTTTCTGGTGTTCTATCGGTTTGTGGTTTGCCTTGGTGTGTGGTAACCATTTTTGTCAGTTCTTAGCTAGTTTTTGGTGGTTTTGGCTCATGCCTCCTTTACCCAATGGATTATTTTTACACTTGGTTTACTTATTGATCTTGTGGCACTCACTAGGAATGCCCATCCTGAGCGGAGAGCTGATGTTGGTGTCCATTTTGATCCTTTATTATTTTTCAATCTTTCCCCTTATTTCTACATGCTCTAAAAACATTTTTCTTCAAACTTGGTAGTATGCAAAATTTGTTCTCTAGATTGAATTCTTTCAAAGGATCACAAACTTATTATTTTTCCCCATTTTGAAGGAAAAATACATTTGTCCCTTACTCTGTGCCCTTAATTTCCAAATCCACGGGCCTCTATCGTTTTTTTCCATTTTTTCCGGCTGTGAGCTCGTAGTTATTTGTTTTTGCTCTTTTTCCTCAAAATATCTATCCCCATGGTGAAACTTGCATAAAACCAATTTCCCTTTTTTTGACCAAAAAATCCTTCACCCATGAAGAAAAAAATCAAATTCGAGCATCACTAGTAAATTCTACATTTTTTTATGGTGTACAGTGTTATTTTCTGTTAAAATTAAGCTCAAATGACACCTCATATGTGGCCACTTCTAGTTGGACAAGGATTGGTAGGTCTATTTGAAAAACTTAGCATTTTTTTGGCTTTGGGAAAAAATCACAATTTCCCCCGCAACTCCGTAGGAGGACACGTGTCACATTCTCACGTGAAGGCAGAGTGGGAGGCTGGTAGAGAACTTAGGCATTTTTTGCCATTTTTGGTGAAGGGAAAAAGGGTGTGGAAAGGCTCGCAAGTCCATAATGGAGCAAGGGATGGACATGTGGCAAGATTAGAGGAGAGTGCTTGACCGTCGAAGGTAGAAGGAAAGTTTTTCCCTTTTGGCAGAAAAATCTAAAGTGAAATTTTGGAGTGCGGCCCCGTGTTCAATCACAGGTGGACACGTGTCCATGAGAAGTCAGAATGGGGGTGGATTTCTTGGTGACTTTGAAGTTTTAACTTCAAATGGATCAAAGTCAAAACTTGGGATGTATCTCCACTCCAATCAGCAATGGACACATTGTGGGCAGGAAGCGGGTCGAAGGCGGGGAGTGGAAAAAGGGAAATTTTTCCCTTTGCAAAAATACTCGAGTGTGGAAATTTGAAGCGTTGGCCCAAAAATGAACCACAAGGGGACACTTGGCAGGGAGGAATAAGAGGTGCGAGGCCGTGGAAGAAAAATTGAAAAATTTTCCTTGGCAAAAAAGGGGTCAAAACATGAAATAAGCCCATGAAATTTTAGCGATAAAGAGCATGACATGTTTCAAGGACGAGAGAAGAAGGTGTAGGCCCGCTGGGAAAAAAGTGAAAATTTTCCAAATTTCAAAAAAAGGGTCAAAATGTGTAGAATTGAGCCGCCATCCCAATGGCACCCATAATGTGCCATGTGTCATCACTAAAATTCAAGAGGCGAAGGGTGGAGAAAAAAGTCAAATTTTTCCATTTTTCCAAAAATGTTAAAAAGTCAAAAAGTGAGCCCGAATTCATTCCCAATCATATTTTGACATGTGGAGGGCCCAGATTGAAGGAGAAAGAGCAGATCAAGGGTAACTGTACATTTTCATTTTTGGCTACCATTTTTGCTCCAGGAAGTGTGGAAATGTGAATTTTGCATCATTTTTCATCAAATTTTTGGTGAATTTGTGTCCTTTGTGCCTGCAAAGATCAATGCAAGTGGTTTTAGGGATTAATTTGTAGATTTGAGGTGTTTTTGAAATAAATTTTTACTCAGGCCCGTGCAAAACATGAAATATCAAATTATAAAGTTGTAGAATCAAATTTTGGAATGATAAGGATGAAATGATGAAATGAAAGGGGTCTGCATGCTTTGAGAATGAAAAATGTGCCTTTAGGAAGGATAATGATCTGAATATTTTTAATGATTCAACCTTTTTAAACACTTGGCAATTTTTGTTGCAAATTTGTTAAATGTCATTTTTAGTGAATCATGAGGAATTTTGTAACAAACTTGATCCCTTGGAATATTCTTTTCTTAGGAAAGAAGGCTCTAATTTGGCAAGAGATATATAATGCATTTTTGAGAAATGTAAATGGTCGGAGAAACTTAGAATTTCATGGGAAAAATATGGGAAGAAGCCCATTCTCTGAGAAACCACCTGAGAACCATTTCTAATTCCTTTTGCATCAGATTTGTATCATGTTGAGTTGGTTTTAGTTGTAAAGCCATCAACAAGCTCTAAGATTTTTCTTATAACATTCCCCCAATTGATAGATTTGATCATTTTTGGATTATTTGGTGTTGTCTCTTGGAAAAATTTACATGCAATTATGTTCGAATGTTTTTAATTTGTGTTTCTTGCTCTTTTTGTAGTCTTGTGTTGTAAAACTCTTTTGATCATACATGGTATCATTTCTTGTTGATAGTTTAGTGGCATCTGCAATCCACATTCAAAAGAGCCTTCATCTAATAAAGAGATCAACATAATTAAAATCACTTTACCTTCCTTGAATTTGGATATTATTGTAAACCTTTGGGTGCACCTTAGGTCATGATAAAATAGAGATTTCTGGATGCTTTTTTGGTTCATCTGCTTCAAGATTTTGTGGTAGGTTATCAAAGATTGTGTGGAAGAGTGCAGATTTAGGCTTCCATTTGGTGCACATATCCTAGTTGAAGGAGTATCTCAACCCTTTTGAAGCATTATGCTATGTGGGTCTTACAAATTTCTTGCAAAGGTCCTCAAAGAATTTGGCAAATTCTGGTTAGTCTTGTCTAAAATCTCACCAAAACTTCATTAAAAAAATAATCCTACCCCGTACTACCCCCGCATTACATTATGTGTCAACAAAAGAATACAAACCATTTACAAAAATGCATAAAGAAAATCGGGATCATACCATGTCTCTAGCAGCCTTAGCCTTGTCTTGAAATCATTTCCATCATTTAGTAGTGATATCTTTGTTGAGTTTGAATAATGGAAAATTGATCATGTTTTCCCAAGGCCATCTCCATACAATATGCATAGCATAAAGATATCTCCACCTCCTTCACAAACATATGTTGCAATATAGGTTCTCTTACCTTGGTTATAAGGCACAACCTAAAATAGTGAGGTTTAGATCAAAATCCTTTCAGAGTGCTATGCATCTCTCCATAAACTGAGTGTCAGTTAGATCACATCCCTGGCTACAAAACGACAAGCATCAAGATCTATCTACCTTCAAGCTTCATGCCATATTTCTAATGCTGCTCAGACTGAAAAGGAGAACAAATTTGGGTACCAACACATAGGATGAGTCATTACACTAACATACCCAATCATATGACAAGAGAAACATCATACATATAGTAGATCGATGCATAACATAAATAAAAAGGCACTAGGGTTGACATCCATAAACAATATATTTAGAAAAAAACCATATATTCATGTTGATCATAGTTTTGTAGCGATATTACATTCACAAGAGCCATAACAAACCAATATAGACATCTAACTCAGGTATCAATATTATCTATCTATTCTCCTTACTATTGTAATGCCCCATTCCTCATTCTTCTTTTTCTTCTTCGACGACCGTGTTGCTAAGCATTTAATGTTGTTGTGCTCCTGCTGATCCTTGTTGGCTTCACCTTTTCATTTACCTGTTAAGGAAAAATATCTTTCTCAAATTCGATAGGTGGTTTGAAGGATGACTTGATGTTGTTGGGGCGTGACCAACTAGAGGGAACACTGCGCATAATAATAGATATTCTTTGAATTGTCGATTCTTGCTATTATTTTTTTGGTCAAGATATAGTTACGGGTGGGCTATAAATAGTATACATGGTGTTGTTCTATGTTTTAGGTATTGATTTGACTATCCAGATCATCAACGGGTTTGGTCGTAAATCCTATCAAATCATTGGTAAGGATTTACTTTATGAGTTTATGGCAATATCGTAACAAAATAAAATATAATAATAATAATGAAAAACATATTAAATTATTTTAATAATGAAATAGATTTTCAAAGTGAATGAAATGAGTTAAATGAATTTAAAATAATAATAATGTTAAATAAAATAAAAGAATTAAAAATAAATAAATAGAAAACCCGTGAAATCATTGGCGGTTTTAGGGCAAGTTGGGACTAAAAATAAAATAGGGTTTTCATAAATTTATTTTACGAGTTTTGAGATAGGAGGGTAGCCACCACCATGGAGGGAGGAGGAAACCCTAAACTATTTTCACACCCACCAGAGACCGAAGAAGGTGTGGAGGAGGTTGTGGCGGTTTGGAAAATGCCGAGGGAAAACGTGGTTCACGAAATGCTTTGGCCGCATTTTTTTAACTCAAACAATGTGCTTTGGGTGTTTTTTACTTTTCCAAAGAAATGCATCGCCAAATGTCATCCCATGGATTGCCATGGTTATTGTAGTCATGCCAACATCCTCCCACTGTGTAAATAAAAAAATAGCCTTTATTTTGCGGTGCATAAAAGTTAGAGGAATGTTGTTAGATGTTGTATTCATAGATGCTTAGGGGCATAGTGCAGTGCGGTGTTGGACCAAATGAAAGAATGAGACAACTTCTCATGGAGTAATTTTTCTATTGTGCATGGAAAAATGTGGTTTCCTCAAGAGACAGTCACACTGTTTTAGGCATGCAACAAATAGGTCTCCAACCTACTGAGTTTCTTTGCCAATGTACATCCAACCTGTGCCAAATTGAAGCCTTGAAATTAGGTATGCACATCCTTCAAAGTATAAAAAGGTTAGAAAAATTATGTCATATGTTGTAGTTGGAACTTGCCCTGGTAATGTATGCAAAATGTGGTAGTATGGACAACGCACGTGAAGTGTTTGACGGAATACCTTAAAGAAATGTGTTCTCCTGGACTGCAATGACTGCAAGATATGTAGAAAATGAATTTGTTGGAAAGGAACATGAACTGTTTGATAGAATGCCTCAAAGAAATGTGGTCTCATGGAGTGCCATGATCTCATGATATGCAAAAATGGATTTGTGGAAAAGGCATGTGAACTATTTGTTGGAATGCCTCAAAGAAAGCGTTGTCTCATGGAATGCCAAGATTACATGATATGCACATAATGGATCTATTCGAAAGGTTTTAGAAACACACAAGAAACTACTTATTCTGTTGGAAAAATTCAAGTGATCGGGAAGTTGGTGTGACGTGGTGGAGGTTAGATCCGGGCTCATGGCTGGTTGACAAAGTGCAAGCGAGATTTGAATCGAAGCTGTGGGTTTGACCAACTCCATTCCTCCCGAGGCATGGTTCACCCCCTTCATCTTTCATAACTCTCGTATTTTATTTTTTCATTCACAACTTAAAATAATTTTAAAATATTAGGATTTTAATCTCAATTAAATGTTTATTCAACTCGTTAAAAATAATGAAATGTCATGTTATAACTCACGAAGTCAAAATAACCCATTTGTATTAAAACATGAACTTCCACCCTCATTACGAGGTGATATAGAAAATTCCTACACAACTGGATTGCTACAACATTATCTTATCGACCAGATGAAATTGACTTTCCAGTAATAATGTTGATCATCACCCTATTTAAATAGTTAATTTTTGCATTTTTTAGAGACTCATTAAGTACCCTTCATAACTCTGAAAACAAGATGTGAAGCTTGATTCGTGTACCTTAGTATGTGAGGAGTCAACCTGACCTTTGGTTTGACCCTGAATGAACATATGAGACCCTTTTAACGCTCTTATAGGAGCCTTGTTACCTTTGTTTTACAATAGTAGAAAGCTATTAAATCTAGAAAGTTGGCTTTCATTTTGAACCGCCATTTGAAACCTGGATAGAGAAATTATTTCCCGTCTTCGCAAACCTCTAGTGGTTATACTAAACAATTGCATGAAACATTTAGTTTAGGTAAAAACACTATTCTGGATAGTTTGGAAAAGCCATTTTGCAGGCCTTTGGTCGTAGTTTCACGATGTCAAACTGAACCAATTCTAACTTATTGCTCAGAAAACTTGTCGCCGTTCGAAAATAGTTTTCTAGTTCTTAGTTCCATCGACTCTGATGAATTCTCCTTATATGGGGGAACTAGTAGGAAGTGTCTCGTTGTGTGCTCAACCATCGAACATCAATTGTGGGCATGGTTTTGAGAGCCCTCATGCTAGCTTTTGTTCATTTGCAATGGGGACAACTATGACCAGTAGCCCTTGGGAAACTCACCGCTAAACGAAAACCATTCACTTTTTCTAAATTCTGTAAGTTGTTATGAACTCTTGGTATAGATGTGGACATGTAGAAATTTAATTGTGGTGTGTGCTCTCATTAGAAGATAACTTTTGAAAGCAGTTTCTTAGCCTTCGAGTCCATTTTGAGCGTTTTGTAGCTAGTGAGAAAATGTAAAAATAGAAAGCTATGGGACCCTCGTAGAGGGTTGCCAAACCACCTTGGTAACTTTAAAACATGCAAATAAATGTTTAAAACTCTTTAGTGTAACTTTTGTGAAATAGAACTTTTAACAAATGGTGTTTTGTCTCTCTTCCCTTCTCTTTTCTCTCTCTAGGTTAAAAAATGAAGTGAAATGAAATGCATTGAATACATGTCTCTAAACTTTCTCTCTCACTTGCAAATTGTAATTATTATTGTTTCTAAATGAGAAAACTAAAAAAAAGATAATTATGTTTGATTAGGATGGATGCCATGCTAGCGAATTATCGTTGATATCATCTTTGGCGTGGGTTTTGTAGGATTGAAGAATGGCGATGAAAAAGGCAACGAGTAATTTAATTATTATCATTGTAATTTATATAGTTCATTGTTAAATGGATAAATGTATAATTTAGTATCATGTTACAGAAGGTTATATTTGATAATTTGTTGATATGTATGAAATGCTAGTTTCAAGGACATCTAGGAAATGTGCATTTAATCATAGTTCAATATTGATTTATAGTACACCTGGTAAAAAGATTTGATATTTATATAAGGTAAATGAATTTGAAGTAATATCTTGTAGTGCATATTTAGTGTTCAATAAATGTTTAATGAGTCATCTTGTGCATTCATACTTTGTAAATGTAATGAAGGGATTTAAATGAAGCACTCTACCCTTGTCCAATATCGGAGCATAACTTTTCTTTCATGTGTGATACTCCTTACCATAGAAGACATTGAAAACCGTAGGATGAACTTAATCTTTGCACTCGATGGAACCTCCTAGTTTGAGTAAACAAGAGCCCAAGAATGGGTTTATCACCTTAGTCAGTATGGTTAGTGACGTTATCTTAAACCCATCTAAGAGGAGTGACACAGTCAAACTTTTCTTGGAGTGTGTAGAGCTAACTCCTCCTTCGTAGCCTGGTGGACTACCTTGTCATCCAAAGATAGATTTAAAATTAAAGTTCTTCATCGAGTAAAAACCCCGTTGGATCCAGACGTCATGGATGGAGGTTGTGACTTAGTTGTTCTAGGTCTTAAACTCTTGTTAATGAACTCCTTAGCTCCACTCAGCTAGATGTGTTACCTTGGTTTCTCTCGACATTACACCTTGGTCCTTTCTGAAGGTGGTTTAGCATAATTATGTCCTCTTGCTTAAAATGCATATATAGTTGAGGGTAGACCCTTAGGTGAAGTTGGAATTACTCTAAACCTTAGTTGATTTGGATGTTAATTTAGGGTTAGTGTGTGGCTTCAAGTCTCCTAATCATGTAAGTCTCTAAGAGGTTAGACAAATAGTTTGTAACTCCTTTTCAAGACAATGCTAGTAATAAGACCATAATGTGACGTAGAAAATAAAGCACATAAGAGTAAAAACGAGAGTGGAGGTTTGGAATAATGCCACCCTTGAAGACCTTATAACTCAATTAAATATATTCATTTGTTTGAAAGAATATGAATTGTTCTTGATGTGATCATCCTTCGAGAAAAAAACAATACATATATAAATCAAAAGGAAATTCACAAGTCATTGAATTAGAATAAGCTGTGGTAGCGAAATAACTATTCCGTGATTGAGGAATGTTTTTGGTAAAAATATACCTTGTATCTAAATCTCCGTTAAATCCTTTTATTGCGTTATGGATATCAATTCACTTTCGCTTGAGTTGTAAGGGTAAAACTATAGGCATCGAATAAATGTTTGAGGAGTATATTCTTAACATAATAATAAGATAATAAGTACTTTGTATGCAATTTGATTTATGCCAAATAAGTATGTTAGTTATTGAAATGTTTATAAAGTATAAGAAGCCAACATTAGATGGTCAAATTGTATTTTAAGCATGGAATAAACTGAAGAATATGTGGGTGGAAAAATGAGAAATTTATCCTTGCTCAATAATGTTGTTGGAATGTTAATCGTAACTAAAATACATTGAAAGTAATGATATGTTGTGGGTTCGTCATTCCCTGAAGTCATGTTTCTTGTGGTTGGGTCATTGCTTAGTATTTGTTCATTGAGAAAAGTGTGGCATTGACATGCCTATGTCGTTTTCATGGGTCTATGTGAGTTGATGACTTATGTGAATGTCGTATGTGAGTCGAGTTTCTATACTTGGAGCCCTTGTTGTGTTGTGTGTAGTGACCAATGTAAGTCAAAAAAAAATTATCCTGGTATTTTTACTATTTTATTTGGGTGTATAAAATGTGGGCACTTCATATGGTATCGAGCGAGGGTTCATGCTTTCAAACCTTTGGGATGGATTGGAGTAGTGATGATTCTACATTATGGTCGTGGATATTGGAAGAGTAATGTGATATATGTTGTTATGTGAACTATGTCGTAATTGTGAAATTGTGAACGCATGTGTTGTGTATGTCACTTGGTGCATATTTGTTATCTTATTGATGTGCTTGTGATGATGAGTATTCACTCTCTATGTTGTTTATTCAATGGGATATTTAGGTGTGATGTACCACCTTGTTGTTTGTGAATGAAATGATATTGTGAATAACAAAGTGTTGAAACATTTTGACTTTATGTGATGTGGAGGTGTATTGATGTATTGCATGACAAAATTGATGTAAAGTGAATCACATTTAATTGTGATTAGTTGTGTACATCATCGTGTTGTATTGCAATCAACTATATGTGTAAGGTTAGACATTGTATTCCTCATACGTATAACTCACGTAATATGTGATGGTTCATGTCATGATTTAGGAGCATATGGTGAGTATGATCCCTAGTGTAGAATGATTACACTTTGGGTGAAGGATGTGGTAATGTGATGTATCGTAACCCGTGAAAGTAATGATTTTTTTTTACTCTGTATATATATACCATGCGTAAGAAATTATGGTTATTGTACGTGAATCACCATTGTGTTAGTGATGTAGTTATGTGTATGTTGTGAACCTTACACTAGACGACCCTAAGGGGATAAATTTTCAAGAGTGTATGTGTAGAGAGAGGAGGCATGGACCAAGTTCTCATAATCTTGAGTCGAGTACGAGTGAGTGAAGTGGAGTCTTATATAGAATGAAAACCCACATCTATCTATTTAGTATACTTTGAGCTTGCTCAGTATATTATGGGTATGTACCACCTTAGGCTCAACTTATGCAACTAGAGTTCTCTGCTCTTTCCTATTGGATTGTTCATTGAATAATATTATGTGATTTTGACTATGTTGATCCTTATGGGAGTATGGAGGAATGATTCGGGTAGGGATGATGATAGTTACATTATTTGATATACTAATTTCTGGTTACATGTATATTTTTACGAGTGAGGATCGATGTATGAGTGCCACCAACTCGATAAGTACCCCTTTGGTGGTAGTATGAGGCCACATAGTGATTGTAATGTACTAGTTTCTCAATACATATTTTATTTGTAAATTAATCCTTTTATATTTTAGCTAGAATCAACCATTTTCTTGATTGACATGTTCTTATATTTTGGGCATTTATTTTATTGTTGCATTAACATTTGGCTTTTGCACTAACCATGGCTAATTAGCCATTTTTTTCTTAGTTTTAAAACTTACTTTTCATATTTAAAAGTTTTGTAGCCTAGCCCAAGGCTTTTGATTGTACCACTTGGCATTTGATTGGATTGTTATCTTTGGTTCTAATGTCGTAATGTGTTCGAATAGGGTCATGGGATTAACCATGGAGTGGTTGAACCTATGGATCTACTTTGTTGTATGGGGTATGCCCCGAGGAGTTGAGATAATTAGCGGGTTGTTGAACAACGAGTTATTATGTCACTTGGGTTGGGGGTGATGGGGCTCTATGTGCCCAAGGACATGGGGTGACTGGCCTCATTAAAAGAAGAAAGGAGACGGGCCTCTATGGTTGAGTGACCTGTTAGTATTTATGGCACTCTATGGTGGAGTGACTTGATATTCTCTATGGGGCTCTATGGTTGAGTCACCCAACTTGGTTTTGGCACTATGATTATTTCTCCTTGGGAGGTATATGAAGTTATTTGGTGATGGTTTGGGAGGTATATGGAGTTGTTTTATGATGCTTCAAGAGACATATGGAGTTATTTCTTGATATTTTGAGATGTGTGGAGTTGGTATAGTGAGTTATGTGTACCCTTGTGAGTCTTTTGACACCTTGTTATGTTTGAGGCTTGACTCTTCCCTTGGTTGGTATGGACTATTGGATATTGTCTTAGCACTATGTTGATACAGTCATGGATTGTTTTGGGCATGCTATACTCATTGTATATGTATCAGTGTCATGATTATGTTGTCAGTCATATGTGTGTACTAGATATATGTCTAGGACGTAATTGTTGGAAATTCTTTGCTATGTGGTCTACTTGTTGTCATTCCATGGAGGAATTAAAAGACCTTGTAATATGATACAATCATGAAAGTAGGTAGCAAGATGTCTCATGGGTTGTTTGTGTTGTGTTAAGTTTTGTGTGACATCTTGATGTTAGTTATTGTTGGGCACCCACAAACTTAAAGCCAACTAAAAAAATTTAAAAAAATAAAATAAATTCTAAACAATGAATATTATAATCTTAAGATAAGAAATACTAAAAAGAAAATGCTGACTAAGTAATAAGGTAAAATGGAGCTACCAATCTTCACGTGACCCTTACTAGAGGAACACTGCATAATAATAGCTATTCTTTCGAATTATAGATTCTTCTATTATTGTTTTGGTCAATATATAGTTACGGGTGGGCTATAAATAGTATACATGGTGTTGTTCTATGTTTTTGGTATTGATTTGACTATCTAGATCATCAACGGGTTTGGCCATAAATCCTATCAAATCATTGGTAAGGATTTACTTTATGAGTTTATGGCATTATCGTAACAAAATAAAATATAATAATAATAATGAAACATATTAAATTATTTTAATAATGAAATGGATTTTCAAAGTGAATGAAATGAGTTAAATGAATTTTAAATAAAATAATAAAAAAATAGATAAATAAATAACCCGTGAAATCGTGGGGCATTTTTAGGGTAAGTTCGGACAAAAAATAAAATAGGGTTCTCATAAATTTGTTTTCTATGTTTTGAGAGAGGAGGGTAGATTCCACCATGGAGGGAGGGAGGAAACCCTAGACTGGTTTGCACACCCACCAGACTGAAAAAGGCGTGGAGGAGGTTATGGCAGCTGGAAAATGCCTGAGGGAAAATGTGGTTCACGAAATGCTTTGGCCACTTTTTTTAACTCAAACAATGTGCTTTGGGCACTTTTTACCTTTCCAAAGAAATGCATCACCAAATGTCATCCCATGGAGTGCCATGGTTATTTCCGTCATGTCCAGCATCCTCCCATCCTATGTAAATAAAAAAATGAGCCTTTATTTTGTGGCGCATAACGCTTGAGAGAGGATGTTGTTAGATGTTGTATTCGTAGATGCTTGGGGTGCGATGTAGTGTTGGACCAAATGAAATAATGAGACAACTTCTCATGGAGTAATTTTTCACATTGTGCGTGGAAAAACGTGGTTTCCTCAATATACAGTCACATTGTTTTAGGCGTGTAACAAACAAGTATCCAACCTGCTGAGCTTCTTTGCCAGCATACCTCGAGCCTATGCCAAATGGAAGCGTTGAAATAGGGTATGCACATTTGTCAAAGTATAAAAAGTTTATAAAAATTATGTTAGATGTTGTATTTGGAACTGCCCTACTAATGTATGCAAAATGTGGAATTATGGACAACGCACGTGAAGTGTTTGTGAAATACCTTAAATAAATGTGTTCTCTGAAGCTACGCAATGACTATAGGATATGTAGAAAATGAATTTGTTGGAAAGGAACATGAACTGTTTGATAGAATTCCTCAAATAAATGTGGTCTCATGGAGTGCCATGATCTCATGATATGTAAAAAATGGATTTGTGGAAAATGCATGTGAACTACTTGGTGGAATGCCTCAAAGAAATGTTGTCTCATGGAATGCCAAGATTACAAGATATGCACATAATGGATCTGTTCAAAAGGTTTTAGAAATGCACAAGCAACTACTTATTTTGTTGGAAAACTTCAAGTTATCGGGAAGTTGGTGTGACGTGGTGGAGGTTAGATCCAGGCTCGTGAACTGGTTGATGAAGTGCTAAGCGAGATGCTAAATCAAAGCCTGTGGGTTTGACCAACTCCATTCCTCCCAGGCATGGTTCACCTCCCTTCATCTTTCATAACTCTCATATTTTAGTTTTTGTTCACAACCTAAAATAATTCTAAAATATTAGGATTTTAATATAATTAAATGTTTATTCTAACTCGTTTCAAAAACAATGAAATGTCATGTTGTAACTCACGAAGTCAAAATAACCCATTTGTATTAAAACATGAACTTCCACCATCATTTTGAGGTGATATAGAAAACTTACTACCCAACCTGGATCACTACAACATTGTCTTCTCGATGAGATAAAATTGACTTTAGTAATAATGTTGATCATCACCCTGTTTAAATAGTTATTTTTGTGTTTTTAGAGACTCATTAAGTACCCTTCGTAACTTTAAAAACAAGATGTGAAGCTTCATTCGTGTACCTTCATATGCGAGGAGTCACCTTGACCTTTGGTTTGACCACGAATGAACATATAAGACCCTTTTGACGCTCTTATAGGAGCCTTATTACCACTATTTTCTGAGTAGTAGAAAGTCATTAAATCTAGAAAGTTGGCTTTCATTTTGAATGGCCATTTGAAACTTGGATAGAGAAATTATTTCCCGTCTTTGTAAACCTCTAGTGGTTATACTAGACAATTTCATGGAACATTCAGTTTAGGGAAAAACACTTTTCTGGATAGTTTGCAAAGCAATTTTGTAGGCCTCTGGTCATAGTTTGACGAGGTCAAACTGGACCAATTCGACAACTTGTCACTCCAGAAAACTTGTCGCCGTTTGAAAATGGTTTTCTAGTTCTCACTTCCGTCGACTCTAATGAATTCTCCTTATATGTGGGAACTAGTAGGAAGTGTCTCGTTGGGTGCTCACCCATCGAACGCCAATTTTGGACGTGGTTTTGAAGCCCTTGAGCTAGCTTTTGTTCATTTGCAATGGGGACAACTATGACCGGTAATCCCTAGAAAAATCGACACCAAAGCGAAAACCATCCACTTTTTCCAAATTTTGTTAGTTGCTTTATGAACTCTTGGTATATATGTGGACATGTAGAAATTTAATCATGGTGTGTGTTCTCATCGGAAGATAACTTTTGAAAGTAATTTCTTAGCCTCCGAGCCCATTTTGAACGTTTTGTAGATAGTGAGAAAATGTAAAAATAGAAAGCTGTGGGACCCTTGTAGGGTTGCCAAACCACCCTGGTAACTTTAAAACACATGCAAATAAATGTTTAGAACTCTTTAGTGTAACTTCTTTGTGTGAAATAGAACTTTTGACAAATGGTGTTTTATGTCTCTTCCCTTCTCTTTTCTCTCTCTAGGTTACAAAATGAAGTGAAATGAAATGCATTGAATACATGTCTCTAAACTTTCTCTCTCACTTGCAAATTGTAATTATTATTGTTTTTAAATGGGAAAACTGAAAAAAGATAATTATGTTTGATTAGGTGGATGCCATCTTTGGCGAATCATCATTGATATCATCTTTGATGTGGGTTTTACGAGGATGGAAGAATGACGATGAAAAAGGTAATGTGTAATTTAATTATTATCATTTTAATTTATATAGTTCATTGTTAAATGGATAAATGTATAATTTAGTATCATGTTACAAAAGGTTATATTTTATAATTTGTTGATATGTATGAAATGCTAGTTTCAAGGACATCTAGAAATGTGCATTTAATCATAGTTCAATATTGATTTATAGTACACATGGTAGAAATATTTGATATTTATATAAGGTAAATGAATTTGAAGTAATATTTTGTAGTGCATATTTAGTGTTCAATAAATTTTTAATGGGTCATCTTGTGCATTCATACTTTCTAAATGTACTAAAGGGATTTAAATGAAGCACTCTACCCTTATCAAATATCGGAGCATAAATTGTCTTTCATGTGTGATACTCCTTACCATAGAAGACATTGATAACTATAGGATGAATATAATCTTTGTACTCAATGGAACCTCTTAGTTTGAGTAAAAAAGAGCCCAAGAATGGGTTTATCACCTTAGTCAGTATGGTTAGTGATGTTATCATAAACCCATCTGAGAGGAATGACACAGTCAAACTTTTCTTGGAGTGTGTAGAGCTAACTCCTCCTTTGTAGCCTAGCAGACTACCTTGTCATCTAAAGATAGATTTAAAATTAAATTTCTTCATCGAGTAAAAACCCGTTGGATCCAGACGTCATGGATGGAGGTTGTGACTTAGTTGTTCTAGGTCTTAAACCATTGTTAACGAACTCCTTAGCTCTGCTCAGCTAGATGTGTTACCTTGGTTTCTCTCGACATTACACCTTGGTCCTTTCTTAAGGTGGTTTAGCATAATTATGTCCTCTTGCTTAACACGCATATATAGTTGAGGGGTAGACCCTTAGGTGAAGTTGGAATTCTTTGTAAACCTCGAGTTGATTTGGATGTTAATTTAGGGTTAGCGTGTGGCTGCAAGTCTCCTAATCATGTATGTCTTCAAGAGGTTAGAAAAATACTTTGTAACTCCTTTTCAAGACAATGATAGTAATAAGACCATAATGTGACGTAGAAAATAAAGCACATAAGAGTAAAAACGAGTGGAGGTTTAGAATAATGCCACCCTTGAAGACCTTATAAATCAATTAAATATATTCTTTTGTTTCAAATAATATGAATTGTTCTTGATGTGATAAACCTTTGAGAAAGAAAAAAAAACATATATAAATCAAAAAGGAAATTCACAAGTCATTGAATTAGAATAATTGTGGTAGGGAAATAACTATTCCATGATCGAGGAATGTTTTTGGTAAAAACCTACCTTGTATCTAAATCTCTTTTAAATATTTTTATTGCATTCTAGATATCAAGTCACTTTCGGTTGAGTTGTAAGGGTAAAACTATAGACATGGAATAAATGTTTGGAGGAGTATATTCTTAACATAATAATAAGATAATTAAGTACTTTTTTGCAATTTAATTTATGCCAAATAAGTATGTTAGTTATGGAAATGTTTATAAAGTATAAGAAGCCAACATAAGATGGTCGAACTATATTTTAACCATGGAATAAACTATAGAATATGTGGGTGGACAAACGAGAAATTTATCCTTTCTCAATAATGTTCTTGGAATGTTAATCGTAAATAAAATACATTGAAAGTAATGATATGTTGTGGGTGCGCCATTCTGAAGTCATGTTTCTTGTGGTTGGTTCATTGTTAGTATTTGTTCATTGGGAAAAGTGTGGCATCGACATGCCTATGTCATTTTCATGGGTCTATGTGAGTCGATGAATTATGTTAATGTCGTATGTGAGTCGAGTTTCTATACTTGGAGCCCTTGCTTTGTGTTGTGTGTAGTCATCAATGTAAGTCAAAAAAAAATTATCCTTGTATTTTACTGTTGTATTTGGGTGTGTAAAATGTGGGCACTTCATATGGTATCAGAGCGAAGGTTCATGCTCTCGAACCTCTGGGATGGATTGGAGTTGTGATGATTCTGCATGATGGTGGTGGATATTGGAAGAGTAATGTGATATATGTTGTTATGTGAACTATGTCGTAATTGTGAAATTGTGAACACACATGTTGTGTATGTCACTTAGTGCATATTTGTTATCTTATTGATGTGCTTGTGATGAGAGTATTCACTCTCTATGTTTTTGATTTAATGGGGGATTCGGGTGTGATGTACCACCTTGTTGTTTTTAAACAGAATGATATTGTGAATTGCAGAGTGTTAAAACATTTGGAATTTATGTGATGTGGAGGTGTATTGATGTATTGCATGACAAAATTGATGTAAAGTGAATCACATTTCATCATGATGTCATCACCGTATTGTGATTAGTTTTGTGCATCATCGTTTTGTATTACGCAATCGACTATATGTGGTAAGGTTATAAATTGTATTCCTCATACGTATAACTCATGTAATATGTGATGGTTCATGTCGTGATTTAGGAGCATATGGTTGGTATGATCCCTAGTATACATTGATTGCACTTTGGGTGCAGGATGTGGTAATGTGATGTATCGTAACCCATGAAAGTAATGATTGTGTTATACCTTATATATATATACCATGCGTAAGACGTTATGGTTATTGTGTGTGAATCACCATTGTGTTAGTGATGTAGTTATGTGTATGTTGTGAACCTTACACTAGACAACCCTAAGGGGATAAATTGTCAAGAGTGTATGTATAGAGAGAGGAGGTGTGGACCAGGTTCTCATAATCTTGAGTAAAGTATGAGTGAGGAAGTGGAGTCTTATATAAACTGAAAACCCACTTCTATCTGTTTAGTATACTTCGAGCTTGCTCAGTATATTGTGGGTGCACACCACCTTAGGCTCAACTTATGCAACTAGAGTTCCCTTCTCTTTCCTATTGGATTTTTCATTAAATGATCCTATGTGATTTTGACTATGTTAATCATTGTGGGAGTATGGAGGAATGATTCAGGCAGGGATGATGATAGTTACATTATTTGATATACTCCTTTCTAGTTACATGTATATTTTTACAAGCTGAGGCTTGATGTCTGAGTGCCACCAACTCGATGAGTACCCCTTTGGTTGTAGTATGAGGTCACATAGTGATTGTAATGTGCTATTTTCTCAATACATATTTTATTTTTAAATTAATCCTTATCTCTTTTAGCTAGAACCGATCGTTTTCTTAATTAACATGTTCTTATATTTTGGGCATTTATTTTATTGTTGCATTAACATTTGGATTTTGCACTAACCATGGCTAATTAGCCATTTTTTTCTTAGTTTTAAAATTTTCTTTTCATATTTAAAATTTTTGTAGCCTAGCCCAAGGCTTTTGATTGTGCCACTTGGCATTTGATTGGATTGTTATGCTGGTTCTAATGTCGTAATGTGTTCGAATAGGGTCATGGGATTAACCATGGAGTGGTTGAACCTATGGACCCACTTTATTGTATGGGGGTATGCCCCAAGGAGTTACATATAACTAGCGGGTTGTTGAACCATGAGTTATTATGTCACTTGGGTTGGGGGTGACGGGGCTCTATGTGCCCAGGGCCATAGGGTGACCCAACCTCATTAAAAGGAGAAAGGAGACGAGCCTATATGGTTGAGTGACTGTTATTCTTTATGGCACTCTATGGTGGAGTGACCTAATATTCTTGATGGGGCTCTATGGTTGAGTGACCTGACTTGGTTTTGGTACTATGATTATTTCTCCTTGGGAGGTATATGGAGTTATTTGGTGATGGTTTGGGAGGTATATGGAGTTGTTTTATGATGCTTCAGGAGACATATGGAGTTATTTCTTGATATTTTGAGATGTGTGGAGTTGGTATAGTGAGTTATGTGTACCCTTGTGAGTCTTTTGACACCTTGTTATGTTTGAGGCTTGAATCTTCCCTTGGTTAGTATGGACTATTGGGTATTGTCTTGGCACTATGTTGATGCAGTCATGGATTGTTTTGGGTCATGCTATACTTGTTGTATATGTATCAGTGTGATGATTATGTTGATAGTCATGTGTGTGTACTAGATATATGTCTAGGGACGTAATTGTTGGAAATTATTTGCTATATGGTCTACTACTTGTCATTATATGGAGGAATTAAAAGACGTTGTAAAATGATACAACCATGAAAGTAGGTAGTAAGATGCCTCATGGGTTGTTTGTGTTATGTTAAGTTTTGTGTGACATCTTGAAGTTAGTTATTGTTGGGCACCCACGAACTTAAGCCAACTCAAAAAATAATTAAATAAATAAATAAATTCTAAACAATGAATATTATAATCTTAAGATAAGAAATATTGAAAAAGAAAATGTTGACTAAGTAATAAGGTAAAATGGAACTACCAATCTTCACATAACCTTGAAAGTTAAAATTTCTACCAATTGTTCCTAGGGCCACCCTGTGACCATGCTTTTACATTTGAAATCTTAACTTTGAGAGAATGCCTTTGCCATATTCATTCCTTTTTGCTTACCATTTCTCCTTCTTCATTGTATGTTGCATCGAGGATGATGCTTTCTTAAGGGGAGGAGGATGTAATGCCCCATTCCTTGTTCTTCTTTTTCTTCTTCGACGACCGTGTTGCTAAGTATTTAACATTGTTGTGCTCCTGCTGATCCTTGTTGGCTTCACCTTTTCGATTACCCTGTTAAGGAAAATTATCTTTCTCGAATTCGATAGGTGGTTTGAAGGATGACTTGATGTTGTTGGGGCATGACCAACTAGAGGGAACACCTGCATAATAATAATTATTATTTCAAATTGTCGATTCTTGCTATTATTGTTTTGGTCAAGATATAGTTACGGGCGGGCTATAAATAGTATACATGGTGTTGTTCTATGTTTTAGGTATTGATTTGACTATCTAGATCATCAATGGGTTTGGTCATAAATCCTATCAAATCATTGGTAAGGATTTACTTTATGAGTTATATGGCAATATCGTAACAAAATAAAATATAATAATAATAATGAAACATATTAAATTATTTTAATAATGAAATAGATTTTCAAAGTGAATGAAATGAGTTAAATGAATTTAAAATAAAAGAATTAAAAAATAGATAAATAAATAACCCATGAAATCTGTGAGGGAGTTTTAGGGTAAGTTGGGGACCAAAAATAAAATAGGGTTCTCGTAAATTTGTTTTCTAAGTTTTGAGAGAGGAGGGTAGCTTCCACCATGGAAGGAGGGGAGGAAACAAAATCTTGGTTTGCACACCCACCGATCAAGAAGGTGTGGAGGAGGTTGTGGTAGCTAGAAAATGCGAGGAAAATGTGGTTCATGAAATGCTTTGGCCGTAGTTTTTTTAACTCGAACAATGTGCTTTAGGAACTTTTTACTTTTCCAAAGAAATGCATCGCTAAATTTCATCCCATGGAGTTCCATGGTTATTGCAGTCATTCCAACATCCTCCCAACCTGTGTAAATAAAAAAAATGAGCCTTTATTTTGCGGCGCATAAAATTTAGAGGGATGTTGTTAGATGTTGTATTCGTAGATGCTTGGGGCGCGGTGCAATGTTGGACCAAATGAAAGAATGAGACAACTTCTCATGGAGTAATTTTTCTGTTGTGCATGGAAAAGCGTGGTTTCCTCAAGAGACAGCCACACTGCTGTTTTAGGCATGCAACAAACAGGTCTCCAACCTCACCGAGTTTATTTACTAGCGTACTGCAAACTTGTGCCAAATGGAAGCTTTGAAATAGGGTATGCACATCCATCAAAGCATAAAAGGTTAGAAAAATTATGTCAGATGCTGTAGTTGGAACTACCTGGTAATGTATGCAAAATGTGGTAGCATGGACAACGCACGTGAAGTGTTTGATGGAATACCTTAAAGAAATGTGTTCTCCTGGACTGCAATGACTGCAGGATATGTAGAAAATGAATTTGTTGGAAAGGAACATGAATTGTTTGATAGAATGCCTCAAAGAAATGCGGTCTCATGGAGTGCCATGATCTCATGATATGCACAAAATGGATTTGTGGAAAAGGCGTGTGAACTATTTGTTGGAATGCCTCAAAGAAATGTTGTCTCATGGAATGCCAAGATTACAGGATATGCACATAATGGATCTATTCAAAATGTTTTAGAAACACACAAGCAACTAATTATTCTGTTGGAAAACTTCAAGTGATCGGGAAGTTGGTGTGACGTGGTGGAGGTTAGATCTAGGCTCGTGAACTGGTTGACGAAGTGCCAAGCGAGATGTTGAACCGAAGCCTGCGGGTTTGACCGACTCCATTCCTCCAGGCATGATTCACCTCCCCACATCTTTCATAACTCTCATATTTTAGTTTTTCGTTCACAACATAAAATAATTTTCAAATATTAGGATTTTAATACAATTAAATGTTTATTACAACTCATTGCAAAAACAATGAAATGTCATATCGTAACTCACGAAGTCAAAATAACCCGTTTGTATTAAAACATGAAATTCCACCCTAATTCTGAGGTGATGTAGAAAACTTCCTACCCAAATAGATCGCTACAACATTGTCTTATCGACTAGACAAAATTGACTTTCTAGTAATAATGTTGATCATCACCCTATTTAAATAGTTAATTTTTGCATTTTTGGAGACTCATTAAGTACCCTTCGTAACTCTAAAAACAAGATGTGAAGCTTCATTCATGTACCTTGGTATGTGAGGAGTCACCTTGACCTTTGGTTTGACCCCGAATGAACATATGAGACCCTTTTGATGCTCTTATAGGAGCCATGTTACATTGTTTTACAGTAGTAAGTTGTTAAATCTAGAAAGTTGGCTTTCATTTTGAACCGCCATTTGAAACCTGGATAGAGAAATTATTTCCGTCTTCATAAACCTCTAGTGTTTATACTAGAAAATTGCATGGAACATTCATTTTAGGTAAAAAAACTTTTCTAGATAGTTTGGCAAAGCCATTTTGTAGGCCTCGATCGCAGTTTGACAAGGTCAAATTGGACCAATTTCGACTTGTCGCTCCAGAAAACTTGTCGCCGTTTGAAAATGGTTTTCTAGTTCTCAGTTCTGTCGACTCTAATGAATTCTTCTTATATGGGGGAACTAGTAGGAAGTGTCTCATTGCGTGTTCACCCATCGAGCGTCAATTTTGGGCGTGGTTTTGAAGCCCTCAAGCTAGCTTTTGTTCATTTGCAATGGGGACAACTACGACTAGTAGCCCCTGGAAAATCAACGCCAAATGAAAACCGTTACCTTTACCAAATTCCATCAATTGCTATGAACTCTTGGTATATATCGTGGTGTGCGTTCGATGAGAAGATAACTTTTGAAAGTGGTTTTTAGCCTCTAAGCCCATTTTGAACGTTTTGTAGCTAGTGAGAAAATGTAAAAAATAGAAAGTCATGGGACCCTCATAGGGTTGCCAAATCACCACAGTAACTTTAAAAAAAATGCAAATAACTGTTTAAAACTCTTTAGTGTAACTTATTGTGTGAAATAGAACTTTTGACAAATGGTATTTTCTCTCTCTTCCCTTCTCTTTTCTCTCTCCTAGGTTACAAAATGAAGTGAAATGAAATATATTGAATACATGTCTCTAAAATTTTCTCTCACTTGAAAATTGTAATTATTATTGTTTGTAAATGGGAAAACTAAAAAAAGATAATTATGTTTGATTAAGGTGGATGCCATGCCAGGGAATTATCATTGATATCATGCTCACATGGGTTTTGCAGGATGGAAGAATGACGATGAAAAAGGTGATGTGTAATTTAATTATTATCATTGTAATTCATGTAGTTAATTGTTAAATGGATAAATCTATAATTTAATATCATGTTACTGAGAATGTTATATTTGATAATTTGTTGATATGTATGAAATGATAGTTTCAAGGAAATCTAGAAATGTGCATTTAATCATAGTTCAATATTGATTTATAGTACACACTGGTAAAAATATTTGATATTTATATAAGGTAAATGAATTTGAAGTAATATTTTGTAGTGCATATTTAGTGTTCAATAAATGTTTAATGAGTCATCTTGTGCATTCATACTTTGTAAATGTAATGAAGGGATTTAAATGAAGCACTCTACCCTTGTCTAATATCAGAGCATAACTTGTCTTTCATGTGTGATACTCCTTACCGTAGAAGACATTGAAAACTATAGGATGAACTTAATCTTTTCACTCAATGGAACCTCCTAGTTTGAGTAAACAAGAGCCCAAGAATGGGTTTATCACCTTAGTCAGTATGGTTAGTGACGTTATCTTAAACTGTGCGAGAGGAGTGACATAGTTAAACTTGTCTTGGAGTGTGTAGATCTAACTCCTCCTTTGTATCCTGGTGGACTACCTTGTCATCTAAAGATAGATTTAAAATTAAATTTCTTCATCGAGTAAAAACCCCATTAGATCCGGACATCATGGATGGAGGTTGTGACTTAGTTTTCTATGTCTTAGAATCTTGTTAATGAACTCCTTAGCTCCACTCGGATAGATGTGTTACCTTGGTTTCTCTCAACATTACACCTTGGTCCTTTCTTAAGGTGGTTTAGCATAATTATGTCCTCTTGCTTAAAATGCATATATAGTTGAGGGGTAGACCCTTAGGTGAAGTTGGAATTACTCTAAACCTTAGTTGATTTGGATGTTACTTTAGGGTTAGCGTGTGTCTTCAAGAGGTTAGACAAACATTTTGTAACTCCTTTTCAAGAAAATGATAGTAATAAGACTATAATGTGACATAGAAAATAAAGCACATAAGAGCAAAAACGAGAGTGGAGGTTCGGAATAATACCACCCTTGAAGACCTTATAAATCAATTAAATATATTATTTTGTTTCAAATAATATGAATTTTTCTTGATGTGATAAACCTTCGAGAAAACAAAATACATATATAAATCAAAAAGGAAATTCACAAGTCATTGAATTAGAATAAGCGTGGTAAGGAAATAACTATAAATTGTGATCGAGGAATGTTTTTTTGTAAAAAGCTACCTTGTATCTAAATCTTTGTTAAATCATTTTATTGCGTTCTAGATATCAAGTCACTTTTACTTGAGTTGTAAGGGTAAAAGCTGTAGACATTGAATAAATATTTGAAGAAGTATATTCTTAACATAATAATAGGATAATTAAGTACTTTGTATGCAATTTGATTTATGCCAAAGAAGTATGTTAGTTATGGAAAATTTTATGAAGTATAAGAAGCCAACATAAGATGGTTGAATGTATTTTAACCATGGAATAAACCAAAAATATGTGGGTGGACAAGCGAGAAATTTATCCTTGCTCAATAATGTTCTTAGAATGTTAATTGTAACTAAAATACATTAAAAGTAATGATATGTTGTGGTTTTCCATTCTGAAGTCATGTTTCTTGTGGTATGTTCATTGCTAGTATTCGTTCATTGGGAAAAGTGTGGCATCAACATGCCTATGTCATTTTCATGGGTCTATGTGAGTCGATGACTTATTTGAATGTCGTATGTGAGTCAAGTTTTTGTACTTGGAGCCTTTCTTTGTGTTGTTTGTAGTGAGCAATGTAAGTCAAAAAATAAATTATCACGGTATTTCTTGTTGTATTTGGAGGCGTAAAATGTGTGCACTTCAATTACAAAAATTTAGTAGACCCATCCCCCTAGATATGTTAACATTCCTATAGTCCTCTAATGAGAACCCCAATCCCTAGAACCTCCTATTATTTCTGCAGAGCTTCGCCTTTCATCCTTTCTATGATGATCCTGAAGCTTCCCCTCATCGACCCATATGGTGAATGCTCTCTCCAAAATGGTCCTCTCTCCTTTTTTCTTCTACCCGAGCATCTCTATAAATAGGTTTAGCACCCACTACCATGCCTTCCTTTAGGAGTAGATCAGTTGCCAAGTGTCAAGGTGGTCCTCCAATGGAGCATGCTTCTTTTGATCTAAGCTCTCCACTTTCTGCAATGATGTCTTTCGGGAATGTTCCATGCGTGGAATATTCTTTCCTTGACCACCAAGTCACCAGGCTAGCACCTTATCCACTCAGCACACCTAGTCGGGTCACATTTTTCCTCAAGTTCCTCTTGGAAAGCCGAATATGACTAAGTCCTGAAATCCTTTTCTCTTCCTTATGTGCATGTCATGGGTTCCACTAAACCCTTTTAAAACCCTTGTTCTGTGTGCTTTTTCCCATTCATTTAGCCTTTTCTTGGTCCCACGCATGCATGCACTATTTGGGACTTAGTAAATATTTTGAGGCCCAACATCACCCCATAATAAGCTTGTTCTCCATCTCGAAACATCCTCTCCAAAGAATAAAGAATGGTGGGACTTTGAATGGTTGGAATAAATAACTAAGAATGAAGAATGAGAAATGGAAGAAATAAAGAATGGAGGAATGAAGAAGAATATTTTTATTGCTAAAGAATGAGTGGGAAATCCTTCCTTATATCTACCTCAATCTTCTCCCAGGCATCCACCTCACCTTGTGCTTATTGATAGAGGTCACCTACTAAGGTGCTCACCTCTTCAAATCCTAGTTCATCACCCTTAGCATTCAAAGTGTATCAACAATTTTTTCCAAATATTTGTTGAGGTCATCCAGTGCATCCATCCTGCGGGTGATTTAGGAATACAATTCTTTAGCTGATTTTTTATCAAACCTCTCAGGGTCTCAATGGCTTTTGACTTATTCTCTACCTTGGCTAGGATATTATCCTGCTCTTCCTTATTTCCTTTATTCTTCTCCTAAAACTCCTTGAGGTATTTCTAATGCTTAGAAACTAGAATGCTTGCTACTCTATCCATATCAACACAATCATCATAAGCGGATTCAATTGTCTACGCGATAGATTTCATAGAGGAAAGGAGCTTGGTGTATTACACAAATATCTCCAAAACCTTGCTAGGTCTAGATGCTTCAAGACAATAACATATGTAATCATATAAATTTTCTTATATACCGCTCATACCTTTTATTTTTCCTCCCTCATCTCATGCCTTAAGCGTGTGTTGATCAAATTTTCTTGCTTCAGATCCTTTCTCTTTTCAATGAGCTCTTCCTTTTTCTTTTCCAATTCCCCCTCTAGGAATCTCACCCTGTCATTCCTTCCAAAGAGTCTTGCCTCAACCTCGACTTAAACCTTGTTGAGTGCAATACAATATTTCTCATCAAAAAACTGTTGAACATTTACCAATAGGTGTACTCCTTTAGTCTCCGTCACCTTCAATAGTGACCCCTAATTAACTTCGAACTCAGGCTCGTCGACATGGGACTCAAACACCCAAGATATAATTTCCTAGTTCGTGGGTATGCGCCTTCTTCTTCGAATGAATAAATTTCTAGGATTTGATCTGTTGGTAAGATGCTTTGTAACCGTGCGAGTAGTATATTATTTGGATCATGGATATAACCCATTCCCTGTCCCTATGCTACTACCACACTCTTTCCTCCTATGCATGCTACTTTTGGAAAGCTCACTGCTAAGCTGGGATCTCCACCCATGCTTCCATAATCCTTTCCTATGATCTCTTCTTCTATCTCCTTGAGTATCTCATCAATGCTTCACTCTACTTATTTATCCAATAATTTCTCTATTACTCCCACTACTTATCTCTTTACGACCTCTTCTATTTGCTCCTTGGTGAGGTTGGGGGTTATTTGATCCTTCGTATTTACTTCTTCACTCTCCCCTTTTCCTTGAGCACCTTCTTCTTCTCCACCCTCCCCTCACTTCTTTCTTCCTCTAATTCATGTACATCATACATGGGATGGTCTTGAATCTCTTCATCCTCGTCGTCATCTCTTTCACCCATGTAGGCCTCTAAGAAATTTGTCTCCTTCGCATCTTCCTACCCCACTACCTTTGACTTCTTCTTAACTGGGGATTCATATTCTTCCTCAGCAGGTGATTCCTTTCTAGGAAACTCTTCTTATTTTGGAACCCCTTCCTTAGGTGTCTTTTCCTTCTCCTTGATAGGAGACTTCTTCTGTGCATATATGTTCAAGGCTTGGCACCGACTGTGCACCCATAGATTGTGTTGTCTACACACTTGGTGATTTCTTCTCTAGCGCCTCTTTCTCCAGGGTCTCTTCCCTTTCCCTCTTCTTTGGCGTAGCCTTATTCCTACTAGTGGGATCCTTTAGGATGGAGACATCATTCTCCAAGTAAGCACCCTTTTCATACTTAGGCTTAATGCACAAGTATACTCTTGTTGTGATACTTCCAGTAATTGGCATCATCAAGGGTTTTTTCATCTCGCACTTCATGGGAGACATACTTCTCCACATAAGTGCACTTCTTGGGATATACAAACTTGCTTTATAAGTCATGGTAAACCTAGTCCACCTTGCTAAGGTCAAACCTTAGTCTTTTAGCTTCCTTGAAGTGGTTTACCCCTACTTGGAAATATTACGTAGTGAAAGAGAAAGGTAGTTTACACCATGGACTCTTGGTCCCATCCGACAGAGTGAACCTGCCAATGTAGAAATGATGATAGAAAAAGAAATTAACCTCTCAATTTACTAGTGCTTGCAAGCATTACGGTATCCTCCACTTAGTCCCGAATGCGTCACGCATTCTCTTGTACCATTTCTCCAGTGCGCATTGTGGGTGGCCATCATGGTATCACATGTGTATTTTTCAAACCTTTTCATGGGAGGGATCTTCATATGTATCCTCCCATATGAAATTCTTTGTCCCATCAGGAACTCCAATTTATAAGAAGATGATGGTGAGAAGAAAATTTCTGAACATTATCTTCTCTCCTTCTTGTGTGGTGTTGATGATCTCTTCTGCAATATAGGTGGACAGGTTATAGATGGTCCCCTATGAATTTTTGGAATACATTCAACCATGCCTTGTTTATTTTTGTCCACCTCTCTTGACCATTCAGCTTGGTTACTAGGTGCACATCCATCCTCATCACGGGGTCAAAGATATCAAGGATGTTGAAGTAGCGAGACCCCTTCTTATAATCACACTCTTCCACGATCTTCTTAATAACATCTTTATTCTCTAGGTCATCATCTAACGAATCTCATTTGTAAATTAGGTCGATAAACTTAGAGATGATTTGGGTAGTTATGTGCATTCTATAGCCCAAAAATAATAAGTGGTCCTCATGCACATGTGACATCAACCATTGGTATAACCGCTCAAACTTGCCAAAATAGGGCAACTCAAATAGTTTCCACAACCCAAACTTCTCTAATTTTACCTTCACCTCATCACTATAGATTTGCATCCCATCTGGTGTCCTCTTATCTATTAGAGGAACCATATCTAGTGTTATTTCCTTTTCTGTGGTACTTGTGTGATGATTATAGTCACTCACGGCCTTCTTCCTCACATGGAATACCCATTCTTTCCCAAGTAACACCCCATTTGGGTACTGCATCTTTGCATACCATTCTTCATTGAAACTGATGGTGGAAGTTTGTTTTCCTTTGCCCTTTACCTTCTTAGGTGAAATGGTTTCCTTTTTCGTGTCATCTTCTTTTTGGGTTAAAACAACTCCTCCTTACTCCTCCTCCACACTATGGTCAAATCTGTGGCTCAACTCCATGAAAAATCCTTCTATTCCCGTGCCCTAGCTACAAAACCCTACCCTAGAAAAATATTCCACAAGACAACATATTCCACTAAAACCTTATTTCCTACAACCATGTACTCCTTCCACTCTAGTTTGTAGATCACCCGAGTCACGCACTTCATATTTTCACTGTTCTTTCTTCACACAAATATTTCTTTGTGGATACCCTAGTTTGCAAGAGATCTTTAATCTCATAATAGCAAGATAAATAATGATGTGCCTGACCCTTTACTTATAGTTTTTTTTCCATCCCCAGTGATAAATGTTATACCACATACCAACATAGTTAGCATTAAATGTGGAATTTTCCACTAAATTTGATCTTAAGTGTTCTTACCCATGCTCTTAATCCTATGTAAAAAAATCTCTACAACCTTCATGCATGTAAAAATCCTTACTGGCTAAAGATTCTTACATGCACATCTGTAACACCGAAATCACTTTTGTCCTTGACCTAATTTTTCCCTCGCCTACCTCATGTTGTTCCTGCACTTTTCATCCTTTGTACGTGGTCTTTGTAAAGCCTTCCTAACACCAAAATTTATCGTCCACCTTTTTCCACGCATGTTTTCCTACCTTACGTGCTTTTTATCTTTTATCTCAGACCATTAAAACATAACTTTCACTTCTAGCCTCTATTTCACTTCGCTCTACTCCACCCCACACTAAAATAGATGTGTGACCCTCTACGCATACACAACCCTTGAAAGTAATGTGGTTACCAAAGTGCACAAGGTGCGTAAAAACAACACAACAGAAAGGAATAAGTGACAAGAAAGGAAAACATAAGGAAAAGAAATACATTAAGGGAAATCCTAGGCTAACTAGAAATACTGCCTTATTTACAAACACAAGAAAGACTTATTTATAGTAGGGCTTTAGCCTACTCCCATTGAAATGGCCTGGTAATCTCATCCCATCCAGCGCTTGTAATTGGAAAGTGCCTGAATCAAGGATGTATGTGATGATGTATGGTCCCATCAAATGGAATTTCAGCTTCCTAGGATGAGACAAAATTTAGAATCATATAACAAAACCATATTCCCAAACTCAATTTTTTTGTTTTTAATATGATGATCATATCATGCTTTTTGTATTTCCTTCTCTATATTTTGACTCCATCTAGCAAGTCATCATCTTTCATATAGCTGCATTAACTTATCAATCCTTTCTTCTAGCACTTTTTATCATCCAATCCTCCTGTACATGCTATTCACAGAGATGGTAGTATAAATTCAACTAGTTAAAAAACCTCTATGCAAAACACCAATTGAAATGGTGTGGCCTTGTTCGATCTCATATAAGTTTTTTTATATGCCCATAGAAACAGGCTAACACCTTATCATCCCAATCTAGTCTCCCACCCTCAAAAATCTTAGTTAATGTGTGACTTAGTATCTTATTAAATGCTTCAGTAGTCCCATTCACTTGTGGGTGATAAGGGGTGGTCTTGTGATGGGACACCATAAACTTTACCAATAAAATCTTGACTGTTTCATTCAGAAAATGTGTACCCCTATCACTTGTTAAACTCAATAGACATCCATACCTACTGATTATATTTTCCCATAAGAATCTTGTTGTTTTTGCTATTGTGAAATCCTTTATAAGCACTACCTCTTTCCATTTTGTCAAGTAATAAGTGCAACTGATGATGTAATGTGAGCCAGTCCTTTGTGGGATAGGTGAAATTGGTCCTAAAAATTCAATTTCCCACTTTTCAAATGGTTCAACATTGGCTATCGGTTGCAAGGGAATTTCATCCCTCTAACAAGTTTTCTAAGGTGTTGGCAATGGTCACAAGCCTTGTAAAAATCAATACAATCATGGTAGATACTCTCCCACCAAATCCATGCAAGTAGAATCTTCCATGTGGTTGCATTTCCTACATAGTGTCCTCTACAATCCCACCATGTGCTTCCTCCATGATTGCAATACACTCATGTTCTAATACGCATCACCACAAAACCTCATCATGTCATAACTTGTAAAAATATCCACTAATCAACATGTAAGTTGCGGCACATATAGCCAACTGCTTTCTCTCCAAATCCTTCATTCCTTCCGGTACCACACCCATTTTAAGAAATAATGTAATATACTCTAATTTAGAGGGTGTAATCCACAACCTAAAAAATTACACGTCTAGCATGGTATCCTCAATGCTCTACGTGTCCTCCCTTGAGTCAATACCTTATAGATGATCATGTCTTGAATTACTCTTTCCTAGTTTTACCATAACTAAAAACTCAAATTCTTGAAATAACAAGACCCACCGACATATGCGCCCTTGTAGAATGGGCTTATTTACCAAGTACTTCAATTCCATGTGGTCTGTAGAATATGAATGGTGTTGACAACAGATACTACCTAAATTTATGTAGTGCATAGATCATTGATAAAGCCTTGCCTTGCACTCGCAATTGTGTAATTCTATTCTACTGGTGTCAACTTCCTACTAGAAAAACACAAGGGGTGATCAACAATCCCCTCACTAGGTTGTGTCAGGATCTTTGCTTTCGAATGGTTGTTCTCGAGGCATCAACATACATAGGAAAATGCTTATTCCAAGATGGGAAGCATAATATGGGTGCAATAACAAGCCTATCATTCAAAGTGTCAAACATCCTCTATTGCACCTCTCCCAAATGAAAGGCACTCTTGTGTTTAAGAAATTCCTCCAAGGGCACGACGATCTTGGAATATCCCTTGATAAATTTCTTGTAGTACCCCGTAAGCCCAAGGAATCCGTGCACTGTGCTCGACTAGTAAGCTCCCCAATCTCATAATAACTGCAACTTTGGTAGGATCCACCAGCAAGCCTTCCTTACATATAATATTCCCAATAGGCTTCTAAATGGAGTAGGAAAGACATGTTTCTTAATGTTAAGGGATATCCTCAACTACGACATCTCTCAAACATCAACCTCAAATTGTCACAATGGTCTTTTACTAGCCCATACATAGTCTAGTCATCTAGGTAGACCTAAAGAAATTTATGGATGAAGTCTTGGAAGGCTTGTACCATGATGTATGAGAACACAACAGTGCATTCTTCAGCCTAAAATGCATGACCATGTAGGAAAAAATTCCCCATTTAGTGGCAAAATTTATCTTCTCCTAGTCTTCCTTTGTAATTCTAACTTGGTGGTACCCTAAGAACCCATCCATAAAAGAATAGACCTTGTACCCAGCTACTCCTTCCATAATTTCTTCAAGTGAAGGGGGTTGGAAAAGGGTCAATGACACACACTACATTCAAGTCCATGTAATCAACATAGATCCTTATCCTCTCATCCTTATTAATGCTTATGACCATTGGAATCACCCATTATGATTCCTTAATGGCCTCAATAATGCCTGATGTGATCATATTTTCTATCTCCTCCTTGACCCATACACGTAAATTCATATTCACCCAATAAGGTCTCTTTCGAATCAGCTATGCACCTTCCTTTAACTTGATCCTCATTTCCCCAAGTATTGGTAAATTCCTTTGAGCTCATGATACCCATGTGGGAATAAATCTTGAAACTCACAAAAAGGTCAATGATCTTAGGTTCTACCTCTAAACGAATGTTAACCTTATTTATCTTCAAGGGTTTATGGTAGGCACATTCTTGCTCATTAGTGCTATTCCTAACTTTGTGTGTACCTTTAGAATGTTTAACATCTAGACTCTCCATTTCTTCACCATCTATCACTAAGACCATCTTTCCTTTTTCCTTTTCCATGCACGTGTTCTCAAGTTATGTCTCTTATGAATCTTCCTCATCAAAACGTGTCTCCAAACCAAGTTCACCTAATAGATCAAGTATTATATCTTCCACCATAGCACTATATCCCATTATAAGGTGCTCAACCACTTGTAATGCCTTATCCACCGATGGATTTGTACTCCAATACTTTAAATATTGAATGAGATTAGTGTCAACTCCTACTAACTCCCCTGTTTAATGGTGCATCTTTGAGTGAATGTATCATTCACGTGCACAACCTGTAAGGTGGAATACAACTTATGCACCCATAGTGAAGGTGGTAAATCTTATGTGCCTTCCATCCAAGCCTTCTCACATGCTTTGATAAGACACAAGGTGGGTTCTTTGCCATGGTAGTCTTATATGACACTGGATGCATTACTTATGGAAAACCTAATAGAGAACATGGTTATCACCTCATGCCATTCTAGAAGGCTCTCATGATGTGTCACCCACCAACACACCTGCATTCCCAAGTAGGTTATAGCTAAGCATACCTCTTCTTTCATTATCATTTTTCCACTGAGCCTCCATTTCTCATAATAAATCATCAGGGTTAGCTCCTCTAGAGTAACTTGGTAACTTCTTCCCTCCTAGGCACTTGACCAAGCACACTTTTATTACCCTTGTCACTGATCCTCTCAAATTTCACCTAATTAATTATTTAGTCTCGTGTGCCAAATTTTCACATGCTATGCCATGTATCACTCATAGATTGAGCGTCTTCAAACTAGATAACTCCTTTTGTAGGATGAATTATCTCAGGGTATCTAATAGAGCGCACATAGATTCTGTCAAGGACTTCTTCTCCCAAGGGATCATTATATGGTGCTGATATCCCATCGATCAAGGGGATGATGACTAGCTCCTCATTGTTCTCAAAACTGATATACCCCTTATTAAATCATAGGTTAAAATTTTTTTTGTAACACTAGGGGAACCCAAGCAATGCTAGAAAGTTGTCCTCTTTGGATAGCACCAAGACCTCAAAGTCTCTAGTGAACGTTTCTCCTTGAATAGTGATAACTACATCCTTTAAGAAACTAACAAGAATAGCCTTTTTCTTATTTTCCATATACAACACATTTGAAGATGGTTGTAATGCAGACCTTCCCATCTGATGCCATGCATCCAAGGTGAGAACATTGAATTCTACGCCTATATCGATTAGAATATTTCTTAGAAGCCATCCATCTACAACAACATTTAAGTTATCTCTTTTTCATAGTAAAGGCTATGGGGAGGAAGGTTAGCATGCAGAACCTGCCTCTTACACTCTCTTTTAGCACGTGGTACCTTCTCCTATAACCATTATCCTAGAAAGGGAATGATATTCTCTTACCTTAACATCTTGCATACTTCCCTAACCTCATCCAGATCCTTCTGTGGAGCCTCAACATTCTTCCTTTTCTCTAACTACCTCTATTGCTCCTTCAGACATTGTATCTCTCCTTATAGATTTTGAATCACATCCATGGTTTTTTGATACACCTCCTTCTGATGATCAGGGTATGGATACTTTCCATGTACCACTTATTCCCTTATAAAAAATGTTATTTGTCTTGGTATCTCCCTAGTGCGCACGAACTCTGCTTGTGTTGTCACAAGTACGGGTTCTAGTCCTGACTCACGTGCTACTCTTGGAATCCACTATGGGTTAGCCTTATTTATGCTTATCATCCCAGCACCCTTATTTTTCCAATGCTATTAGCTCATGTGCTCAAACAACTCAGGGCACTCCTCATACTTATGTTTCTTTCCACACCACAAGCATTACAATAGATCAAGTACACTCACGCTTATAATGCTCTATAGACCCACTGATTATAACATGTACCACATGGGAACTCACTTCTTCCTCCTCTGTGGTTACCATGGCCACAAAATCCTCCTCACAATCCCCTCTTGTGTGCTCTTCCATCCATGTGTTCTTTATAGCGGTGATCATCATCCTTGGAATTACTTGCAAGGTTGGTCTAGCACACACCAAGATCAATGGTATCATGTATCTGGTCAATTAGCCTACAATATTTGGTTTCATAGGTCGTAGAGGTATAACTCTTGAAATAGAAAGAAATATTCCTCACGGATTCCACATTAAGTAGTGGACACCTACTTGCATCATGATTCTTGTGGTAGTTTCACAACTCTTGTCATGGCATGTACTTGACCTCTAAGGAAAATTATACTTTACATGCCCCTCTACCTCAAAATCAAAGCACCACAGCCACCGTGAGTCTTGTACACCGAGTTCACATATAGCTTTTCGAACTGCTTGGCCATTATATCAATTTGAGCCTCGAGGCAAGGGATAACACCGGTATCTACACTTCCAATAGCTTCAGCATGTAGGGCGAGTGTATAAGGCCTCACACAGTACGTAAATGTATTGTGTGAAAGAACTCTTCTAAATGGTGTTATTAATCCTCCAACAAACCATTGAGCATCTTTGAGAAGATTGAATATCATAAGATAGATTTGACAAGAAAGTTTTTAAGCGTGTGTCATATTCACACACACACTCTGTCATTTCTTTCTATATCTCTTTCAAGGTGCTAATGCTCTTCTTCTCGAACTCAAGGATATGGAATTCAACTAAGAAAGCATTCCACAATGCGGTGTAATCTACCACTATCTGATGGGGGTCATACTTCCAGTACCAACTATGCATGTGCCCCTATAATCTCATTATAAAATAAATTTCCTTTCACTTTGGGGTAGTGATCCCCTTTGCACGCCATAGTAATTCACACTTGTGTACATGCTCTGTAGAATCCTCAACACCCTTGTACTCTGGTAGATGTAAATACATCTAGAAAAATAATTTCGGAGGTGACCGAGGCTCTTGTATGCATGATTCAAAACCTTGATTCCCTTTGATGTTTCCTCTACCACCATATCCACTAAATCCACCCGGTCCTATCCCTCCTGATCCTCTAGATCCACCAGGTCCTCTAGCTCCTACTCCACCAGATCCTCCTCCTATAGTTGGTAATAGGCATGAAGTGGTTGTGCCTAGCATTCCCAATGTTCCATTGAACTGTGTGCCAATGGTTTGTGATATTTCTCTCGCTACCGGATGTGTATTCTGCCAATCCCAAACACGATACCCAAAATTTATGTACTTATTATTTTCCCAAAAATCCCTCCAAACATAGGAATTGTTTGTGCGGCCATAGATGTCCCAAACAAGAAGTTATACCTCCTAGGTGCAGATCGGTCACTTCCACCAATACCAACTGGGTTAGCAATACTTGTTTCTTGATTTTGAAAACTAAGCATTAGGGGTTATCCATCGGTGGGTTTAGATGCACGTTGATGGCTCTCCTTTCTCCATGTGATGAAATCTCATTAGAAGCTAAAGGAATTTCTCTCCCATGCAATTGCCTATATGGGGTAGCACAGACTACTTAGGTTCCACATCCTCTGTGTGAACCTTAATTCCTTCCTATAACATCTACCTCCATAGATCCATCACTCCCGTAACCTCACATTGTCTAGCCAACTCCCTTTCACATGCTTCACTATACTTGAGTCATCTCTCTTCCCTCTCCTTTTCCACTGCAAGGTCTTCCATCTTCCTCCACCCTAGTTTCCTCACCCAACACTCAGAGAAGCTTAGCCGGCCATAGGGAATGCCTTCAAAATTAACGCATTGATCAAGATATTCATAGCCAATGGGATAGCTTGCAAAAATGATCCTCTAGGTTCCCTTAGGAACTCAAACTCAACAACCTATGGATAGGAATACGTAGAAATGGTGTATTCCAGGGTATAACTGGTTATCACTCTTTCCACTAGTGATCAACAACATGTGTCCAAGTTAGATCTACATCCTGCAGCCTCTGGTAATCATATTATGTCCACATGCGTAATTTATAGTACCAGTTTGATCTCAATGTAGACACCAAATTTGTGTCTTACGACCCCTTGTGACCCACATCTCATCTCGCAACTTAACCTCATCACCTAAACCTTACACAATTATTTATTAATTACCTTGTAATTGATAAATCCACATCACCTTACCCGCCACCTCATTTTTCCACCTCATCATGACCTAGCCCTAACCCTAAACTAACCTAATTAAGACCTATGACTTGGTCTAGACTCACATCCATAACTAATGCCTCCTTACTCGCACCCAAAACCGACCTTCTAGCCACTTGACCAAGCCCGCAACTGATCTCTCGGGAGAAAAGCAGGGAAGGTGGGCTATTTTACTAAAAATAGCCTACTTTTTCCTTACCGATGCCGGTTCCTACTCGACCACCGTCGGTTACGTAACCGCCATCGGCTCCCTGTAAATGGGCTCCCCGAACCAAAATCAAGGGTCAAATGATTTTTGAATCAACAGAGATCATTGGGAGCAAAAAACAGAGTCCAGATCTTCACTTGACCGAGCAGAGACGAGTGAAGAAACCAGAAGCATTTGCAGCAAAGGAGATCAACTTGCATCTTTGTCAAAACCAGTAAGTCACATCTTGCATGTCCTCTGTTATAACATTTCTTATGCTCTTTGAATCACAGTCCTCCTAAATCCGTTTCTGAATCCACTACCCAACGTGCCATTGCATCTAACTGTCATTCTTTTACCTCTCATCATCTCATTTCCTAATATCATCCATAAACCAGCCTTACAAACACCATAGCTACCAAGAAGGTCCTAGGCCCAACCGACGTCGGTTACCAGAAACCGGTATCGGTTACCCTGACTATAACCAGAAACCAGCCTTCTCCTACCCGTTTCAACCAAGTAATCTAATTGATATTTTGCAGTCATTTGTGTTAATTCATATTAGCAGGGAAATTGACCACCTTCGAAAGGAAGTTTTATATTTCCTGGGCCCAAGGTAGTTTCCTCATTTATTGTTTAATCAAATCTTGTGGTCTTGTGTTCTTATTTGCAGGTAGTCCTTCCAAGACAAAAAGGAGTTCTTCGCAGTCAACTTGATCTTTCTCCACGGTACGCGCACACCATCTCGACATTTAACAGGTATTCCTCCTAGCCCTAACCCTATCTGTTTCTAAAAGGAATGAAAGGATAGAAATAACTCTATTCCTAGAAGCCGAAACATTCCGAGTGAAACACTCGATGTATATGCTAAGAGCCATTCATATAATTGTACTAGAAAACAATAAAATAAGGTCTCATAGAACTCATAATATAGGTGTTCTTATACAAATCTGTGTGCATCAAACTCAAGTCAAGTACTCATTATTTGAGAAAAATCATTCCTTGTGCTCTTAAACCATGCTTTGACACTTTCCAAGGTCAAGTGCTCTATCATCACACATCATCCTCACAAAAACTCTAAAAAGAGGTCCCGGCAATGGAACCAAGATGTAGTCATTTTTATGCCCTTAGAATAACCTTCTAATCCCTTGTGCACCAACCTATCACCCAACAAGCATTGGTGCTCACCCAAGGTGCGCGTGGGTGCCGAGACCCTCCTTTATGTGAGCATTGTGAGAAGATGTTGTCATTGATGACAAATTAAGTGCAGAAAAGTAAATGATCATGCATACATTCTAAAAGCATAGGATGAGTCATTACACCAACATACCCATTCAGATAACAAAAGAAACATCATACAGATAGTAGATTTGATCCATAACATAAAGAAAAAGGCACTAGGGTTTACATCCATGAACAATATATTTAGAACATAACCATATATTCATGTTGATCATAGTTTAGTAACCACATTACATTCACAAGAGCCATAACAGACCAATATAGAGATCTAACTCAGGTATCAATAGTTCTAGCTATTCTCCTTATTACAAAAATTTAGTAGACCCATCCCCTAGATATGTTAACATTCCTACAGTCCTCTAATGAGAACCCCAATCCCTTATTTCGTAGAGCTTCTCCTTCCATCCTTTCTATGATGATCCTGAAGCTTCCCCTCATCAACCCATATGGTGAATACTCTCTCCAAAATGGTTTTCTCTCCTTTTTTTTATTATACCCAAGCATCTCTATAAATAGGTTTAGCACCCACCACCATGCCTTCCTTTAGGATCAAATTGATTTCAAGTGTTAAGGTGGTCCTCCAATAGAGCATGCTTCTTTTGATCGAGCTCTCAACTTTCTACAATGATGTCTTTTGGGAATGTTCCATATGTGAAATATTATTTCCTTGACTGCCAAGTGGCTAGGCTAGCACCTTATCCACTCAGCACGCTTAGTCGGGTCACTTTTTCCTCAAGTGCCTCTTAGAAAGCTGAATATGACTAAGTCTTGAAATCCTTTACTCGCCTTATGTACACGTCATGGTTTCTACTAAACCCTTCTAAAACCCATGTCCTGCGTGCTTTTCCCCACATCCACATCCTCTTCACTAGTCCCACATGCATGTTCCCTTTAAGACTTAGTCAATATTATAAGGTTCAACACTCCCATCTTTGCTTCCTACAACACCACCTAGGTGTCTATATGGTCCTATGTTAGGACCTCCATCTATATCATATGGTGACTTTTAAATAATCGTAGCACTCAAATAATCGTAACACTACTTGAGGGTGTCACTGTCTCTACACTAGATACACCACGTAGCGAGACTCATCTAGAATCCTCTTTCATACTATCTCCTTATAGTACCTAAGATCCATTCATAATGATTGGTAGTTATCCATACACATACTAGCATGTGGCCACATATGACCATTAGTATAAGCTCTTGTTACCTATAGCTCAGCTCTAAATAATGAAGTACATGTCACTCTATAGGACTTTCATAAGGTCACTCTGTTTTTGGTATTTATCTCTATCAGCTATAGCATGTGTAACCTTTTCTGTATAGTAGTGAGATCTTGACTCAACCCATCTCTCTCAGCTATCAATGTGGGCTTCTCGACCTCTAAATGATCCACTGTAGCCTCCAACACTACCACGCTATCCTCCTCATTTATATCCTCAACATCACCACCACCCTCCATAGGTGCCACCTCTATACAAGCTCACACCCTCCTATCAATCCCATCAAATTTCTCCTATCATAATGCAATGAAGGCATCAATCACATTGGCATCATCATACCCCGTGAATACTCCATGTGCATCCACCTTCACACCAAACCCCTCCTCATCTGCCATATCCACTACCTCTATAATAGTAGGAAATGCCACATTTGTTTCTGTATTATCCATCCAATAGGCCATGTCTACCTATGGTACATGCTATACCAAAAAAAAATATAAAAAATCGAAGTATGATAAACTCCCACTCACCCTCCCTCCGCCCCTACACCAACCTATCCTGTTGCATAGCCATAGACTCCCTCTTTGTATTGGTCTATACTTGGAAACATGTATAAGGCCTCCAAACAACATCTCCACCCTATAAAATAACTAGGAGTTTTCTGTAGTAATCCTCCCCCAAATGGGCATTATTTAATTTAAATCAAATTAAATCTTAATTTCATAGTAACTACTGTAGCTAATGATATACAAATTATAATATACACTAATACACAAACAATAATCATATACAATATGAAACCATAATTAATAGAGAGAGGATATGAGTTAGCTAATTTATGAGTAATCTAGAAGTGATCTGAAGTGGTGAACTACTAGAATAGACTATGAAGAGTGTCATCAAGACTCACTGGAGGTTCTAGAACTCATAGATGTAAAAGATAAGTACCCATGGGAGGACAATATTTCCTCGATGCAGGTGACTTTTAGGGTGGTAGTGATTGTTTTGGATGCTTAGGTTCTAATCTTGTTTGTGAGAAAATTTGTTGATGGGACAAATTTGTGGGTTTATGCCAATGATTTGGGATTAGGTCCCTCTTATTAAATGGGGTAGATCCATTATTGTGTGTAAACAAAAAAATAAATTTTATGGTTGGATAGGAGGTCGGGGATCTAACAGGCACACTCCACTACACCTGTGGCAAATGTTTGCAATTTTGTAATTAAGGAATTTTCTAGGAAGGTGGGAAAGTGAGAGTAGGGAATTAGGAGAGGGATTAATACTGCAAGTATGTAAACTCATATTCTTGCATGGATTATCTAGAATTTATTAACAAAAAAATAGAAATAATCACAACTTTCTAATTACATGAAGATAAGATGAAACTATGAACAACCAAATTCTACTTATTCACTCATCCAGAAAAGCATGAAACTCCTTTCTTTATTGACATATTGGCAAAGTTGTACAATGAGAGAGATGGAAGAACATATGAAAGGAAAAATGGAGGAATTATCTATCTTTTTCTTATTCTAAGTAGTTATCTACTCTTGAACATACAAAATTGACAACCCTTTAGAATGGGGAAGTCATTACAATATATAGACTTTAGAAAGACTCTTCACCTACCCCCCACATGACCTTTCATTTTTCTTTTACAACATGTGACTCTTCATATTCCTAGGAATAAAATTAAGTCCCCTTTTCATTAATTGAGGGTGACTTATTACATTATCAACTATAGTCACATAAGACAAAAGATGTAAGAAAAAAACATGAACAAGACAAAAAAAAAAAAAAAAAAACCCTTAAGGAAGAAAAGAACATGAAGGAAGAGAGGGAGGGGGAGGGAAGAGAGAACTAATCAGATGGAGATAAGGCCCTTACCAATTCTTCTTCACTCTCAGGTGAAATTTTTCTAAGTACCTCTAGGAAGATATCCACTCCTTTAAATTCTCTGCTATATCGAGTTGTCGCATGTGTAACTTTCTTGGTTTGGGGAATGGGAAAAATTCAATGACTTGATCCAATTATTTGAGATGGAATTGATGTTTTTACACTTTGTGAACCAAGAATGATGTTTCTTCACAGTTCTTGATATCAAAAACCTTATCTTGGTGAGAGACTCTAGTGTGTCTCTGTTGAATGCAAAGGGATTCCGACTTATTCTTTGACAAGTTATTCAAAAGGCTACAATAAGTCATTCAAATAGGTGTTTTAATTGATTATAGACACTCCAAGCTTTTATATTTTGATGTTCATATCATCTTGAATCTTGGAGAAACGTTAATCATTCAAATATAACTCTTATAGAGAATATTTAAGCATATCATATCAGGTGACCAAAGTTCTTTCCCATAGCTACGATAAATCCTCGGAGGAAAATTAAATACTTTCATGTCTACCAACACTTGAGAATGAGCTTTCCCCATCTCTATTATGTAACATTCCCATTTTAAGACTTTAGAAACAAGGAAAAAAATTATAGGAATGTACTATGTTCCAAATAATCATAATTTAGAACACACATTCCATGCCAATCAATCTCATAACAGATAACCATATATAGCTGTAATGACTCAGTGAAACATCGATCTCTCATTTCGTGACTCGGTATCATACCGATCTCTCATGTTAACTTGTTGAATTGTATACTAGGTATACTTGGTTCATTTACCATTTTAAGGTATTAAGTGTTATGTTTAAGAGGCCTATCTGAATATTTGTTACCAATATTCATCTAAAATCTCTTCTTAAACTAGGTGACATAGGACAATGCAACTAACAACTTACGATACTTTGGCCAAAGATTTCCAACATATTGTTCATATTACTATTCCTAGATGACATACTCATCAAATGGAATACATACTTCACCCCACTTCATTTTTATCTAGAATGGTCTTTACTAACTTGTTTCAATCCACTTGTTCCAGGTTTTACCCTAACCAAGGGTAGCAACATCGTTTAGTGTAGAGGACTACTTGCGAGGACTAAGGATACATAGGCATACTCAATCGACCTAAGTCAATCGTGTGTGTTTAGTTATCCTAAGTTGTTGAGATGTCCCCAACACTAAATCATGCTTCTAACCTAACTTAGGGTATAACTAAGAACAAGTTTGAGTTATGTAAATCCAGGTGATTTAACCCTAAAGGGTGTTGCAACATGTCAATTCTGAGCGGTATCCTCGCAAAGACCCAAGTCTTCACGAAGGTACTATATTATAGTTGGCATGTGCCAACATTTGTCTGAGTCATCCCATCTGGATGTACATATCCCCGAAGAAGTTAATTACTTAATTATTTTCTATAATTAAGGTCTAATTACAACAACCCTGTTGAATCCCTAGTTTCATTAACCCCTAAGATTTCCAACTATCATTGAGTTGTAATTGCTTTGCAGAAACATCAAGATTGCTCCTTCTTTTTTTTTCATTAACTTCCTACTTTAGGATTCAGTTTAATAAAATAGAAACAAAAATCAAATAATATGGTTCACTCAATTTACTCATTCATTCTTAGCTTGTTTAAGTTCTAAATTAGATCCCTTTATTTTAGACTTCATTGAGATGAAGTATACTTGTTAAATGTTCATGTTTACCTTTCAATTATCTTATACCTTTAAAGGTATTGGTCAAGAGGTAGTTCATCTTCCTCTTTCTTATTAAGAATTAGGGTTCATTACAACCCCTTACATTATTCAAGATATCATAATGAATTTGCACTAACACCATTTTATTAAACCATACTGATTTAGTTAAATGATCAGCCATGAATTCCAACTTGTTAAGTTACATTTTAATAAAGGGATAGTGTATCTATTTCCTTACCACCTAATTCATTTTAAGTCAACTGAAAGGATTCCATATAGATATGAATATGAGAGAATAAATATAATCCTACAATTTCCTTCACACAATGTACAAAGAGAATGGCACATAAAGTACAAATAACCCACAATATTTTCCATTCATCTAAGTGGAATACATACTTTACAAGTCCAAACATTTCAGACATCTTTAATGTCAAACAATATCAATAAACTCAATAAGAAATACAAATTTTCCTCTTACAATACATTTCAATAATGAATCATATTTCCTCATAAAAGATCTAGTCTTTAGGTAAAAAAGTAACATCATAAAATAACTTGTCTCCTTTTATCACTTACGAAGTCCATCTGCAAAAATTGCTAGCATGGGTCAGTTCATTGAACTGAGCATGATAAGAACTAAGCATTAAAATGATGTGCTTTCAACTAACTATTTCATAAAAAGAACTCTACTTTTATGAAATAGCTAAAGCATTACAGAAAGATACATCATAAAGAAATAACAGTCATGAAAGGAAGAATAAAGTGTTAGGCCATATTAACATTAAGTAAAGATCATGATGTAATCAAACAATGTTCAACCAATGATTTCATAAGGAATTTTATACCAGATAAATAATATTCCATCTGAATTACTTACCACATTCCTACTATAGATATTTATAGCTCATTTCTTGATTCATTCAATCTAAATCAAAGAAAGTTACTAACTCTAATAATTCACAAAAATAGAGTTATTTTAAGGAAGCAATGATCTACAATACTCAACATTAACTTACTCCATCATAGAATATCTAAGGCCAAGCTCATTCAATATTTATGACATAAATTAGGATGAACCATCAACATCTTAAAGTAAGAGTTTCCTATATTAAGATACTACATCCAAATTCAAAGCCAAACTCTAGCCTAAGTTTTAGGTTAGCATCTACAGGTTTGATAGAGCATAAATTCCGTTTACATGCACCTGGAATTGATCACACATCACCATAATTAGATCCCTAACAAAATAATAGTCAAGGAGAAGAAGTAAAGGTCTATCCTCCAAATACCCACTCTGTAATCCATCAAAGTAATACAACCAATCAGGTCAGCTCCTTACATAGGAGTAATACAGATGAGGAGAAGATGAAAAGAGGGAGAAAGAGAACAACCTATATATTCCTTGAGTTCGAAGAGAACAATATTGAATACCTTAACCCAGAATAGAGAGAAGGATGCCAACACACAAAGATGAGATAAGATCTCATTATTCCATCCTAAAAAGAGGAATACAAATCAAGAATAAAAGAGCAGAGGAAGATCCGATTAAGAGATCAATCTACACTAACAATTATAGAAAACATATAACGATTCGATGGTAGTGAATCAAGATATACAATTGCAACATGTAAGTCAGAAACTGAAGATAAATTTCTCTCAACGTACAAATAAGAACAACTACAGTAGTGCAAAATCTACGACTAAAAGAGTTGTTCAAATGATTATTGTTAGCAACAGTACTTGAAGCAACAAACAACAACTAAACATTCAAACTCATCCCCAACATTAATAGCATCAATCTATACATTTCTTTAATTTTCCCTTCAAGAGAGAGATAGAGTACCATTAAATAATGTAATCTTATGCGACCACAATTTATTTTCGAGTGTCATAGCAATAAATCTTACCCATCCCTTGATGGTAAATGAAGAAAATGAATACAAGATTTACAGTCAAGCCAACCCATATTCCCAACTTCACAAGAATCAAAGGAATAATCTACAGGGTAAGAAAGGAAAGAGCCCAACCCGATTGGATCACAAGGAAGAACAACAAAAGTGACATGAACCCAAGTCAAGTGCTTAAATTCAAGATCAAAAGGAGAAGAGTAAAACTAAAAACATTCCAACTCATTTCCTTAAGATAGTCAAGACTGCACTAATCCATAATTCAGCTTGGATATCCCATTCCTTTAGTAACATCTATATATATCAAATTTAAATGTCAGGATCTAGTAAATCCAACAAGATGAACCAACAAGATAATCTCTGTAGCATGAAATATTATTTCAGAAAAGATGCGTAAACATTCAATAAGCCTTTCCAAAATCACGACCATAGGCTAACTTTTAGCCCTACTATCAGACAGATTGCAACAAGGAGGTTTGTTCAGACCTAGAATTAGGTAAGTCTTTAACAAATATGCTCACAACTTACAGGTGCAAGCAACAAAATCGACATCATAAAATTTCAAGCAGAAGCTAGTATGAATTAATCAAATTTCAAACAAGGGAGAACCAAAACCCAAAACATACTTCTTCCATAGCAGTCCAACAAAGTTCTTTAATTAAAAACATCTCACTCAACAACAATATAACATGTAACAATTGTTTTCCATTTGAAAATGACTCCCTAAATGTTGATTCAAACTATCTAATTTAGCATAGTTCAAACAGATGTAAAAATATTTGAAATCATCTCAAGCTCAATAGAAGATAGCCCGTTTCAAACTTTCACCCAATAAAAGAAACAAACCTAGCTCCTATCTTTAACAACATTGAACCCTTCTATACTATTTTTTTACATTCAATAGAAGATCACAAGATTTGACAACATTCAGTCCAAACAATGGTTAAAGCCTAATTTGTTCACTTTTCCAACAAAGAAACAAACCTAGATCAAATCTTCATCACACATGATTTCAAGCAGGTAAATACAGTGAAAAATACAAGCATGAATGCAAGATAAACATATCATAAAAACTCATTTGTTTCCAAGAGTAGAGTTATTTTAATGAAAACACTTAGTAAAAAGTAGAACAACTTAATGGATAGAGCCTATCATGCCGATAGAGATTCTTATCGATTTGCAGAAGATTTCAGCCGAGCCTCCACAATATCTCTATTTTTTCCAAGTGACATCAACAACTCCAACATTCCTACTTCCTCTTATACCTCCAAAGGATCCAAAAATAGCTCAAGAATGCCAAGAATATCGATGGATCAAAAATAGAACTGCTAGTTCGAAGAACCAAAAACTCCATGCAGAGAAAAAATCAAAATGAACCAAAGATCAAACAACTTTCCAAAAATCTACCTTGCATATCTCCTAGGTAGTTTCTTCACCATTACTGAAGCTAATTAATGCAAGGACTATCAGTTTACCTCTTATCTCTCCTCGCCACCGCCATCCAAGTTTGGCAAACCTTCTTTTCAAAATTTACATGCAATTTATATTTAGTGATCATGCCAACTAGGCATCCCGCTAACTCCCCATGCCTCCACCAAAGCGACAGCTAAGAGGGTATTTAAAACCAAAATAAAATATCATTAATGCCTTAAAATCAATTCCACCACCCTTACCACTTGCTAAGTAGTACATAGGTACCCTATAAATAGTTTTAGTTTAGGTTAGATTAACATTAGGTTAGAAATTAACCTTATTCCTTAGGTAAATTGTGTTTTCCTTAGGTTGTTTCAAAAACTTCCTAACCATAAAACATACCATCTTAGGTTATGGTAATAACCTTAATAGTTTACAAATAGGTCGTATGTAGGTCTTAACTACCTTAGGTTAAAATCCAAATAGTATTCAACATTACAACTTGATGAATGTGTTTACCTTAATAACTTAGTAGTAGATCCTTGATCCTATTATGTTATTCAAGTGTTATAAAATATTTAACAAGAAGGCCCATGATTACCAATTACAATATGATGCAAATCAAGGACACCAAAAGTGGGTCCTTTAATTTTATAAACAAAACACAACTCAGTCCCACTTCACCTTCCGTTTCAGAATGCCAAGTCAACTAGATGAATCAGGTAAGGAGAACTAAAGCATGCCTTGGATCAATGGAATTGATCCAAGGTTTTACGGTCAACACTAAATGAGTTTAGACAACAACAACACAAGCTCTAAATCTTTTTTTTAAAAATTAATTAAAGTTGTACAAAAAGATGAATGGCCTCATTTTCAAGTAAGTAGAAATCACAACAAAGTGAATCTCTTCACAAGTAATAATTTATCCATTGCAAACATGATTTCCAAAAGTCATAAGAGTACACCTTCTTAAGACAAATCACATGTCAACATTTGCAATGTCAAGAGGGAATGTAATCACAGTAATAGTATTGTCAAATCTATTACATATCACTAGTGGAAACACTTGATCCCAATGTTCCTTTTCTTTCTCAATTTCATCCCTTGTTATTTGAACCTTGGTGACTGTTGCACATACGTACTTGAACAATGAGATCATCTTCAGAAGTAACACTTTCCCCTTTTCCACAATCTTGTTCACCCATTTTTCATTTTCTCTCCCCTACATGGTGAAACCATGTGTCTTTCAAGTGGAATCTATATCAAAGCTACATATAGGAGTATCTTCTTGAATTGGAATATATGAATAGACATTCGGTTCATGAAATTTTGCACATACAAGGTGAGTATTTTCATGTGATCTTCCAATTGGTCAATATTTTATTTTTACTCGTGAATCCTTGTGATAAGGTAGGAGGAAGATACCTTGATAATGTGCATCCCCCTCATGAGTCTCTACACTTAAGGGGATGGTGGTAATCTTGTATTCATTCAAGGTCATTTCTTTAATGGGATTAATTACCTTTGGCTAGACTACCTCTACATATTGATTTCTTGAATCATCACTAAAGAAGCGTGAAGTTACTTGGGATAATTTTCCCTTATTTCCTTTGACCATTAAAGCTATAGTTGAGAAGTTAGGTATAGCTACTTATTGAGCTATGTGAGATTCTATTGAGATAATTGCTTATACCCAAGGAAATATCTCATTTGTATCTCGATCAAAATTAGGTGTTATTGTAGTCTCTTTCTCGGAGTGAGAAGGAACATTTTGTGCAAGAGGGGTCGGTGTAGCACCGGATGATGATAATTTTTGGGGTTACTTGAGGTACTAAAAGAAAATTTGGATCAACTTCCCCTTGCTCCATATTTTATATAGGGTCTTTTGTTGTTCTTAAATTTTTATGCAACCTTTTGTAGTGAGGAGCTTTTGGTTCTACTACCTTCATCTTTGAGATTCCTCCTGAGTGAGATGAGATGGAAGATATATCCTTGACCTTGGAAGAGGAGTGATGGGAGGCTTGTCATTGGAGAGTTGGTAATTTACCTGATGCAATGAGGATAGCCCTCTTTCTTTTGAAACACTCTTTTTATCTTTTATCGACTACCTTGTTCCACTCATTGATATCCCTAGAATTTCAAGTGCTCTAAGACACTTACTAAGGGGTGAGAATTTTATTGTTGGATATTCGGGTAATACATCTCCTTGTCATCATCTTCAATGCCATCTTCATAATAATTAATCTTAAATTGTCTCATTTTTTTATTATTGTGATCTCTCTCTCGACCTCAAAATCATCAACACAATTCACCCAATAGTCTTCAACCTATGTATTATGATGTAAGTTAGGGAGGTGAAAAGTGTCTGGATCAATTCGGATATCGAAGTTTTCCCTTGGAGTTTTTGAGTATATGTTTATGGGAGAAAGGAAGCTTCCATGTTGGAAACCTTATGAGAAATTTTTTAGGATAAAATCCCTAGAGAAATAGGGAAATTAACCATCTTCTTCTTTTGGTTTCTCAACTTACTATTGACATGAACAAGCTACCTACATAGCTTGATCAACACGATCATGTCACTAAGGTAGTGTGGAAACCTTCATGGAGCAAGTTCAAAAATAGACACTCAGATGTATGAAAAGGTTGAAAACTATATGAAATATTAATTGTACATTTTATTAGAGTAGTGGATTATGGAGAAATCCTTGAGTGAGGGTTTCCTTCCAACAATATGACAACAAACATTGTGAATGCATTGTTCACTCTTACAAATATATGATTTCTCTTTTCAAGGTAAGGTGTGGATATTTCTCATATGCAGGAGCCTTCTGAGAAATATTTTGGGCAAGTGTCAAACCCCTGAATGGTCTCATGCTTGTAAGGGCATAGACTAGGTATGAAGTCATGAATAACTTTTTGGAAGATGACACTTGAAGCAGTTGGTGGTGTAAGTTGTCATTGATTATTTTCCCCTAGTCTATCATTTGTCTACCCTCGATGATTGTGAGAATGAACAATGCCATATAGTCATGGAAATATTTTTTTCTTCTCCTATTATTCAGCTCAAGTGGATGATCGCATCTCGAGAAGCTTTATGGAATTCATTTTAGGAGAGAGAATTTGAAATACGAGAGTGATTCTTTCCTTGCTTCAACCATGAACCAAGAGAGAGGCCTTAGAGATATGACTTGATCTTAAACCACTCACTTGACACAAAATCTTTTGAAATTATGACCATGTTAATCCAGATGGGAATTTTCATGTATTGAGACCAACAATATGAGCCAAAATGGAGATGACAATAACTTTTTGCACTCAAAATCATAACTTTCTATTTTTAGCCATTGGGATCTAGGAGTTGTTATTTTGGGAAATATTGCTTTTTGACTTGAAATCAGTTTTTGGAATACCTAACATGCTTGGAAAACTTTCACAGATGTTTCTTTTCCATTTTCAAACACTTTCTATTTTTATAAAGTTACTTTTTTTTTTTTTTGTGCTTTTTTGCTTTTTTAGCCCGAATCTCCAAATTTGCCATCTCGGTTATTTTCTAATTTTTTTGCTTTCAAGGGTTTTAATATTTTAGTAAAGTTTATATTTATAGTAAGTAAGAGCACCAGGAACTTACTATTTTTATAAAATGGTCTTCCACACCTTGAATTTACACAACATCATCTTCTCCGGAATAGGTGTGTATTCTTGATTACGTGCTCAAAATTATAGCTTGAACCATTTGTCAAAATGTTGGGAATTTGAAAAAGCGGGAGCTAGGGAAAAAACCTAGTGTTTTATTCCATTAAAAATTATGGTCACTTCTAATTTCTATATTTATTTATTTTTATACGTTCTGGGAGAGGAGAGAGCTGTGAAAATCTCTTTCGATTTCGATTACCAGGTTGGGAGATATGATTTTTTCATGTTTTTGGCTATGGAGTCAATCTGGAAAAAATTGGGCATGGTGTCTAGAAAAAATAAGTTTATCAGATGTTTTGAATAAATTAACATGGATGAATGGATTAAAAATGGAGGGAAATGGCTTTAATACTTTCTTACGATGGTAGCTTTCTAGAACACACATGGAGGAAGAAACACGACAATTAGAGTTTTGTAATTTTTGGCTTTTTACAACCTCTTGGACATTGGATTATTTTTGTGTCCTAATTTTCCTAAGGGTTCATGATGATTAGTTCAATAAAATGTGTCCTCTTCTCATCTTTACAAGTGGCAGGAAGAGATTATTTGGTGGAGGAGAGAGAAGAAACACTCGAAAAGCTCCGGGAGCTGAAACTGGGTCACATGGAGAACCTAGGAAAGGGTTGGGATTGGGTGAATGGTTATGTCTCAGATATCCTAATGGGATGGGATATTTAGTGTAATAAATTTTTCCCACACTTAGTGAGGACAAGTGGCGGAAGAAGATTTAGTGAGACGAAGAGGAGATGGGGCTAGAAATTGGGTCACGTGTGGAGCCTTCTCGGGGTCACATGGAAAATCAAGGGCCAACTTGGGCATGGGGCACATTTTTGTGTCATAAATTTCCCAAGGGGATGGGATAGGAAATTTCACCTTCACCTCAAAGTGACAATTGTCACTTCACGTTTGCATGAAAGGAAGGGTGAGAATAAGTGAGAAGGATCTTAACAGTAAGTTTGGGCTTCGCCATGGTCACATGATGATCCATGGGGATAACTTGGGAATGGGTGAATTTTTGTGTCCCAAATATCTAAATGAAATGAGATAGATAGGACACAAAATTTCACCATCACCTAGTGATGACATGTTTCCACCTTTAAATTTGGTTAAGTCCTAAAGCTTACCTTGGAGAGATGTTTGACGATGACATTTCTTGAGCATTTGAAGGTATTTTTGGGAACTTTTTAATATGAATTTAAATTGAAACATAATATTTAGAATAATTGAATAGGTCTCATGCTTCGATTATTCTTGAAACCCCTCAAAAATAGAATTTATCTCAATATTGTAGGTTTTGCTTGATGAAAATAGATTATGGGAAGAAGCTCCTATGTCTTGTGAAAATTATGAAACAACAATAATTTAGAGAAATAAATTACCTTTACAATCATATCTTGTTTGATCTTCAAATCATTACGGAGCTCCCAAAATCACTTCCTGAAGCTCAGGTGTTGTTTTGAACTACAAGCTCCTTGACCTTTAAAAACCCAATTTCATTGAACTTGTCCCTAAATATCCAAATCTTTCCTAAATATTCTTAAACAACTTTAAAAACATTGTTATATCCTCAATACCACTTCGTGATGAATATGGGCCTTCAATTTTCTTTTCGGGGATGTGCATTGGTTATGGAAAGGCTAAAGATAACCCTTCTAGGTTTAGTAAAGAATGTTCCTTGAGAAATATTGGATCGAAAGAACCCCATGATATTGTTTTAACATTCAACACACATGGGAAATTTTGGTACAACACCAATCAGAAATTGAAAGGATAGGTTATGCCAAACATAGAGGGAAAATTAATTCAGATAAATGCTTAGGAGGGCTTACAAGTAAACAATTTGACACTAGTATAAAGTTTTCATGTTTTCTTGTTGAATTTTTACCTTTGCAAAAACACATGACAACAAATATCTTCTATTCACAAGGTGATTTTATATTTATTTCCATTATTTGTTATGGTTTTACTCCAATGTCATTGGTCATACCTATAACCTAAAAATAGATATCTAGCTATACATACCCACAAACCACATCAAACCTAATAAATAAGATGCAGAATGGGAAGTCGATGACCCTATTGGTCACTTGAAGAGTGATATTATGACCAAGTGCTACACTACATCTTAGACTCCATGTATTTATGTGTGAATTTGTGTGTAATGATTCCCTAGGTTTCCTTTTTGCAAGTTACACTATGATAGTGGGATAGATCTAGAATTCTCTAAGTATGTAAATGTGTGAGATGGAATAGAATGAACTTTCCCTCCTATGTTGTGTATGCAGATTAATATAGCCCTTGTCCTTTGTATGTATTTTCTATATGTATGCCTTTGAAATGCTCTCATGACTTTGATGCGGGATTAGGTGATAGTAGATAATGCTTAGTGCTTAGTTTTTGATTTTGGAAAAGTAAATAAGTATATATATATATATATGATTCCCTTGTTTAAATTTCATTGTTGACAACTAGAAGGCCAAACCAATGTATTAACAGATTCTCAAGAAGTAAAAGAGACCTAAAAGGGTAAGAAAATGATAGAAAGAGTCAAGATTTCCTGGGAGGGACATGATCGCCTAGGTGTTTGTGTCCTAATTGGGTGCTAGTGTACGAGGTCATAATCAATAAATAAGTTGAATAACAATAGGGATGTAAGATGTGTAAGACCAAAAAGAAGACAAAAGATAAAGTAAAAGGACAAAGGAGTCTTCAACCATTAGTTTTCTTTCTTAGGAATCATATATACATCAAGTATGCTTTATGACCTATAAATGTACCTAAGTGCATATATTTTATGTCTACATTTTCCCCACTTTATCCTATTGAGTGAATACTTGATAGAATAAAGATGATAGTAGATTGTACCTTGTAATCATGTAGAGAAGAGTGTAGTTGATACATGTAGAGTAGACAAGTGAAGCATGAATTGATCGTACTATGAAGCATGGAGACTATGAAAGGGAATTAGACCCTAGGGGTGAAGTGTATGTGTAGTAGTGTGTTGTTGGAGCTTGTGCTTACTAATATGAGATGATTTTTATTGTATATTAAGGATGGACTGTAAAATAAGATCAAGAAAGTAGTCAAAGTTTTGTAAGTGAAGAATCAAAGTAATGTATGCATAAATAAGTAAAAGGTGTGTAAAGGAAAGTGTGCACCTGATGTATGAGAGAGTAAAGGATAGAAATTTGTCATTTTTCTTTAGAGATATTTCTGAATTTGAATGTCTTATTCTTGAAGGGTGAAGTTTTGGGTGATCTCACTCCAAGAGTGATTTTTTTGGGAAGTATCAAATCTAGAGTGAGTTTTTTTGGAAATCTCATGCCAAGAGAAGAGTTTTTAGGAGAGAGGTTAGGTTTTCTCTCCTTCCATGATGCTTACCAATAAGCATCACTATAGATGGTACTTCGTGATTTATAACATGTTGTTTATGTTGTTATTTTTGTTCTGTTTTTCTAATTATAATTGATATAAGGTATTCTACAACTAGAGGCAAGTGCCACTACTAGATAATTATAGTATAAAATACTAGATATTGTGTTGAACTGATAAATTGACTAATTTTTCCCAGGATATAGGCACTCAAGTGGGGAAACAAGCACCCACCGTTACTATCTAATAGTAGGTGCTAGTGTTTACTCTATGTTTATGACCAAAGTCTTTCTCTAGATCACTTTGTGTTTGTGTGTATGTGTTATTTATGTCTTGTGTTGATATGATATAGAGCTTTGAGATGTTGTAGGGGTGATTTATTCACCCAATAGATGTCCCCTTGTTTTGGGTGCATGTAACGACTATAGGAGAAAATGACCAAAAGAAGAGGACTGTAATTTGATATACACACGAGAGTGGATACCTATAGGGGGTAGGGGATGTTAATGGTAAAAAAGACACATATAAATAATATATGCTAGTAACAAGTGTTATTTGTAACAAAATCTAGCATTCAATAGAAGATAATGTAACAAACAAGTATGAATACTAGATGTACCATGAAATGTGGTTTACATACATGGTACATCACTCATAATGTCACAAGATAATCAGGGCTAAAGTGGCCAAAAGAAAACAATGAGCAAGAATGACATAGGGCATAGACTGCAAACAATAACAAGCCAAAAGTGATAGATAACCATGGTTATATTAATCATATAAGGAAAATTCTATATGTGAATCACCCGTTAGCATGTTAGAAAGATAAGTAGTATGTCATAACATGTATATAGTAGTGAAAATTAAGTGATAGTAACTAGAATAAGGAAATGATGTAATTATAGAACCTATGATGTGTAGAGTATGATAGTGGTAATGGTAAATTCCCGGGAGCCTTGGAAGAACTAAAAAGAGAGGTGTTGACCATCATGCATCATGTATGAATCTATAAAATATCATAAATTCACCTAAAAATACCAAGTGAACGTGCATGTATATATAGAAAAATATAATGACATACTAAGTATTTGACTAGCATAGGGAACAAAGTGTAACATCTAAGTAGAATAAGTTAACAAGATTAAATGTAACCAAGATATGTAAATTTTGTATGAATGTGATGGTGTGCAAGGTGTGAAGATGAGAGGAGAAGTGTTTCCCCCTAGCGGATGTGTGTGAGATGAGGTTCATTTAGAAATGTCCCCTCAATAGTCAAGAATGAACCATAGAACAAGAGTGCATCATCGGGAAATGAGTTTTATGTGTGTGATTGAGAGTAGATGCTATAAAATATGTATCATGAAGCATTGAGCATGAATCGTAGATTATATCGGGTTCATTTAATAATTGGACCCTTAACTGCTTGATTGAATATGAAATGTGGAACTAGAGTGCATCATCGGGTAATGAAGTTGTTGTATGTGATTGATATTAGATGCTATAAAATATATATCATGAAGAATAGAGCATGAAGTGTAGATGATGTGAGGTTCATTTCATAATTTGACCTTCAACAGTCAAGTATGAACCGTGGAGCTAGATTGCAACATTGGGTAATGAAGGTGTTGTATGCTTACTAGAAATGTGGTAATTCTCATAAAGATAGACATGAAGCATGGATCTTGAGTAGAAAAAAATTCAATAACTAGAGTTCATTGAGGAATTACACCCTCAACAAGCTTAAGCATGAACCATAAAACAAGAGTGTTTCATCGAAAATTAAGGTAAAGTATGTGTTTGAGATTGTAATATAGGAAATATTTTTCATGAATCACGAAATGTGAACTATAGAAAAGGAGATAAGATTAGGAAATATAGATACCAAGTAGTGTTAGAAAAATGGAGATAAAGTGACATGCCACCCAATTGTTTATATAAGGAGGTGCTGGAAAATAGATGTGATCATTTTGAGAAAGAAAATCTAGAGTATGTATATTGATTTAAAGGATGTATACGATATATAGATATTAGTATGTGTAGCATGAATAGAAGCATCGATAAGTAACATGATGAGTAAGGTGTGTATGGTATGTCATAGGAGTGAAAAGGGAAGATGTAAACATAGATAGATGTAGCGAGATGTTATCATAGTGTAGGTAAGAGAAAGCTCTTTCTATAAATATTGATGTGAATTGTAAAAAAAGGGTAAGGTATAGGTGTGTATGTGACTAATATGGATAAGTAGCTGCTAATTAAAATGGGTAACTATGAAAGTTACCCCTAAGTTTTTGAGTGATGGAGAGCTACGTAATGATGCAAGAGGGACCATGCTATGGTAGCAAAATTAGGATGCCCCCAAATGTGCATTCCAATATTATCTATACAATGAGAGTAGTAGTGAAGGGATGATGATATGCTACAAAAAGATGAACATATGTTTTGTGAAAGTGCATGTATCATAGCATGTGGAGTAGGATTGTGCCATGCATGTGGAAAACTAGAATAGGTAGAACATTGGTAAATAGAAAATCTACTAAATAATTATGTCAACATGGTGAGGGTAAAACTGACAGAGTCCAAGATCCCAATTGGATGAATAAGAAGTGTATGAGTACTAAGAATGTACCCATAAGGATAAGATAGATTACGTATAGCACTATGTGTGTTGGCAATAATGGAAATATGAAATGAAAAAATAAGGATCAAAATGTGATTCAAAAGATGTGTTACATATGTAATTCTAGGTGGCCCATCAATATGAATGTTAAGCAATGGAGGTAGAGAAACAAGACTCGCCAAAAGAAATAGGTGCAATTTGGGAAGATAATTAGCAATAAAGTAGCATTAATTGGCCCATATGAACATAGACAAAAAGGAGGGAAGAGTGGAATTTATTTCCCCATAGATGTAACAAGATAGTGTGAAACCATAGTAAATTAATTATGCATAGGATCTTAGAAATGTCAAGGATTAGGAATCATTGTAAAATTATCATACAATGCTCTAACTTGTGATGAGGAAGGTGCAGAGAGAGATGTAACATTGGAAGCACTAAACATATGATCAATAGAAGTGTATCAAGAGTGAGACACAATGAGAGGAGTATCATGGGTACCAATAGAGAATTGATCATGTAAATCAGTAGCATCATGTATGAGGGGAATATCATCAAGAGTAGTAATATGAGTTGGTGAATCTAATATAAAATTATCCATGGAATAAGGTGTGGCAATGGCATTGTGTGCTATGGAAGGGGTAGAAAGAAGTGTATGCATATTATGTAGTCATAGATGGCCTAGAAGGATAGTATAAGGAACATCATGAGGCATAACGTGACATAAAACATTAAGAGTGCAAGATCCCATAGTAAGGGGAAGAGATATTGTGCCAATACTTGTTTAGGTGTAGCATCAAAGCCACATATACAAAGAGTAGATGGATTGAGATGAGTAGTAGAAATTCCTATTTGATGGAGAAAGGATAGAGTGCATATGTTAAGACTAGATCCAGGATCAACTAGGACACACTTAACAAGGAGATTATAAAGTTGAACTGGATATACAATGGGGAAGTATTGGAATCAAATGGATGGGAAGACATGAAAGATCCAATCATGGGCATGTAAGGAACAAGTTCACAAAATGATTTAATTTAAATTGAATTAAATATAATTTTTAGAGTAACTACTATAGCTAATGATATACAAATGATAATATACAATAAGATGCAAACAATAAGCATATACAATATGAAACCCTAAGAAATAGAGAGATAAGAGATGAATTAAATGATTTTCAAGTGATCTAAACTATATAACTATTTGTATAGATAGGGAAGAGTGTTGTCAAGACTCACTAGAGGTTTTGGAACTTAGATATGTGCAGGAAAGAAGTGCCTATGGGAGGACATGAGCACCTAGGCACTAGTGACTACTTTGGGTGTTAGTGTCCAACTAGATTCTCGGTTTTGATCTTCTCTATGTAGGAAGATCTTTTTATTGATTTATTTTTTCCATTTGGTTTTTCACCAATGTCTTCGGTTGTACTTATAACCTACAAAATAAATAACTAGTTGCACATACCCACAAACCACATCAAACCTAATAAATAATATGCATAATGGGAGTCAAACCGATTGTGGCAGTCACACCAAGAGAGATCTTACAACCAAGCACTACATTACATCTTAGAATCCATGTAGTTCTATGTGAATGTGTGTGTAATGATGCCCTAGGTTACCCTTGTGCAAGTTGCACTATGATAGCAGGCTAGATATAGAATTCTCTAAATATGCAAATGTGTGAGATGGAATAAAATGAACTTCCCATCCTATGTTATGTATGTAGAGTGATGCAACCCTTGTCCCTTGTATGGATTTTCTAGATGTATTCCTTTGAAATGATCTTGTGTATTTGATGCAAGCTTAGGTGATATTATATAATTCTTCATGTTTGGCCCTTGATTTTTGAGAAGTAGCTAAGTATATATATGATTCCCTTGTTTGAATTTTGTAATTAACAACTGGAAGGCTGAATCAAAGTATTAATAGATTCCTAAGAAGTAAAAGAGACCCAAAAGTTTAAGAAAAGGATGGAGAGGGTTAGGAACACCTTGGAAGGACAACAACATCTATGTGCTTATGCCCTAATTAAAAGCTAGTGTCTGAGGCCATAAAAGATAAATAAGTTCAGTTTTGGTAGGGTTGTAAGATGTGTAAGACCAAAAATGAGAAAAGAGATAAATAAAATAGGCCAAAAGGAGTTTTCAACCACTAGTTTTCTTTCTTAAGAATCATGTATAGATTGATATGCTTTAGGACCTAGAAATGTACCCAATTTCAAATTTTTGTGTCTACAAGGCCCTATAACCATAAAATCATATCTTTACCTCGTGAAACCAACTGGATACAACAATTTCACCCACCTCATCCATGATATGCCTCGTGGTCAAGCCAATGTAATATGCGGGTATGCCAAAACTCTAGCAAGAAATAAAAATCCACTACAAACTTACATATAATTCTCTAGGACCACAACTCCCTATACATTTGTGTTAAAAATGTAAGGCCCACATAAAACTTATCATGTACACCATCATATATACTACCATCCCTATCAACATAAACAAAAATTTGCCTTTGGCTGAATCGGTAGGGTGTAACATCTAATCCCCATCATCATCATATTCACCAAGGCCCTCTCCTCCTCATCATCACTTAATATTACCCCATATGAGAAATCTCTAAAATTGTACACTACATCTCCTCCTTCATCCCCATATAAAGTCTACATATATGTACCCCTAAAATCCTCATCAATCACATAGATATCCTCACCATGTATTGGTAAGCACAATATACGGTGCATATCATCCAAGGTGACTATCATCTCTCATGTAAAAAACCAAAATGTTCATGTCACATGATCCCATCAGTGGAATAATTCCAATAAAAACCCATATCCCTATGGATACACATGTAATAACACATCCCACACAATCAGACTTCCTCTAAATGAGCCTAATCATCAATTGGCAATAATGTTAGGACCTCATTCAAAATATTTGGGATCATATCTTGTGTGGTAAATCTCTCTCGAGCCTGCATCTAACAACAAAACAATAAAAAAATAATCCACAATCCACCAAAATCAATTCAAATATATTAAAAACTAATCACAATTAAAAAATCTCACAACTTTTAAAGAATCTCTAATGAATCTTATCGAATCACTAGTGACCCTTTACGGATTTACAATGAATCCCAAATTTCTAGTGATTTCATAGTAAATCGCAAGTGGTTTCAAAGTTCCTATCAATTCTCAAAAAACAAAAATATATACAAAAATCTTAAATGCATTACTTACCTTAGCACATGTGGTTTGACATCGCATCTTTTCACCTCTAGTAGCCTCCATCATGATCAAATACACTCAAAAATCACAAATTAGGGATCTATAGATGTCTTTATCTCAAAATAGTAACTATGTTAAATGAGATTTTCAAATCTCTTTATATAGCCTTTTTCCACGCACCTAATCGTCGATGATTTATGCAATCACCAACAATTTTGTATAAATTGCCATTGAATTTATCAAATTACCTTTAAAATCAACTTTTGGTCCCTTGACCTCATCAAAACCATTATTTTCATCATCCCTTTCCAAAATAGCACATTTTTCCAATATGTGCTTCCTTTTAGGCCCCATCCCCTTTGAAAATTAGAATCAATTAGTCAACATCAAGCTTTCCTCGGACTTCACATTCTTTTTAGGAATACTCATTTATTTTGCTACCTTTAAGTAATACGTCAATAGGTCATAAACCCCTTAACTCCCTTATCACTTGAATTTATGGTCCTATAAGCCACCTTTATGGAAACATCCTTTTCAATCCTGCATCTCATGATACGTCGTTGATACCATACATAATCGGTGTCATTACCTACGGTTGCATCCTATGAGTCATACGTCTATAGGTTGAGAATCCATTGGTTCCCCTATCACTTGGCTCTTTAGACGCACCAATTCCACCTTTATGGTAATGTGATTTCATGCCTAGTCTTGATGCATCTTGAATCAAAACAAACCATTATATAACCCTATCTCATCTAGAAGCAGTTTCAAACTTAGGATCATTTCCCTTCATCACAATGACCCTCGGTTTAGGAGGGATACCTATCAAAACAAACCAATTAATTCACTCATACTTATCTAGTGGCTCGTTTATCACAAAAACTTGACAAAAGGGGAAAATGTAGACACCGGGTTTTGAAACCCTAGGTGACCCACCTACATCCCTCACATTCATATCTCAAATATTAATCTAATCATGTCAAAAATCATAAACCTATCCTAAATCACATTTACCTTCCATAAAATCTATCTAGTTATCCTATTTACTCAATCTAAACCTCCTAACCATCTACCACCCATACTAACCCTTTTTTATCCTAACATCCTAACCATTTTAAACCTCCTTAACCTTTTCCTAACCTATTTCCTTGTCCTCATACCCAAAAATATAATTTTGGAAGTGTTTAAAATGACTTCTAAATGGGTTGCTCCACTTTTACCGAATCACTAGCAATTATAACTGAATCACCAATGATTATAAAATAACCATGAAACTAATTTTGGGATCCTCGTCCATCCATAAAAATCTCTGTCGTGTCCAAGACCAAGATGATCTCACTAAAGACATCAAAATGCCTCAACACCCCCTGTTGCATCCTTACAAACTCCTTAAATCTTGTAATATACTTACAACACTATCCATCTTCATTCAACACCAAAGGTGAGTCAAGTTTCTATATTATCATCTTTGGTTTATCAATGTATCACATTAAAATCCATATTAATCATCTTAGTATTTTTTTTCAAATTTGCATTCTATCAAAATATCAACTTTTACATAGTAATCTCTAGTGATTTTATCTCGAATCACCAACGATTCTAATTGAATCACTAACGATTCTTCTTGAATTTCCCATGATTCCTATCATTGTATCATTCTACCACATTTACATAATTTAATTTATTCCATCATTATTATTTTTTATCTAATCTATTTATTTCAAGATGTGCTTCCCTATAAATGATATTGCTAGCGAGAATCACACACAATTACTTGTATCTACTATATTTTGATCATGCAACAACCCTTCATGTGGAAGAAGTTCAACATTGCACATGAACTCATCTTGTGTGTCATTTACCTCACAACTGAAGTCAAATATATTTATGATCAAATTGAAGTGATGTGTGGAGAATGTGATGCGATGAGAACAGATTCGGGTTTGATTATTTCTTCAAATTTGAGCCCATCATAGCTCTTTCCTAAGCCACTTATAAAGCATAATAAGATCTCTCCATTCCTCTCTAATTCTAATCATATGTCATTATCTTATTTCATATAAAATAAATTACTTCTAAACACAATTTGACATCCCTTAAGGAATCTCATTGGTTCTGAGATCAATTTTTGTTAAGAAACTAATTTAATCTTTATCTAATATCTATCTTGTTTAGTTATCATTTCATATAGTTCCTCTCTCAATGGAATGAGGAGTCTTTCGCATTGTTTGTGTACTCACTCACCTTGGCATTTCATTTTGTGTCATTAAACCCTGTTACTTTTAGATTTTTTGGTATTTGATTCTAAAATTAATGAACCAAAATTCACCCCAAACAAGAACTTCTGTCATTTTCCCTCTTTTTCTTGAATTAGAATTACCACATCATTTGCTATCTTTTCTAAATCCTCTTTTATCAATTTGGGTCAGCCTTTTTGGTTGTTAATGATGAAATTAAAACAAGGGATTCATATATATAGATGAGTTACTCACTATTATTATGTACTAAACAAATTAGGCTATTACTTACTATCTACTTCTTGGGAAAAATGAAAACAATCAAGGATTACATTTGGACTGCATTATTCACTACATAAGAGGGGGTGTTTCTAAATTCCATCTCACACAATCATTTTAGCAAAAACTATTTTTAGCATGCCATCCTAGTGTGACTAGAATAATGGAAACCTAGCTTCAAGGGACATAATTCAATCACATACACATAAACACTAGAACTACATAAATTCTGAAATGTAGTTCAACACTTGGTGAAAGGGTGAACACTAAGGTCAGTCTAACTCAAGTATATGCATTATTTGTTTCATAAAATATTTTCCTAAGCCTTTTACAGGTAGCTAGAGTTTTTTTACAGGGTTCATGTATGACATAAGAATACTAGAATCAAGTAGATGTGACAAAAATTGAAAGGAAGAAGATAATTTTAAACCTTGAGAAGATCAGATCTAGATTTATTCCTAAGATACTATTGCCCAACTCAGAAAATAGCACCCAAAAAGTCCTACCCATATTTGGTCATTCCTATCTAATGGAGTTTGATTCCATTTTTATATATGAATCTTACTCATTCCAGATAAAACTTGTTCCACTCATTTTCCATCCCAGAATCAGACCATATTACCAAATAAAATCCAAGTCTATTTCACTATTGTTTACACTTATTTGTCTCTTGCATGATAGATATTGCATGTCATTGATATATTCATTTTCTCTCAGTCCTATTATTAATATTTGATTTATGTTAAATCATTTGGTGAACTTATTTATTGATAGAACCATAACTTTTCATAGGTTCCCTATAGTTGTCACATCTTGTTCTTGCTCTCTTTTTTTTTGTGGATGTCTCTATGACTGAATTTTATAAAGCCCATCCTAAATGTGTCCATGTTTTATGGAACACTATGAATTTTCCTCTCATCTACTTATATACTTCCCATATTTACATTAACCATCAAATCTCCACTATTCTTATAAAAATAACAAACATATTACTTTTACTCTAGTTGATATCCCTTCCCAAGCAACTATTGATAATGCACCTCCATTGTATATTCATGTTCATATTCATAATGTACTAGTTAAGCATGCCTTGATTGATAATATTTCTAGTCTTAATATATGTAATATTTCTTTTTTACATCAACTAGGATTTTTCTGTTGCTAATTTAACTCCATCTACTCTATGTATCCATGAGTTTGACATACACCTAAGAAAGTATTGGGTAAAATTTATTTACCCATTACTATAAGACCATGTACTCTTCATGTTTTATGCCATGTTATGCCTAATAATATCAACTATAATATCCTCCTAGGTCATCCCTAGTTACATTTTATGCATGCATTCCCTTACGCCCTACATACTCAAATCAAATTTCTTCATGAGGGCATCATATACAATGTTTTAATTTATTCATATCCCTTCACCTTTTGTGATACTATTGAGCACGATCATATACCCACTCCTCAAAATCACTCTACCCCACATATTTTTAATTATGTAACCTATGACATTGGTTATAAGTATTTGTTGCAACATAGTTTCTCTGGCTCAAGACTTGGACACAATGGCCAAGGTATCATTGAGCCCATTTCTCTCCTTAACAAAATTAATAGTGTTGGTATAGTATTTTTCCATTGCTCATCCAATATTCTTTCTTGGGGACCTACTTTCTTTCATCCAAAACCTTGTCTAAGGTTTTTGCCACTTCACATTCACATACACTCTAGTTAGTATATCCACACCTCATTAATGTTACTACCTCTCCTGAATTACCATGCTTATATGAAATTCACAATTATGAGGCCCTACTAGATTACATCAGAGCCTATGCCTCCTTACCTTCACATTATCACAAGAAGATATTCCCCCATTCTGTACATGCTACTACATACTTTGGTAAGAATGACCTTGATAATGTACATACCGATGCTTATGATATCATACCAACTTAACCATACGTTGACGACCAATCCACATTACTTAATGAATAAACTACAACATATAACCTTGAAATTGATTATGATCCACATATAGTTATTTTATGTACCTCTCTTACCAATACTAAGCATACTCATATTTAGCAAGTGTTGTTGGACTTCTTAGACTTATTTACTTGGAAAATTGTGAAATGCTTGACATCAATACCTTTATATCTATGCATAATAATGTACTTCATGAGGGTTAAAATCCTATAAATTTTTTTGTAAAATTTATCCATGCGTGAACTTGTTAGTCAAATAATAAATATAACTACTATTAGATGCAAGGTTAATTTGCATTTTCGATTACCCATAATGGGTCTCTAATATTATCCATGTAATAAAACTTAATGGGAAAGTTTTTTGTTGCACTAAATTTAATGATCTTGATAAATATTCTCTCAAATATAGTTTTCCCTTAGAATTTATTAACTCTTTGGTTGATTTCACCATGGGTCATGAAATTATTTCCTTTATGGATGGATTTTTACATATAATCAAATCAAAATTAACCTGCTGACTAATAGAAAACTTATTTCACAACCACATAAGGAATGTTTTTGCTGCATACCAGTGTGTTATGACTCACATATCCCATGATTATATTCATAAAATCATTGAATATTATGTTGATGATATAATTTTCAAATTGAAACATACTTCTCGGCATGCTCAAGACCTTCATACATTCTTCATGTGTTTATGACAATATAATGTCCACCTCAATCCTAAAAAATGCATTTATGGTGTTATAACTAGTAATTTATTAGGTTATATAATATCTTGATGAGGTAATGAGATTGATTCATAAAAATGAGTGCGATCAGAGACATGCCCCTTATAATATTCATTATCTATGATCACTACAAGGTAAAATTTAAGCTATCCATTGATTCATCACACAACTAGCTTACAAAACCCAACCCTTTACACGAATCATGAAAAAAGATACTATGTTTGCATGTGATGATAATTTTCAATAGACTTTTGATGATATCAAATCTTATTTAATTAATCCTCTTGTCTTGACCCCTTTCATTCCCGATCATCCAATACTCTTGTATGTCTCAACTACTTTTCATGCCTTAGTAGCCTTACTCGTTCAACATGATGTGACTCATCATGAATGTGCCATTTATTGTATTAGTTTTCCCTTAATCTCTTATGAGTACAATTATAATTACATTAATAAATTATGTATGGGAATTATCTCTATCACTAAAAAGTTACGAAAAACATTATCAATATTGAAATCCATGTCATTACTAAAGTTGATCATTTACACTACTTACTTTCTTAGACTCATTTATCTCATTGTCTATATCATTGGGTTATGTTACTTACTAAATTTGACCTTAAATTTATTCCATAAAAATCCATTAAAGGATAGGTAATTATTGATCAATTAGCCAAAGCTCCTATCAATGATCCTTTCCCCATTTGTGATGATTTTCATGATGACTTCACTACTTATACCATTGACACTGATATTTGGACCATGTATTTTGATGGCTCTTGATGTGCCACTAGAGCTAGAGCTGGTATTGTCTTTATCACATCACATGGTGAACCTATGTCATTTTCTTATTTCCTTGGTTTCTCTTGTATGAATAACATTGTTGAATATGAAGCCCCATTTAAGGCTACTCTATTACTCATTGCCTTCCTATACGTCATCTTAAAATTATTGACGAATACCATCTTATTATTAATAAATTCAATGGAACATGCCAAAAAGAAGAAGAGAAAATCATACCCTACCATATAATTGTTACCAAAATTATCACCACATTCAATTCATACACTATTACAATTCTACCTCTAAATGAAAATTGACACATTGATACAATGGCTAGTGTTGATTCTCTTATTCCCTTGGATTTTACTGATTACCATACTACATTAATTATTCATCATTTACATCATCCCTCTATCGACTCCCGTAGAATATATGAATTGGAAGTTCTTGTTGCCACGGTATTGCCGATAATACAAAATGATATACTAATATATATATATATATATATATATATATATATATATATATATATATATATATACTTAACCTCTACCAATAAGTCTTAATGGCTAATATATTCTCGTATGAGGCATGATGCCACAAAATATGTCATCATTTGTGGTTATTTATTTAAACATAATCTTGATGGTAATATCCTTTGGTGCCTAGTTGTAAATCATACCCCTAGATTTATCTCAGTTACAATACATCATATGTGGTGGACATTTTAGTGGTAAATATATGGCCTAAAATGTATTATGGCATAGGTACTTGGCCTACCATGGAACAAGATTTCTTAGAGCATGCTAAATGGTCTGATAAATTATATCACAATATTAACCTCCACCATTCCCCAACATATGACTTACAACCTATTGCATCCCCACGACCTTTTTCATTATGGGGATTTGATCTTATTGGTAAGATAAGTCATGTAGGAATGTGAGTATGTATTGTTTTCATTGATGAAATAGGTGTGTAACCATTAATGAAAAATGTGAATGAGGTCCAAAGGAGGCTTGTTATGTTGATGACATGGTCAATCAGATGGTAGCATGAGTGGAAACAGTGAGACTTGTTTGGTTTATGTGGCCTAATCTTTAGGCCTAGTCAACAAGATGACTTGGAATGATGGAATGAAGCATGGTCAAGGCATGGAAAACATCAAGAGACTGTATTAAGACAATTTTATGATCATAATAGGGAAGGTTCATGATTTATGAGGTGGCACAAGTTTAGTTAGGCCCAATTAAGAGATCTAGTGCAAACACATCATGTTGTATGGAGAAAATAAAAATAAGGACCCCAAAATTATGAGAAATGTGTAGGAAAATTGTAGAGAGAATGTATCATGTGATACAAGGAATAATTTAGCTAGTATATGCATGATTCAGGCCTTAGGAGGAATTTTATTGTGAACAAGTCAAATATACATGCATAAATAATGATGGATGATGTGATTTAGACAAGGGAAGAAAAAAATATCCATTGGATATAATTTATAAGGTATTCATGAATGTATGGACAAAATGTGAGGACTAGATGATGAGGTTTGTACAAGCTATTGATTTTTTTTTTTAAAACCGAGCTAAGCAAGGTATGCAAAACAACTCCTTGACTTCATAGAATTTGATATAAATTGAAAAGCATTGTTAAGATAAATTTTTAATATATAAGAGAGATAGATATATGTACAAATTATGAAGTCAAAAAGATGAAGGATAAGAAAGCTTTATCCATTTTTCTTGCACTGTCTAAAACCATCCTAAACCTTGGTTGGAAGTGGTATGGAGAAAATTACTTGGTTAGGTGCTAAATTGGAACTTTTTTTAATTTTTTATGAATTAATCATGTATATAATTCATCAAATAATCTTTTCATAGTGCTTTTAGTTTATGATATTTGGTGGACCCCACAAGAAAAACCTTGTTTTGTGAAGAATTTAGTATACGAGTAAAATTTGCAAAGGAACCTATGTTTTTGTTTGGAAGATAATTATTGGGATTTGCTATATATGTTCATGAACTTTTTAAGGTGTGTTATATAAAAAAAATTGATGATATGGGTAAAACAAGGTGACTTACCTCTTAAGGGATAGAAAATCTTAAACTAGCCAAGTTGAATCAAGGGATGATGATGCAAATGCAATTTGTTGAAGCTATTTGTGAGAATGGATGATTAAGTTAAGTCCAATACAAAAATTTAAACTCATGGATTTATTTGGTGATTTTTTTTGGTCTAAGATCTAATGGCTAAAAACTACCATTTTGGGACATTCAAGTAGCTCTGAGAAATATGCATGCAAGTTTGTTTTTCTCCTCTTAACCTATGCAAGTGAGTACTTAAAGTTTATATAAAATTCCCATGTGAAGTGTTCCAAGCCCTTGTTCATCATGAAAGTGTGTTTTTGTTATTTGGAAGCCCACTCTACAAGATCGGGGTTTGGAGCTTTAAAAATCATCTGGTATGTCTTATAAATGTAAGGTTTCTCATGCTAAGATCTTTGAAATAAAGCTTACTGGTAAGATTATAAGTTGAAAATTTTTAAGATATTTCCATAAAGGTATGGAATGGGCCATGAACAAGTGTTTGAATGAATTTATACCTCTTTTTGTGGGGACTAATTTTATGGGTCTACAACTCCATCAATACCTTGTCCAAATAATTGTGTTTTGATGAGCATGCAGGTGTTTGAGCTGCTCAAATTTTTTAAAGGTGAATAATAGGTCCCTAAAAATATTCTCCAAACATCAAAAATATTTTAAATTGTATATATTTGTGTTGGTGAAGCAATCTCTTGACTAGTTTTTGAAGAAGTCATGTATCGCACACCGCTTGAAAATATGAGCTCTAATGGAGTCTTGTGGAAGAGATGGTGAGTTATGGAGATCATCAAGGATGTGAGAGGTCACTTGCAATGTGAACAAAAGTTTATTACACTTGGTAAGAGTTACATTTTCTAAAATACAAAGGAATATCTTTGGGAAGAAGAAGACAAAATTGGAAATGGCGAGTTACAAATTCGGATGTTAGCTTGAATATAGAGGTTTTTTCGAGTTAATTTAGAAATATAGAAAATTGAGGATTGTCTTTCAGGTCCACATAAGTTTTATAAGTTTCATTAAAACCACAAGTAAGGTTAGAAGTTGTAACTAACACTCTGCAGATGCAATGATTGCATTTTGTGATTTAGATGATGTCACTTGGATTCCTTGGAACAAGTTGAAGTTTTTGGACGTGGATTTTAAGGGGTATTAGTGTATGTAAAACTTATGAATTTATATATGTCTTTGGGTGTAAGAAAAACTGTTGGGGTCAGAACATTGGTTGTACAAATATATTAATCAAATCTAAGCATAAAAGTAATCAATATGAAAATAAACAAGAAGAAACAATACACAAGATTTAATGTGGTTCACCCAGTGTGGGCTACGTCCACCAAGAAATAGCCAATTTATCATCACAGAGGAAATAAAATGAATATTTTTAATCTTCCACACCTTCTTGGATGTCATGTACTTTATTTTTATAAATTTATCTTTTTCTCTCTAAAGGAAACTTCTCTTAATTCTCAATTGAATTATCTCTTCTAAACCCTATCTTTATGCTTATATATGCATCTACAATCTTAGGGAACTTTAGCTATACAATTACAGCCATTAGATTCACTTTACAACTAAATATATATCTAATTCCCAAAAATTAATTATAGTAGTCATGCACAGGAAACCGATGTCGGTTAGCCTTAACCGATGCCAGTTAGCCCTAGCGATGTAAGTTCCTCATTTCCTAACTAATACCGGTCTAAGGGTGATTGAAAGTGGTTCATCAATTAACGTCGAGTTTCTATGTATTCCAACAAGTCCGGAAAATCACGCCGGTGAAGAAATTAAGATCCACAACTCAACAATCTCCAACTTGGAGAAAAATTGTTGCATTTTACCATACAACTCCCTTCTCTGATCCTTTCCTTGGCTTCTTTTTCCCTCCTCCAGTCTCAAATTTGAAGACCAACAGAAGTTGAGTGTAGCTCCAACTCCTCCTATTTCCAATGGATTCATTAGCATATTTGCAAGGTTCTCCTTTGTATGAATTTTCTCCAAATTTAATTTCCCATCCTCCAATATCTCTTATGAAGTGATATCTCAATTGAATGTGTTTTGTTCTAGAATTAAATGCTCAAGTATTTTCCAGATGAATCACACTTTAACTATCACTTTGTAAAATCTGTAATCCTCTTGCTCCTTTCCCAACTCTCCCATGAACCTTCTCCTCCATATCATATCCTTGTTAGCTTTTGTAGCTACAACATAGTCAACATCTATAGTAGACGGGTCCACAAACTTCTGCAATGTATAAATCAAGCTAATTATCATCCCACCTATTGTGAAAACATATCCAGTAGTACTCCTCCTGCCATTGAAATCACCATCCATATCTGAATCCACATTTCCATGTAAAGAAGTATTTGACCCTCCATAGCATAACTGCATGTCGGATGTCCCTCTCAAATACTTGAGAATCCATTGGACTACTTTCCAATGCTCTTTACCTAGATTAGCCATAAATCTTCTCACAACTCTCACTTCTGTGCAATGTATGGTGTGGTACAAACCATAGCATACATAAAACTCCCAACTACTTAAGAATATGGAACTTGTGCCATGTACTCAACTGCCTCGTGTGATTTAGGACACTAATCTTTACTCAATTTGAAGTTTCCATCCATAGGTGTACTTCAGGTTTTGAATTTTACAAATTAAACATTTCCAACACCTTATTGATATAATGCTCTGAGATAAATACAACTTCATGTTCTTCATGTATCTATGAATTTACATGCCAAGTATTCTCTTTGCATCTCCAAAATTCTTCATTGAAAATGTGTGAGCTAGATTTTATTTAAGCTCACCAATGTCCTACATATTAGATCCTGCATGATAAGCATATCATCCACATAAAGTAAAAAATAATATAGCTCCCATTTCCAAGCATCTTGAAATAAACACAATGGTCAAATTCACATCTCAAATAACCATTCTCATGCATGAAACTATCAAAACTCATATAACATTGTCTTGGAGCTTGCTTGAGCCCATACATGCTATTTTTCAATCTACACACAAGTTTATCCTTACCCTTGACTTTATACCCAAGCAATCGATTCATACAAAACTCTTCCTCTAAATCACCATGAAGAAATTTCATATTGACATCAAGTTTATCTAAATGTAGATCCTCTACATGTAACTAAAATCTCACCAAAGTCAATACCTATTTTCTTTACAAATGCCTTAACTACAAGTCTTTCCTTGTATCTCTTCTATCCACCCTCTTCTTCCTTGATCCTGTAAACCCACTTGTTTTACAATGCTCTTTTACCTATTGGAAACTTAACCAAATTCCATGTTTGGTTATTCTCTAAGGATTCCATATCCTCATCCATGTCATGCTCCCACTACTTGTGGGCTTTATCCTACATTACTTCTTCAAATATTTTTGGTTCACCACTATCAGTCAATAATAAATAAGACAAGGAAGGTGAAAATATTTCTGGAGGTCTACTTACCCTTTGTGACCTTCTCACTGATATTTGGGGTGTCAGAGGCTCAATCTACTCATCTTATAGATTTGTATCTACTTCGACAATGACCGGCATCATTCACCTTCTCATTGACACTTGGTTCGGCTAATCAACAATGGTCTATCTCTTTTGTAATCGATGTCAATACAAGGACCAATGTCGGTCAAGGGTAAACCAATATCGGTTATTGTGTAAACCTACGGTGTTAATTTTAAATACGAGATTTTATTTTTATCCACAAACCTCTCCATCAGTTCACCTTTGGGTGCCAAAACTTGATCCATGTACATTCTCTTTTCATTCCAATCAATGTCATGACTCCTAATTATATTAGAACCTTCTAAATCCCAAAACTGAAATAACTAGAGCCATAACCAATGAAAGTACATCTTTTGGATTTAGCATCCAATTTATTTCTATTTTTCTTTATCAATATGTACAAAATATTTCAGCCAAATACTCTACCTCTTTTCCAGTCCAAGCTTCTTCTAGTATTCCACCATTCAGTGCACTTGAAGTTCCACGGTTAATCAAATAAATTGATGTGTCTACTACTTCTACCCAAAACTATAAGGGCAATCCAGCATGTATCCTAATGCTTCTAGAACATTCCATGATTGTCTTGTTCATTCTCCTATGGTGTTCTAGGAACCATCCTTTCTTTGTGTATTCAATTTACTAAACAATAATCGTTGAAATCCTTGCTCCAACACTCACCACCATTTTCATATATAAGGCACTTTAACTTTGAATTTGATGCATTTTCCACAAGGTATTTCAATATTTTAAAAGTTTCAAAAACATCAGATTTACAATTAATGCATTAAACCCATACCTTTTTTTTGGAATCATCAATGAAAGTAACATAGTATTGGGATCCTCCATGAGAAGTTACCTAGGTTGGTACCCACACATCGAGTGTACAAGCTCCAATTTATGCTTCTTGTTTTTTTCCCTAACTTTGAGAAGTCTCACTCTCTTCTACTTTCCAAAAATACAATCCTTATAGAAATCAAGATCTAAATGTTTTAGATCTGATAACTTACCCTTTGCCTTTAAGATATGCATTCCCTTTTAACTTATATGGCCTAGTCAATTATACCACATGCTTGTATCTAAATATTAAGTAGATAAAATAGAAAATTAATATATAATACGGGTAGAGAAATACAATGATCCTACTTTCTTTCCTCTTACTACAACAAGAGATCCCTTAGTAAATTTCAAAGATTCACCTATGAGTGTAACCATGCAACTAGTTTCACACAATTTTCTTGTAGAAATTAAATTTATTTTGAGGTTTGGAACATGCCTCACATATTTCAATATCCATGTATTTCCATTCTTCAATTTATGATTAACTTGACCTCTACCAAACGGTGATATTGCATGGTTCATCATCTCCTAAATAAACATGCTTAAAATTACTCTAGACATAATTTGAAATAGCCCTTAACTCTTGAATCTAAAACCCACGACTCAATATTATTATCTAAGGAGAGAATTAGGAAATCTTGCACTACCTCTTTTGTAGAAAAATTTTCCTCTTTACCTTTCTCTCGTACATTATCTTTGTGTTTCTTGAACCAACAATCCTTCTTTGCATGACCTTTCTTTCCACTAGAAGATTATACTTCTACCTTTGGATTTAGATCTTCCATTCTTAGACTTTTATTTCCCATTATTATTTCTCTTGGATATCTCCTTCTACTTTCCCCTACTTCCTATATTCAAAGCATTCCCAGATGATGATTCTCATGTAATTTTCCTATGTATTTATTCATTCGGGATTATATTAACCACATCATCAAACTTTAAAACATTAGTAGCGAGATGTTGTATTACTAACAATCATTACTAAGTTATCCCAACTATCCGGAAAATAACATAATAATAAAAGTGATTTCACTTCATCCTCAAATGGAATACTTATTGATTTTAGTTGATTTACTGATAGACTAGAAATCATTCAAATGACTTGATGCCGATCTACCTTCTTGCATATTTAAATTAAACAATTTTTTAATCAAATAAACTTTATTTAAAGCACTGGATTTTTCATATAGATTTTCTAAAGATTTCATCAACTCTAGCCTAGATCGTGCTTTGGTAATATTCAAAGCCACAAGATCTTGCTATCAGGCTCAATCTTATAGATCCCAGAGCCTTTCTATCAAGAAATTTTCATTCTTCATTAGTCATCTTTGTAGGTCTTACCTTTTCATCCAATGGTAACTATAAATATTTCTAATAAAGATAATCCTCCACCTGCATCTATCATAATAAATAGTCATGGCTATCAAATTTATATACTCCGAATTTTCCTTCATCTCTCATTGCTTTGCTCCCACTCAATTATAAATCCCTTTGTGAGTAAATATGTCAATACACAAAACCCTTAAACAAATATGATCGGATACCATTTTTTGGGGATAGCACATCGGTTGTACATATATATTAATAAGATATAAGCAAAAACACAATCAATATAGAAATAAACAAGAAGAAACAATACATAAGATTTAACATGGTTCACCCAATGTGGGTTGTCATCACAGAGGAAAAGTAATTAAGATTTGCAATCTTCCACACCTTCTTGGATGTCCTATAATTTCTTCTCTACAAATTTCACTTTTTCTCTCTAAAGGAAAATTCTCTTAATTCTTCTCTCTTATAAACCTTAGCTTTATGTTTATATATGCATCTACAATCTTAGGGAACTTTAGCTATGCAATTATAACCATTACATTTAATGTACAACTAAAGATAAATATAATTGAGCAACTTAATTATAGTAGTCACACATGAGGGGACCAATGCCGATTAGCCTTAAGCGATGCCGTTATCCTAACCGATGTTGGTTCCTCCTTTTCGGATGGATACCAGTCCATGGGTGGTGACATTGGTTCGTCAACTGATGTTGGTTACTTTGTATTCCAACAAGTCCGTAAAAGCATTCCAGTGAAGAAATTAAGCTCCATAACTGAACATAATTAGGTTTTTGATGCCTATATTGAGAGTATAAGTGCTAATTAAAAAAAATGAATTATCCTTGTGAATGAGGACAAGTGTGTATGTATTTAAGTGTGATTTATGAATAGAAGAATGAGATGATGAATAATAGAGGAAAAATATTCCATGCATGTGAGAATGAGGTAAAAAACGTGTGTATGAAGGATGCCCGGAAGATTGTACTTATAATAGCATGAAGTGAACAAAAGAAAAGTGAAGAGAGAGGATAGAAGAGTTGATTTAGAGGTCATAATTTGTTGTGTAAGACAAACATTTGAGAGTGATCAAAACTTATCTAGAAGTCTAAGTTGTTACTTAGAAAATAGGGTGTTGAATATTCCTTGTAAGTTGCAGCTTACAAAAGGTTAGTGAGTGCTTGATTGAATTTTGGAGTTGGAGCTTCCATGTAAGTAGGATCTTGCTAAAGATAAAGTGGGTGCTTGGTTAAATTTTAGAGTTTTTGCTTCAAGTTGACTGATGTTCAACATATTAAATCTTTTTAATCTTTATAGGACAATTTTTCCAAGTTAGTGCATTGATTTTAGTGGGTTTTTCTCCCTTAAAGGGTTTCCCACATTAAACCTAGTGTTCATATATATTTTCTTACTTCATGCTCATGTTTGAATGTGATTAGTCTCTCATGGTTATTGATGATCTAGATTTAATTACTTACTAATATTGTGAAGAGTTTTCAAAGTTTTAAGTTACACTGATTCACCCCCTCTCAGTGCCTAGATTTTCCAACAATTGGTATCATATCTTAGTCCTCTTTAACAATTTTAACATCTTGGAGGAGATCCTTGAGGCACAAGAATGGGTAACCTAGATGAAGCAGTTGAAAAGGAAGTATGAGATTTCTTAGTCCCTAATTGATGGATTGAAGAAGGAAATCAAGCTTATGGAATTTGATCATGGCCAAGCCCTCAAAGATATGGAATCTATAGTTGAGAATGTGTTAAAATCTCTTAAATAAAAGGTATATTCTTTCCTAATACATGAATAATAATTTAGGCATTTGAAAATTAAGCTAGAAGAAACAAATTACAGTGAAGATATATGGAAAGTGTGAAAAGAGTTCTAAATTTATTAGTGTAATTTAGGAGATTTAAAGAGCATAAGATGAAAAGTTTGGTCCTATTATTTTATCAAACATGAATAAGGCCAAGGAGACAACGTTAAGAAGGTCTAACTCTTCTAGAAAACTAGATGCATCTTGGTATGAAAGAACATTTAATGGATATTGCTTTACTTGTCATAATTTTGGGCATAGAGCTAAGGAATGTAGGAATCATGTCATAGATGACCATCCATGGAGGGATAACAGAGATGAGAAAGAAAAGAATGTAGTTTTCTTCAACTGTCAAGAAAAGGGACACACTGCCAAATATTGCTTAGATGAATCATCTAGTTAGTTTTGGAGAGAATAAGACTCAAGAGGTATGAACAAGATAGTATGCTACAATTGCAATAAGGTTGGGAACTTTTATAGGAAATGTCATGGTCATAAAATTGATAATTATGTTTATAATTTCATTTTACAATAATATACTAGAAAAATAGTGTTGTGTGTTACAACTGTCATGAACAAGGACACTTTGCTAAGAATTTCTATCAAAGTGAACATCCTAGATATAGCAACAGATTGCATACACTAAAGAGGAGGTTAAGAAGTTATTCAACATGAATATTAATCCTATGAATAATTCTAAGTCATCCATGTCTGAGAGAGACACTGGAAAAATGATGTGAAGTACATATACAAGGTCAAGGAACCTAATTCTAGGTTTGAAGAAGCAAAGAATGATGAGAAGAGAACATGTGTAGATGATAAGAAGGATGAGAGCAAACCAAGTTCTATTCACAAAGAACCTCCTATCACAGCCAAGAGAAAGAAAGAGAATTAATTTAATCATGAATGTTTATTAGGTATTCAATCAAAGGATGAAAGATTAGGAGATGAAATTATCATTTCTAATAAGACATTCAAGAAGAATGGGAATATGTTAAAGGCTAAAAGGGATAAGATTGAGTTATCAAGTTCCTTTTATGAATTTTTAATATTCTAGGTCATTAAACATGCATTTTTTCCTTCTCTAAGCTTCTAGAAGGCTTGAATTTCTTGAAAGAAGCATGGTGTCTCCATTGAAGTGTATTATCATCTTGTAGTTGCTAAATAGAGTCTTCTCTATGTTGAAAACTGAGTAAAAATAGAAGGTATGTCTATTTTATATCTCATAAGGTCCTTGAGTATGTATTATTTTGTAAGGTAGTCTAAATGTCAGGATTGATCATCCAAGAAAATTAAAATGTCTACATGTCTTTGATATAGCTTATCAACTTGTTTCAAAATAGTCCTTCAAATTTCAGTCAAGTTATCCTCTGTAATCTTCATAGAAGTTATAAGTTGTCTTCAAGAAATTTGTAAGAGTAAGAAAACATCTTGAGATCATAGTTTTGGATAATATGCTCTATTTTTCCCCATTCATTTCAATAAGCCTTGGCCAAATGTGTATAGTATTCAAAGTGTAGATTCATAAAAGAGTTTTCAAGGTTTATTAGGGTTATAACATATGCATTTGAGTCTTAATTAAGTGTTCTAGCTATAATAGGTGAAGGTATGTTCTTGTCATGAATGAAGCAAGCATGGTAAGGTTTTCAAGGTCTGAAACAAGACTTGTTGAGTGTTAAGTGAGTACATGTCTTCAAGAAGAGTGATCCATGAAGAAAATGCTATTAGTATGCCACATGCTCTGTAAGGTGGTTGTATAGTCATCAATGAAAAAGAGATAAAGGATCTCATAAGATTATGGATAATTTGGATTCTAACCAAGAAGGTTCAAATGATAATTAATCAATTCATGCTCATCAACTCATCAAGTTATCAAAACTATCAAGTCTTGTGAAGGAACAAGTACACACTTAAATCCATGTGAAATATGAGGTAAATCTTGAACAAACATGTGAGTGGTTCTTCAAGATATGTGATGAAAAATGAAGGAGGGTCACTGAGTCATTTAAGGTATTCTTGTTCCAATGAAGTTTTACAACAGGTGTGAAGTAGCTTCTCAAGATCAACTGATCAATCCTAATTTGACTATCAAGTCCAAAAGTAGGTCTTAGTCAAAATAAGAGTTTGAAAAATAATGTCAAAGGTGGTTACAATCCTTTGAGAAGTGATTACATGATATTGTTATAGTTGATCAATCATTAAAGTATATGGTATTCAAAGTATGTTAAGATGGTAATATGAATGGATGAATTTCAAGAAAATATTGTCATAGTCAACATTAGTGGTCACAAAAGTATTTGAAAGGTGATAACAATCCCATAAAGGTGAAGTCATAATATTACCTTGGTTGTTGGAGTCTAGATGGGTGTTGTTTTTTTTACATAAGGACAGTGGTCTTAAAATGTGTTGTTAAGATGGTAACATGTGTAGTAAAGATTTTTGAAAATCATGTAAGCTATATCATATCCTTGAAGAGTATATATGAAATTGGTATAATGCGTAAAGAAATAAAAAATATCAAGAAGTCCTCAAAAAAGAAAGTGAGGTTCATCAAACCTTAACTCTGCTAAATCCTATGGTAAGCGAGTATGCACTTGTTGTTAAAGGTGATGAAGACCTTTTGAGAGAATAAAACTCAAATTTTACACCTTGGAAATTTTTAAAGTCTAATCACATGTTGGGATGAGAAAAAGGTGATGGAAGGTTAGTAAAACTATAACATAAGGTATTTAAGGGTTGAGAGGGATTGGAGAAGAACATCAAGGCATTAATAAACTTTATAACATGATTATAAGGGTTTAAGAGAGCAAAAAGTCTTAGAAATTTTATTTGGTTTGAATAATCTATTTCTAAGGGACTGTAGTCAATTTTACTCCCACTATAAACCATGTGCTCTAACCTATCACCCAGCAGAAGTGAGTGTTCATCCGAGGCACATACGAGTGCCATGTCTCTCTTTTATGTGAGTTTTAGTGGGAAGAATTCATCTATGATTAGTATAAGAGTATTTAGGAAAGAATTTTAGACATACAAGAATCATAGGGCTCAGAACACCTCCAGATCCTTGTAGTTTCTTCAGACCGAGTGCTTTAATATACTCCATAACATATATTGTAATAGAAGGAAAGATACAATCATTCATTCATAGTATGAAAGGAAAGAGAACTCCTATGAATGAATTATACATAAAACCCACTAATATTCATATCTAATTGCAATAGGTAACCTCATTGTATTCATCATTTCATTACAAAGAGCCATAGAGAGCAGACCACAGTCATGCACATCACTAGGCTTGTATAATTATGCCAAAAGAAAAATAAATTACAATGCTAAGCTTAGTACATTCCTTTCTACATCAAAGTTCCACTCGTAGTAATCCTGCAGAGCTTCACCCATGTTATCTTTCTTTCTGTGTATCCCTCCTATCTTCTCCTCTTATGTCTATCTTTTCATCCTCTTTTCTCCTCGTATCTTTTCCTCCTTTCTAGTCCATAGGAACTTGTATTTATCACCTTCTGTCTTTGCCAACTTGCCTTGCCACGCCCTCAGATCCGTCGCCAAGTGTCGAATGTGGTCCTTCAGTGAGCATGTTTCCTCAGGCCTGAGCTCTCCACTCCATCTCATGATGGTCTTCTAGAAGATTCCTTTGTTGGCATGCTCTTTCCTAGGCCACCTGTTGCCAGGCTGGCATCTTATCCATGCGCAACCGATCACACTTTTCACATGTTCTACCTTTGTTTCTTAAATTGGCTAAGTCTTGAACCTCCTTTTACATGCTGCATGAACCATATGCCTCCTTAACTCTTCCTCCTACACACTTTTTCCTTGCGCACCCTTCTATAACTGGGGTCCCATGTGCCCACGCGCCTTCATACTTAGTCAATATTCTAGGGGCCCAACATCACCCCACACTACACCTATTCTCCGCCCTCGAAACATTCTACTTGACCAAGGTGCAAGTTGGTTCAATGGAACCAAGATGTAGAAAAATATTACAAAAATGAATAAGGAATGAAAGAATAGGGGAAATAATGAAGAATGTGGGGGGACATTAATTCAGAAGGCTGGGAAATTCCCATCGTAGATCTTCCTCTAGCTTGTTCCATACTTTCGACCTCGCCCTTCGCCTTCTGGCATAGGTCGCCCACCAAGGTGCTTACTTCATAAAAGCTTAGACCAGCTCCCTGGGTGCCCAAGGTGTCCACAATTTGTTCCATTTCCTTACCCAGGTCCACGAGCTTGTCCATTCTCCTTGTAATCTGGGGATACAGTTCCTTCAGCCTAGCCTTAGTTGAGCTTCTTAAAGCCTTAATTGCCTCTGATTTCTTTTCTACCTCTACAGAACCTTGTCCCTTTCTACCATGTTCCCCTTGTTCTTTTCCTAGAACTCCTTCAACTGCTTCAAGCATGGTAACCAAAGATATTTCCACCTTATCTCGATCCACGCATGTGTCGTATGTGGCTTCTACAGACTGGGTAGTGACCTTGATCTCCATGAGTACTTGTTGTACTCGGCAACAAGTGCTATCACTTTTAACCAGTCCTCCTCCTTCAGGTGTGCGACCACTTCCTCCGTAGATTCCAATGCCAAGGGTCATCTCTCCATGGTGAGGATGCGCGTTAAGTCTTCTAGGCATTCTAGTATCGATGCGTAGCTCTGGGGGATTGGAATTATATTTGAGTGTTTTAAAATGATGGCACTCTTTATTGATTCTACCTTCTTATAGACCTCCTCCACCTTTGCCTTCTCCTCCTTGAGCTCACGCTTTAGCTACATGCTGATTAATTCCTCTTGTTTTAAGCTTCTGGCCACCTTAGCAAACTCTTCCTCCTTCTTGGCCAGCTTTCCCTCTAAAGCCCTTATGTTGTCATTCCGCGTGAATAGCCTCGCCTCTATTTCCATCGTGACCTTGTTTAGAGCATTATAGACTTGCTCATCCAAGAGCTCCTGGGAATTCACTAAGGGGTTGTCTCCCTTAGACTCTAGTAGTGTGATAAGCACCTTTTGGTAGACTTCAAAGTCTGGCTCATCGACATGGGACTCAAATGCCCAAGAAAGCATCTTCTTGGTCCTGGGGTATGCACCCTCCTTCTCAAACGATCCCATGGCTATAAGTTTTGGTGGGTATCATGTTATGGAATCATGCATGTAGCACCTTCCTTGAATCATCCATGTAGCCCATTATCTGCCTCTGTTCTACATCCAGAGGTCTTCTACCCAAGCACGCACCTTTGGGGAAGCTAACTGTCAGAGTGGGGCCTCCTAGGCTATCATGTCCTTTTTCAATGCTCTCCTCCTTCCCTTCCTTTAGCACTATGTCTGTGTTATGCTCTAACTCTGGTCTACAAGGGCCTTGAGCATCTTCTTTACTTCTCACTCTGCCACTTTAGTTATCTACTCCTTTGTAAAATTTGTGGCTCTCTGCCCCTCGGCATCCCTCTCATCTGCCTTTGTATCTTCAGTGCCTTCATCACCTTGTGCCTTTTCATCAAGCAAATAAGAACTATTACTTTTCATCCCCACTTTCTTCCTTTGAGTCATAAACACTAAATACACAAGGTTCCAAAGGTTCCTTGTATTTTTTGCTCTTCCTCCTCATCACCACCTCCTTCACTCTCATCATCTCCTTCTCCAGGTATCTCTCCAAGCAAACTCACTTCTTCATCTACCTTCTACTTCTTCCGAGAGGTTGCTTAAGGTTAGGAGATTCTACCTTCTCTTCTTCCTCATTGACCCTCCATGGTTGTGGGTTTTTCGGGTCCTCTACTTTAGCGTCTTCTCCTTCTTTGAGACTTGTTTCTCATATAGGTGCTTGGCTTCACACTAAATACACACTTGGTGGTGGACACTAGCTTCTTCTTTCAAGGGGTCTTCAAGTATTGATATCTCATCCACCAATTATGTGCCATTCTCAAACTTTGGCCTTATGGGCATGTATACACGCACGTCGTGGATCCTCCAGTGATAGGAAGTGTTATTGGCCTAGTCATATGGATCTCGTGTGACATGTACTTCTCCACATACGCATGCTTACCTCTGGGATAGTTCAATTTCTTCCTCATATCCCTGTGCTCCTGGTCCAACTTTCCTAGCTCTAGCCTTAGCTTCTTTGATTCTTTAAATCTGTTCACTCCTACTTGGAAGTATTGGGCAGTGAACGTGAAAGGAGCTTGCACCAAGGGCTCCATGATTCATCAACAAGTTTAAACCTGCCCAAGCAGTAGTGCTGGTACACCGTGAACTCAGATTCTCCTTATGTGGCTCATTGGGAGTTGTTCAAGGATCCTCCACTCCACCCCGAATGCATTTCTCAAGTGTGTATACCATTTTTCAAGCCGTGCTTTGTGGGGAGCCATCATTGTATCACATGCATACTTTTCAAACCTCTTCATGGGTGAAGGGTCTTCGGTTGGGTACTCCCACACAAACTTATCTGGTGCATCCGGCACTCCAATTTCTACAAACACTATGGTGAGCAGGACATTACCAAAGAGGATCTTGTCCCCTTCTTCACGCACTTTACAATTTCCTCGGCAATGTATGCAAACAAGTTGTAAATAGTCCCCTCTGCAATCTTCTTGAGACATGTAGCCATGGCTTGTTGACTTGCATCCATCTTTCTTGGCCATTCAACTTCATTACCAGGTGCATGACCATCTTCATAACTGGGTCCTTGATGTCTGAGATGTCATAATACCATGACCCTTTCTTGCAGGAATACTCTATGATGGTCTCCTAAATAGCCTCCTTGTCACCAAGGTCATCTTCCAAGCTATCTCCCTCACATATGAGGCCTGTAAACTATGTAATCAACTAGGGAGTTACGCACATCTTACACCCAGAAAAGTGGAAGTAGTCCTCATGTACCTAAGACATCAACCACTGGTACAAGTGATCCGGCTTCCCAAAATAAGGCAACTCATAAAGTTACAACAACCCTACCTTCACCAGCTTGACCTTCACGTCATCATTGTAGATAGGTAACCCTTCAGGTGTTCACTTGTTGGTTAGGTGTACCAATTCTAATGCCATTTCTCTCTATATAGTACCGGTGTGGTGATTATAATCACTAACTAGTATGCTTCTCAAATGGGACTCCCATTCCTTCCCCATCATCACTCCATCAAGGTATTGCATTTCTGCATACCATTCTTCGTTTGTATCTACCTTGGGTTCTGGTTGTTTAGCCTTCGCTTTGCCCTTTCCTTTCTTCGGTGCCATGGTTGAGGTAATTGTGTCACTCCAATCCTCTCCTTGTTACTCTGCTTTCCTTCTCCCAACCTTCGATCTCAGATCCACGATACAATTCTTCTAAACCCATGCCCTAGTTTGTTGAACCCTATCTTTGATAAATTCTTCACAAGACAACGTCTTTTCACTTCTCTCCACGCCCATGTAATTCCTTCCTTCTAGTTCGTAATCTCAAACTAGCTCTTCACGTTTTTAATCACACAAATCTTTCACTTGATTGAATCTGAAAAACCCTAGCTTATAGTGCTCATTTATATTCCCAACTCTTCATTTTCGCAAAGTAAAATGAGAGTGCCCCGACCCTCTATTTATAGTTTTTCCTTTTTTGGTCATTAAATGCTACTTTACCTACCCCATACTTTGTTCATTTAATGTGGATTTTTTAAAAATCCTGTCTTGACACCTTCACTCACGTGCCCTTCTTGCATGAAAAACCCTCTTTAACTCATGCACCCTTCCTGCGTGAAAACTCCTCCAACCTTAGGCACACAATTAAACCAACCTGATAGGAGACTCTTACGCGTGCTCAACCCACACCGAAGGCACTTCTTCTATCTAGATTCTTGCTTTCACCTACCTCATGTTTCTTTAAATGTGCTTATTTTTCCTTTATACATGGGATCTACGAGTAGCTTTACCCTAACACCAACCATTCTATCTTTTCTCTTCATCTCTCTTTTAATCGGACTACTCACAAAGGCTCTTTAACATAACTTCCTCAGTAATTTTAATCATGCACTTCTTCAATTTTTTCCACCCCACACTTAAATGATGCGCAGTCCTCTGTGCACTCATAAATCCTCCAAAAATAGCAATAAGGTTACTGGCACCCAAGGCGCAAAACAAAACAACAATGTGAAAGGGAAACACAAGGAAAGGAAAATGCATAAGGGAAAATTCTAAACTAACTGGCAAAATTGCCTTATTTACAAACACCAAGAAGACTTATTTATAGTAGGGATTTAGCCTACTGCCATTGAAGTGTCCAGAAACTTTGTCCCATCCAACGCTTGTAACTAGCACATGCCCGAATCAAGGATGTACGAGATTGTGTAGGGACCTAACCAATGGACTTTCAACTTCCCAGGATGGCGTATAAACTTAGAATCATATAGTAACACCATCTACCCAACCTCAAACTTCTTGTTTCTAATATGGCGATCATGCCAATCCTTTTGCTTTTCCTTTTCTGTTGTTTGGCTCCAATGGGAAAGTGATCGTCTCTCATCTAGTTTCATTAGTTCATCAATTCTTTCTTCCAGTGCTTGTTCATCGGCTAATCCTCCTATGCGCACTATTCACAGAGAAGGTAACATAAATTCAACTGGAAAAACAACTTCTATGCCAAACACCAATTGAAAAGGTGTGGCTTTATTTAGTCTTTTATACGTAGTCCTGTAAGCCCATAAAACTACATTGATACCTTGTCATCCCAATCCTATCTTCCAACATCACAAATTTTGGTCAAGGTATGACTTAGTATTTTGTTGAATGCTTCCACGGTTCCATTTTCTTGTGGGTGATAGGGCATAGTCTTATGATGAACCACCATGAACTCAGATAGTAGGATCCTCACGGTCTCATTTAGAAAATGTGTACCCCTATCATTGGTCAAACTCAAAGGGCATCCATACCTTGTGATAATGTTCTCCCATAGGAACCTTGCCCACTTTGCTTAGCCATGTGTAATCTTTAGTCGGGGCTGCTTCCACCCACCTTGTGAGATAATCCATGCAAGTGATGACATAACGTGACCCAATCCTATGCGCTACCGGTGTAATAGGTCCTACAAAGTCTATCACCCACTTTTCAAAAGGCTCCGTGCTAGGAATAGGATGCAAAGGCATTTCATCTCTCCTTCCTGGTTTCTAATGTGCTAACAGTGGTCACATGCTTTACAATAATCTCTACAATCCCTGTATAAGGTTTCCCACCATAAACCTGCCATTAAAATCTTGCGCACGGTGGCATCACCTACATAATGCCCACCGTACTTCCTCCGTGTGCTTCCTCCATGATGGCCAGGCACTCATGCTCTAACACACATCTACACAAAACTTCATCACATCCCAATTTGTATAAGTCCCCACTAATCAACATGTAGGACATGGCGTGTATGGCCAACTGCTTTTGTTCAATGCCTTCATTCCATCTGGCACCACACCTTCTTTTAAAAATACAACAATCTCTTCCAAATCTGAGGGTGCGTGCCACAATCTAAATAGTTACATGTCTGGCATTGCTTCCTCAATACTTTGCACGTCCTCTCCTGAATCAATTCTTGACAGATTATTAGGTACATGGTAATTGCTTTTTCCAGCCTTTACTAAACGCTAAACTCAAACTCTTGAAACAACAACACCCATCGACATATGCGCCCTTGAAGAACGGGATTGTTCACTAAATACTTTAATGCCATGTGGTCGGTGTAGAATATAAAGGGTGTTGCTAGTAGATACTATCTAAATTTGAAAAGTGCATAGATCATTGACAATGCCTCATGCTCGGTTGTGGTATAATTTTGCTCTACTAGTGTTAACTTCCTGCTCGTGAAACAGAGAGGATGATCAACAATCCCCTCACTGGTTGTGCAAGTATTGCTCCAATGGCGGTTCCTGAGGCATCTACATGGACATGGAAGGGCTTGTCCCAAGAGGGAAATCGTAAAATAGGCATGGTAATAAGCCTATATTTTAATGTATCAAACACCCTCTACTATGCCTTTCCCCAATGGAAGGTACTTTTGTGTCTAAGTAGCTCCTCTAAAGGCGTGGTGATCTTGGCATACCCCTTAATGAATTTTTTGTAATATCCCATATGCCCAAGGAATCCACACATTGCACTCTAGCTAGTAGGTTCCCTTAACCCCACAATAACTGTAACCTTAGCGGGATCTACTAGAAATCCCTCCTTACATATGATATGCCCCAATTTAGTCCTAAAGGGTGTAGTAAACACACACTTCTTAGTCTTTGAGGATATCCTCAACTACCTACACCTTTCAAACATTAATCTCAAGTTGTCACAATAGTACTTAACCAGACCATATACTATCCAATCATCCAAGTAAACCTAGAGAAACTTATGAATGAAGTCTTGGAATGCTTGCACCACTATGCATGAAAAGACAACAGGCACATTCTTCAACCCAAAGGGAATGACTGTATATGCAAAACTTCCCCACTTGGTAGTGAAATTTGTCTTCTCCTGGTCCTCCTTTGTAATCTAAACTTGGTGGTCTCTTGAAAATCCATCTGGAAATGAATAACTTTCACACCCAGCGACTCCTTCCAAAATTTCTTCAGTGAAGGGGGTCGGAAATGGATCAATGACACAAACTACATTCAATTCCCTATAATCCACACAAATTTTAATCCTCCCATCCTTCTTGATGCTAATTACCATTAGACTTATCCATTCTAATTCTTCTACTGCCTCAATGATCCTAGAAGCTATCATATTTTCTATTTCCTCCTTAGCCTTCACATGTAAATTGGGATTCATCTAGTAGGGCCTTTTTCTAATTGGGCACGTACCTTCCTTAGGTTTTATCCTCATCTCCCCAAGGAATGGTGAATTCCTTTTAGCTCATGGTACCCGCATGGGAATAAATCCTCAAATTCATGCAACAAATCAATGATCTTTGACACTTCCTTCTCCATCCAATAATATCTAATAATAGCTTCCTTAGGTTCTTCTTTTGAACCGATGTTAACTTTCTTCGTCTTTAAAGGCTCATGATAGACACACATGTGACCATCTACACTATCTACTACCTCACACGTACCTCTACGTGAATGGCTAACATATAAGCTTTATGATTCCTCTCCATCAATCACATATACTAACTTTCCCTTCTCCTTTTCCAAACACTCACGCTCAAGCTATAATTCTTTTGTTTCTTCAATCTCTTCTAAGCACACCTCCAATCCTAGCTCACCTTGTAATTCCAATAGCCAATCTTCCATTCTAGCACTATCCGCCATGGTAAGGTGCTTGATACCTTGCAAGGTCTTATCAACCGATGGTTTGGTACTTCAATACTCAAATGCTTGAATAATATCAGCCACAAGCTCTTGCCAATTCCTTATCGATGGGGTGTCTCAAAATGAATGTACCATACGCACACACAACCATGTAATGTAGAATATAAATTTTTCACCTAGAGGGATGGTGGCAAGGCTTCCACGCCTTCTCTCGGACACTGTTCACACTCCTGGATATGGAAAGAGGTGGGCTCCTTCCCATGGTACTCCCTGATGATGGTGGGTATATTACTTCTAGAAAATCTGATAGAGAGAGCAATTCTTACCTCGCACCACTCTAAAAGGATCTCTTGATGCATGGCCCACTAATGAGTTGTTGTATGCCAAGCAAGAAATAACTCATCATCTCCCTCCGTTCCTTCTCGTTCTTCCATTGAGATTCTATCTCTTGTAAAAAGATCTCAGGGATGGCTCCTCCGGAGTACTTGGGCACTTCTTTTCCTCCAAGTTGCTGAACCATGTGCACCTTTGTTAACTTGGTCAGCTCTGTATGATGGAAAAGTGACAAGCGAGCATGGGAATCTACAAGTAACTCTTCCTCACACTTGACCTCCCGAGGTCGTGCCGAGACAGCCGATGGGGATGGAATATATGTGGGGTATGGGTAAACTAGTTAGGCAATCTTATATCTTCGACACACACTAATGGAATCTGTGAATCTAAGGAAAGAAGGCCCTCCTAACCTGAACTAGCATGATAGATCGGTTGGTGAGGATGACTTCTCGAAGGCTCCAATCAATATCGAGCTCTGGCATGATTCAATCTATAGGTTGTGGGATACGGGAAAATGACCTAGGATTGTTTCGTGTATATCTCCAGATAGGGTCATAGGATGGATTATGGATATGGTGGATTCTACGGGTGATTCTCTAGTCTAGTCCAGAAATCCTTAGCTTCATTAGCTACTATATCCAATAGGGATAACTATGTGATGATGACGGTGGAAGTGGAGTGGATCTAAATACTAATGTGTGTAAGCGATGGCGTCAATGTCGGATTGAACTATAGACTCATTGGGTTGTGGGATTTGTGAATCACAACCGTAGATTCGTGGTTGTAGTGGAATTGCTATGGTCATGTGCGAGAATCAGTCCCTAATCCCTAGTATGCAATAGTTGTATGCCTTTTTGGCTTCTATGTTTAGAACCACAAGTTGTACAACCTTCTCAGAGTACCTTACAGGTGTTTTGGAAATCTGAATTCTTAAGCTAGTGTCTATGTCAGTGAGAATATCTCCCACGTCTGGCTGTGGGACCAAAGGGTCACAACCTAATGTTTTCTCTCTTTCAAGCCCTTCTATAGTCATGTGGATTTTTATCTAGGGTAATCTATAGTTTGGTTGGTTTGACTAGAATGTGTGTGCTTGGTCATCTTCTATGTTTAACCCTCTTAACTGTGAGCTGATCTGTTGTAAGTCTATTGTTGTTCGAAAGACTTGGATTCTAAGATTCTGATCTATATCAGTTATTGCTGTAAAAAGATTGGGTTGAGGCACGATTGGTTTGAATACATATTCTCTGGGCTCTCTAGGTCCCGTGATTGTCATGCAAAAGAAACAATGTAAATCTAACTAATGACGAATAAATTGACTACACAAGATATATCTATGTATATTCCTAAATATAATTTTATTGATAAACTACTAAACAAAATTTTAAAGAGCAATTATCTAATATATCTAGAAATCGATAGCTAAAATAATAATGAAATTAAAACAAACAAAGAAGCCAAGTATAGCTACTTATGCATGCGATTGTGAATCTATTCTAAATAACCGGAGTAACTAATCTAATCTATTTGAAAGACTCTTGATCCTACCTCGAGAGTAAGGAGTGAATCATAGTTTCTCATAGACTATCAATCCCACATCTTCCCTAGTAATATTGAAAGTGAGATTAACTGAAATGAAATGATTGACTACTTTATTTGATATGTTTTAACTAGAACTTTGAAAGCTTGAACCTGGATTTTTCTAGAATAGTGGTGAATCCTGGTTGTGTGTGGCTTTGTACCCTCAGTATGATCTCCTCATTCTTTTTGCTCATGTGAATCCAAAAAAGCATGTGATGTTAGCATCAACAAAATTTGGTATCAAGATAATGGCAGCTTAGGATGTAGACTTAATATAATGCGAGTAGGAGAGGGATATCGCAAGAGAATAGAGATTGGCTTATGTAATTCCTAGCGGGATTTATTATAAGTCATACAACATAAAATGTCTAGAACTTGAAACTATCCTGCTTGATGAACAAGACTTGCTGCAACTTTAATGGCTTCCTACTAAAAATCAAACTATCCTATTCCAATGAACTACATGAAATAGTAACTACACTATCACAAGAATATTATGTGGCTTCTAATAGCTAAACAACTCTAACCATGCATGCAACAAATAAAACTATGAATCCTAAGAAAAATTGAAAGGCTAAGCTATTGAAATGAGAAATTGAGAGGCAAATTTGAGGGGCCATTTTCTTGAGCACAAGCCAACTATTTATAGAATCCCATTTACCCAAAGGTGAAAACCAATTTGATCTCTTAAACCATAAACAATGCTAAAACACTATTCCAGGGAACTAGAATCATAAATACAAGTAAAGGTGGTGATAAAAAGATGGTAAACGTTGATTTTTACGTGAGTCGCGATAAAATAAACATTCTGGAAAAATGCGTGCAGGACCGCCACCCTGAGCAGGGTGGTGGTTACAAGACCGCCGCCCTGCCTAGGCGGCGGTCACGAGACCACCGCCCAGGCAGGGTGGTGGTTTTGTTACTGAAGACCGAAAGGCAAAGGAAAAGAGAGGGAAGGAAAAATCAAAGCATGCAGGGATAAACAGGGCATGTAGGATGTTATCGTATACTTAGAGAGCTTTTTCAGATCTTGAACACCTTGTGAGGAGACCTGTATCATCATTGGGGCATGTGTAACATTGTTCGGTAGTACAAGTACCCTACAATTTTGGGTACATACATATTTCCCCCTCGGAGAAGCATTTTAGTGATGAAGAGGGGTAAAATGGTGGGTCCAGTATGGTGGTCTCAAAATGGGAAGTTAGAAGTTATACTGATACGTCCAGGTGTGTCGAAATGACGCCATATAGAATTCCTACCACTTGCAAAATGAAAAGAGGACTCAAACACGGATAGACAAAATAGATCGAAGAATAAATACTAAAATATTATGAAATGAGGATGTACCATTTGTGTGGGGATAAGAACTTACCTCCGTTGGTGCTCCAAACCTACGAAAAGGGGCATTCAAAACAAGTCAGGTTGCTATATATGTAAAAGTGGGCCCATTTTCCTATTCATTTGCACGTGTTGATTTGGTTGATTTTGAGCTCTGGGACCCACGGTGATGGTTTCTGACGAGAGTATAGTCAAAATGTTTGGGATGAGATTGTGATCATGCCTCCATGAGTGGAACACTGACCCGTGAGATCATAGGTTATTTTTTCTTGATTTACCATTTTTGTCCCCAGAATGTTAAAATGGTGAAATTTTTGTCATGGGGGGATTATTTTAAAAAATGTTAGTTTTAAAAGGGTCACTTAGGGGGGCGCCTACTGGTTAGGCTTTGTTTGGGTCAAAATGGTCTTTATTTTACGTTTTTAGCCATTTTTAGGGCACATGACCCACATGGGATTTCGGGACATGAGCGCTGCCCTAAGCAGGCCAGTGGTTACATGACCACTACCCTAACCAGGGCGGCGGTTACAGGACCGCCACCTTTAAGGTGGAAATTACGGAACCGCCGCCCTACTTAGGGTGGTGGTCCTTCACAGAATGCACAAACAATACTTATTTGAAGTTATTTTTTCATTTTTAGCATTCTTATATGTTTTCATGATTTTTCTAATGTCATTTGGATACTGACCTACTCCTTTTTGTGTGTTTTTGGGTGTATGAAGGCGAAGGAGGAGTATATCCAATGGAGTTGAGAGAGAGTGTGTGATTGGCTTCTAGCAATATTGGATGCCCTTTCTCAAGATGAGCAGGACACTCTTCAGAGGGCCGGTATATTGCACATATCACGGGTCCCGCATGTTGCACCTTCTAGTCACATACTTTGTGACTTATTTTCATATTGGGATGTTGATCGGAACACTTTTCGATTACCAAGAGTTAGGGGTGAGTGGACCATTACTTTGGAGGATGTTTACCACATTATGGGGGTCCCGATCATTGGGATATGACTCACACTTGAGACAAAAGATCATGGGCTTAGATAGCACAGTGGGCCTCATATATGGGAGACGAGTTATCTCCACTTTGGTTGCAAAGAAGGGGGTGAGGGTCCTATTTATTCCTAGCCTACCTATCCCCTTGATTTGATAGGCCATCATGGGGATCCTTGCCTCGAGATTGATCGAGGCACAAGGGAGGAGACACTTTACTATACTGTTGGTCCCCAATTGTTACACAAATTGAGGGACATGGGTAGATTTACTACCTATCATGATTTATACTTTGGGTAGTTCATTTATAGGGGTAGTCATTGAGCCATCCTGAAACTGGTTATGAGCCGAGTCTATGGCGTTTCATCCTATGGGAGAGGTGTAGCGTGGTAGATCCCAGAGTGTGAGGGAAGCCGGATGGATAGGCATGTTCGGTGCTCGGTGCACCTCACCAGCCGATCACCTCCTTGACCACCGATGACATGAAAGGCCACACCTTATCGAGGCCATGGCAATTTTATGGGGCGAGGAAGCTCTTACTTTGATCTCTTGCTCCACCACAGGGCAGCTTGTGGATAGGATGGGGAGGGTGGAGATACATCCGTTTGGTCAAGTGCCCGAGCAGTTTGGCCTTCCTTACGTGGGTATGCTTCCCCCAGTAGTGCCAGTATACAGATTGGTTTGAGAGGCTAGAGGATGTCCTAGAGGTCGGGGTTAGACAATTGTTACTCCTGGTGTCCCCATTGCAGCTAGGAGGGTAGTACGCACTCGAGGGAGAGCTGGTGCTCCTTAAGCACCCTTACTTCAGATTGCCGCTAGGCCGCCCATAGATCGAGGACCCCATTGACATAGACTGCGAGTACGAGGAGTTCACATGGGGAGAAATGGAGGAGGAGACCGAGGGGTGAGGTCGGCGAGTCGGGTGGTGAGGAGGACGGTGATCTGAGTGGCATGATACTTAGGATATCTTTGGAGGAAGAGAGGGTAGAGTAGAGTGCAGAGAGGGTGACCTTAGTCTCATAGGAGCCACTTTCTCAGGGCTTGGGTGGAGAGGATGAGTCCATAGTAGGACATTATGTGGCCATTAGGCATAGGAGGAGTGTATCGAGTTAGTGGGGGCATGCGCGGCAGAGTCTTGACCCTAGGGATCCATCTTGGAGGCCCGAAGATCCGAGTGAGTTATCATCCTTCTCCTTAAAGTTTTTTTAGGATTTCCTTAGTTGTTATCTCTCCTTTTGTTTACTTTTGTTTTTATCTTTTGATTATTTCTAATTTATTTTCTCCTTTGCTTGTAGAGACTGTTGATGAGTGGCGAGACCTGATTCACTAGGTATGCACCGATACCATGATGATTCCCATGGAGAAGACTCGTGCGGAGCTATGCATGGATGTAGGGGAGCCTTTAGCAGTTGGTAGGCATACCGACATTTTTCCCCTATCTGGCATGTGGCTAGGATGGTGTCTACCCTCCATACCGAGTTGGTAGGATACATGATAGCAGAGCACTTGATGAGGAGTCACTCTCATGGCGAGGCCGTAGCTGCTCCTCGGGATCGTGAGCCCTTCGTGCACTCAGAGCGCTGGCGTAGCTGGAGTCCTAGACATGGGCGTGCACCTTTGGAGGGATCTCATAGGGGTTGAGAGGCCACTTGGCTCTCGTAGATTATTTATATGATGTATTTTGTATTTCCCGGGCTCTTTGAGCATTTTGACCATGCTTAGTGCATGATGGCATTGTACAAGAAACTTGATTGTCTATATATATATATATTCTTTTTGGATCAGACTCTTGGTATCAATGTTCTTGTGATTTGTTTCCACATGTAAACTATGATGTTTGTTTTTATATGCTTTTCAGAATGTATGCAATGGAGAACAAATGATACAAATGCTTTCTTTCTTTTTGTATTTCGTGATGCTGGTATATGATAATGTAGACACAATGTGATCTTGAAATTTAGTTTCTATACGCAATTTTTGGTACTTCATATTTGTTTTGAAAAAATGAGATGATAAACCACTATGATGAGAAAATGAACTTGCCCCACTCCTATCTCCACACAACTAGTAAGATGTGAGGGCTCATCACTGAGAGCTAGAAAGGGCACAAGTTATGAAATTTGTTGAATGGTAATAATGAGAGATAGACAAAGATTTGGTGGAACCAAATTAGGATGCTACAAACCTACTCTACTCAAGTGACTCCATAGTTTTAGAATGCTACTTACTTTGTGGTTTATCTAGACTTAGATCCGTAGATGGCCACATGGTAGACAAAATCTTAATTTTTAGGATTTTGAGTTCTCTTGGAATTTTGGACATCGATTCATTTGTTTTTGACTCAAGATTTCAAGGCTTATTTAAATTGTTTTCTTGTGATCTTCAACATTTATTTGTCAAGAGGACCCCTACACCTTGCCCCATGCTACTAGTAAGAAGCGCGTGTAACATCCTCATTTTAAACTTTAGAACAAGTGATTTTTTTTTTTTTTTGATAATTGCATACCTGGTTCTAAATACATAATTTAGAACTCACAATTCAATAACCATTCATATAACATACAACCATATGCAATTTGTAATGACTCGGAGTACCTCGATCTATTCATTCCATGACTCATTAATCTACCGATCTATTCATGAGTAATAAGAGTCGGTGTTTTTATTTAACACACTACTCTTGTGGTTCTCTTCCCTAATTTAGGATTCGAGAATGCTCTGTCAAGGAATCTAAGCTGAATAATTATTACTATTATTCATCGGCATCTCATCCCTTAGATTAGGTGAATTAGGACAACGCAATCAGACTTGCGATACTTTGGCCAAAGATTTGAAACATCTTGTTTATGCCTCTTATTCCTTAACGGCATACTCGCCAACTGGAATACGTCCTTCACCCCATTCATATGTTATATAGAATGTCTTATACGACTCATCGTCGGTCCTTCCTTTCATAATCGAATCACTCGAGGCAGATTAACAAGGTGATAATGTTATATGGATGCCCACGAGGATTAGGGATATGATGACATCTTTGGTTCAACCTTGCGGTTCAACCGGCGTGTCACGATACCCGAATCTCCTAGGCAGCCATGTATCATGACCACGTTCTTAATCGGACTGCGGGGTAATTCGTGTGAAATCAAGTGTAAATCTTAGCGATCAATGCAAAGGGTGTCGCCATTAGTCATCTGCATTGTTGTAACTTCGAGAAGATCCTAATCTTCTCGGAGGTACAACCCTGTAGTTGACTTATGTCGTCAACCTTTAAATCCGCCTCGAAAAGATCTACTCAGTAACAAGCGTTACGCACTTGAGTTTAAATTACTTTTAAAGACTTTTCCCTAAGGTTAGCCTTTCCAAATCCCTGGATTCTTCGTCTTAAGATGACCCTCCTCTATAAAACCCATTACATGGTAGAGGTATTACGGTCAGTTCTCATCAAGGAGTCATTAGAATACACCTGATTCTAAAACAACAGAATGGGACAATATCTCATAACCTTTGCTAGAGATTGCCGTCTGAACTCCATTTGATTGTATATCAGTTCTCTTAACTGAATTTATATCATACTTTTTAGTATAAAGATATAAATGATTAAGAATCCAATTTAATATTGTCCTGTCATACTTAGGACTAGGGATTAGTAATTTAATCCAGTTTGTTTAGCGTTCTCTTTAGGCTCATTTTTAACCTAACTTCTAGAAAGAAAAATATTTAAATCCAATATTGCTTTCGCTAGAACAGATTAGAACTTCTAAACACTCATAAGAATTCAATCTCATTTTCATGCAAGCTTTCATTGTCAATCACAAAAGCATCCATATTATACAATGATAACAATGCCCCTTCATTACATAAACCGAAGAAGGTCAACTTTCAGAAATAGAATTCAACACATAAGTTTCAAACACTTATTTCCATTCCTTTCAAAACTATACAATTACATTTTATGCAACAACATACTTGATATAATGCTAACGGAAAAGAAACATCTTTTCTCATATAGTACATCTATAAAATCAAGCTGTAATTCATTATAAATCAAATAAACAATCTGATCAGCTTGTCAGATCTGCATTGCTTTTACCTCTTACGGCAACCATCTGCAAAAATAGTCAACATGAGTCAGTTCAATGAACTGAGCATGATAAGCACTAACTTTTAAAACAATTGCAATCCATCAATTGTTTTCATTAAACACCCTGTTTAAATGAGATCAAATATCCAAATAAGTAAACATATTCAGACTATGTCCTTGTAATACAAAATGATTACAAATATGTAACTCTATCATTGTTACAAAAATAGTCTTAATCACTTTCTAATATTTCATCAAATATTAAAAATCAAGGAACGAATGTATACAAACAATCATTGAATCCAAATCACAACATTGGTCAGATTGTTTCATTCTTCCAAAAGGGAAATAACATAACAATTCGGGATTCTACCAAAATGCTACAAAACAATTTCCCACTGTTAGACAAATATCAACAAATATGAAATAAAGGAAGAGAAAGAACCAATCCATTCATACTTCCTTTCACATAAATTCATCACTGTACCGTCTTCACATATGAAAACATTCAACCAGTATAAAAATGAACAAGTTAGACAAGCCGCAAGCAAGATCGCTGTTCTAAATCAAGAAATAGAAACACAACAAAACTCCTGTACAGCAACTAACACATCAACAATTCATGTATCAACCCTAAGCCCAATGCTAGTTCCTTTTACACAGTAAGGCTTTGACACAAGTTGAAAACAAGAAACTACAAGCGTATCGCTGAAAACAACAACCTTATTGCATCAAGCAATTTGAGGTTTCCTAGAGACTATGCTATGTTGACCACACAGTATTTCCAAATCATGCTCAGTCAAATCGGACTGAATAAATGGAAAGGAACATAGCATACTTGTTCTTGCTCAGTCAAAATCGGACTGAAGTAAAAAGAAATGAATACAACCAATCGATCCTTACCTTGGCGCATGCAAGTCTTAGTGTGGTATTCGCGACTTACCCAAACAAGGTCAGAACACGAAAAATTCGTCCATACTTATGGAACAGTGACAAAGAAAGTGTCCAAAAGACAAGTTCAGAATGAGACAGAAGTACCAGTTACCTTTCCAGAATTCCAAATGATTCAAACGGAGGTAACAATTCAAGCAAATGCATATGAATTCATACTGATATTCATCAACGAAGCATAATAAGAATCAGACAAACAAATTAATCTCTGATTTCACACCAAGAACCCGACTGAACTCGCAATATTTTTACACAAACTTGTACAGTCGAAGATGTAAATATTCACCTAAGAATCATGCCACAAAATCCCTGAAACACGAAGGAATTCTAATCGAAATAACAAGATCGAAAAACATGTTATTCCATTAAGTCGCTGGCACATAAAATACCAACAACTTAACTATATTCGGCTCAAATATAAAATGAATCATTTAATCGACTCCTCAGAGTCATCCAAATCACAACAGTATAAATCTATATATTCACACTGTATACTGTTAATGGTTTTATACTCATAACCACTGAACCCTACAGCAGCGTACTAAGAAATTGGTGATGATTCCTTCTATGCCAGCTATGGCAATCATTCAGAATGAAACAAGTGTAAGCAAATCAAATACCCCTTTCAAAGCAAAGAAATCAACTGAGCCGCTTCGAAACTTTTGAACAGTTTACACAAGGAAATGCAAATGCATACCTAGGAAGTCTATATCCTTTATTCATTCAAATAACGGTGATCAAAAGACCTGTTTCTTCTTACCAGGCTTCCACGAAAATCAATTCACAAAACTTATGGATGAATCTACATTCTCAGCAATAGATAGCAATATACGATTCAATCATGGACTCCACTGAGTCGATAAAATAAAGTACAGATGTATCTATATTATACACAGTCAACAAGTAATCCCGTTACCACAATAACAAGGAAAACAACTTCCGCTAGGTCGTATAAACTACGGTAACACAACAGTTACCTGTTCCTAGCAAAATTAGAAGAAAATGAAAACCCAAAAAGTATCCTTATACACTGTCAACAAAAACCACGACAGAGTTTCCAAAGAAGCAATAATTCTGATCAATCTTACAGTATCCATCAAAATCATTCCATACAGTTTCCACAACAAGAAACAGCGACCACAAATCAACAACATACAGTGGTCTATTCTCAACACAAGTATATTCTTTGGGCTCACGCCAAACAGGCCGAGCATTCATGCTCTTTACATATAAATATCTCATATATTTAAACCAGAAAGAATACACAAAGGAATAGAGCCACAATTCGAATTTAACAAACACCCATCAAGAGGAAATTGAAAAATCGAACCAGAAGAGATACAGTACCAAAATTTAAACAAGATCTCCATAGAAAATCCTTTATTTTCTCAAAACATTTGAACAGAGTTGTTCTAATGAAATCACTTGAAAGACAACAAGATATTTAAAGGTTAGGGCCTAACATGCCTGTATTTTGATCAAATTTCCGAAGCAGACCACTGGAAGAGCTCAAACTTCCTTTTCTTTTTCCAAGATAAAGCGACCAACAAAATTTTGCTATCTCCATCACATATATATCCTCCAAGATAGAGAAAAGAGCCAGAGAAATTCATTCTTGCCATGCAACTCAAGGAGAACTGGTGCGAAGAACCAGTAAACAAGCAGAGAGAGAGAGAGAAGACCGAAAATCGCGACAAACCAAACAAACCTTCAACTTCCCGTTTGCATGCCTTCTCGCGAGTTCCGAGCTCGTCTCCCTAGAACATTGAATGCCATTAAACCAACTTTCCCGCTTAAACTCAACTTCCACCGACCGCCAGAATTGGCGACAGTCCAACTACAACTCATGCTCATTTCCAAACTTAGCGACCTGCCACGTCTGCACAGGTTAGCCGTCGCCTAAACCTCCGCCATGACCTGTCCCTCATCCTTATCCCCAGCATTAATTGCCATAGAAAACGCCGCCCATGGTTCGCACCCCCTTCCATAGGCCCCTTCATAATCTCCTCATTAGTTAGGTTAGTATCTTAGGTTAGAATTTAGGGTAATACCCATACTAACCAATTTACACATAGATACTAACTTAGGATATTAACACATAGCCTAGGTCTAGGTTAGCTTAACAATAATCTAACCCCTAGGTTAGGTTTTAGTTTTTAGGTTACTAACCGTTAATAATTCCAGTTAGGTATAACATTATTATATGCCAAGAAAAGACCTAAAATCATGCATCTCCGACAATGGATTTACTCCTATACGGTACCGTTAGGCTACGGGAATATACATGGCAAATTATTACTTGGTCCACGTCCGAGACCTTCCGAGATATACCTCCATATCGGGAACCAATTCATTTCTCAAGATCAGCCTGAGTCATACTCCTGACCAGCTTAATAAATGCTTCCATACCTTGCAACCTGTTCAAGGTCTGTGATCTAATTTATCACAAACAGATTTAAAGCATTACTTGGATCAATTCCACTGATCCAAGTCTAGATATTATAGATGAATATCTCTATAATTCATTCCGTGATCGATTAATATTGGACACAAAATGAAATAAATAAAAGAGTCTAATCATATTCTGACTCAGTCAAGATCTGCAATCTACAAGAAATTCAGTACATATCAAGCATGATTTCTGAATCGAGGAACACATCCTTTTACAAGAAATCACATATCAACACTTGAATGCTTAGGAGAAAGTAACTTGATTCGGTGTTACACGCGGGCTTATAACCATGGACAAGGTATAGGCGAGTAAGGAATTCCAATCTTTTTCCAACCCTACGTCACCTTTGGTAAGAGATCCAAGCTCATCACTTAAGGTTGGTAGGGCAAGGAAATGTGTAAAATAAAATTTTCTGTTTGATCTATGTTTGACTTATATATTTGAGAAAAATTCCAGTATGTTCTTATTTCTAAAGAGATATGCGTACGGGATAGATGTGACACTATGAAGCTTCTAGAACGAGACCATAGACAAGACACCTATCCTAGGAAAAACCAAAAATGAGAACAAGCATGCAGAGACCTTGGTATGGTTACCATTAAGACTTTGTCATATCTAGCTTTATATGGACGAGATGATCCATAAATGGTAATGATGTTATGAACATGAAGAAGTATGATTGGAAGGAGTATGCCAATACCATTAGAAGTTTGTAATGCATTGCTTTGAGAATAATTTCCTTGATCACAAAAATGTATGAAACAAGTGGACAAATGATCCTAACTACATGAAGATGTAATGTAGATATAATTATACAAGTAGTGTTGGTCACTTATGCATAGAATCGTTTAAGGTGTAGGGAATTGACCGTTTCACCAAATTCCTCACCTTCTAGTGTACATAAGAGATATGCACCATTTCCATAGTCTTTCGTGACTCGGTATGGGCCCAACCATTTGGGCCGGAACTTCCTTCCTTCGCGGTATTTTTATCAATTTGGTTGTCTAGTCTTAGAACTAGATATCCTTCATATATATCTCGTTAATAGACCTTTTTATTATCCTGCGACACATCCGGTCAGCATAGACTCTATGCCATTGTTCAGCATCTAACCTAGCCTCATCTAGGCTTTCTAGTTGGGAGAGACGTGCTTCTCTATAAGCGTCTTCATCCAAAATCCCTTGTAATGAGATGTAGAGACTGGGTATTTCAACCTCAAGTGGTAGAGCGCCTTCGCTCCGAATACCGGTGAGAAAGGAGTTGCTCCGTTGGTGTTATTATTGAGGTTCGGTGGGCCCATAAGGCCGGTATAACTGTAAATGCCAATCTCGTTTATTTTCTTTTACCATTTTGAGGAGAATAAATTTCAATGTTTTGTTTGTTGCTTCAACTCATCCATTGGCTTGAGGGTAATACAGGGAAGCCGTATGATGGTTTATTTTAAACTTACTACATAGCTCACGGACTTCATCATTCTTAAAGGAAGTACCATTATCTGAGATGATAATTTGTGGGACACTGTACCTACAAATGATCTGGTTCAAAATGAACTTGGTGATCACGGAACCTAGTACAGTGGTGAGAGGTATAGCCTCTACCCATTTGGTTAAATAATCGGTGGCCGTGATTATGAAGTTATGACCATCTATTGATGAGGGAGAGAATTTCCCTATCAAATCTAGACCCCATGTAGAAAAGGGCCATGGAGTAGTGATTGGTTGTACAGCTTGTGCCGATATGTGAATCTTGTGGGAAAATTCTTGGCATTTATGACACTTGTGTACAAACTCCACTACATCGTGTTCTAGAGTGGGCCAAAAATATCCCATCTGATGTATTTTGTGAGTGGTGGCGTGACCACCGAAGTGGCCTCCACATATTCCCTTTGTGAGATTCATCGAGAATCTTCTCGAGATTCTTTTGTGTCAACACACCTTAGAAGCATTCCATCGAAAGCCTTACGATAGAGCACTTGTTCTATAATAACGTATTTAGCCACGATAATGTGTAACTACCTTCTTTGTTGTGGTATAGCACCTTCTAGGTGTGCATGGCCCATGATATAATTAATGATATCAAAGTATACCATGGACATTCAGAGATGGGAGTTCTAGTTTCGACGTAGTATATGCATTCATCGGAAATTATAGATCTACTAGATCACCTCCATCTAATGGGTTATCAGCTAACCAATCCGCAATGATTTGTCCCTTAATGGACTTCTAATTTACAAATGTTAATTCGAATTGACCCATTAAAGTTATAAAGTGTCTAGTCTTTTTAGACAAGGACCCTTGCATGAGGAAGATTTGTAAATGGTCTGTTTTTTACAATGACCCTTGTTTCTTGATTTCGCATGTAATGTCTTAAACGTTTAGTTGTGAAGACTATGGCGAGGTATTCTCACTCTGCTTGCGTATAACGTGTCTCATAATTGAGTAAAGTTTGGCTAATAAAATATTTCACACATTCTCTCTTGTCATCGTCTTCTTAAGCCAGCATGTAGGATGGCAAGACATTGGTATCTTGTCAATATAAGATTAAAGGGCCATCGGCTTAGGAGGCATTAGCGTAGGTGGTGACAACAAGAAACACTTAATTGCTTGAAAGCCTCATTGCGAGTCTTTGGTCCAATCGATATTGTACTCTTTCTTGAGTAGATTGTGGATTGGATGAATGGAAAAGATTAAATTTGGGATAAATCTTTGGATTGCACCGAGTCTCCCAAGAAACGACTGATTCAGATTCATTCGATGGTGGGATCAATTCAAGAACAATGCAGATTTTATTTGGGTCTACATCGATCCTCGTGATGATATAATGTAACCTAGGAGCATCCATAAAATGAATGGGTTTAGTGTGACTCCATATTCCATAAAATGTGAAAGAATGATGCGAGCACTTAGGGTGATCACGGGGCTTCCTAGCTTTAGCTAACAAGTAAATCTACGTAGGATTCCATGATTTTGTGAATAAGATGGTGAAATATGTATTTCATTACCCATTTGGTATGTAGCACCAGCATTCTTGAGACCGAATGGCATAAAAACGTAGCAATAGGTTCCCTAAGGAGTTATAAATGTGGTTTTGGCTTGGTCTTGTTTGGATATTCTGATTTGATTGTATCCTAAGAATCCATCCATGAGAGACAAAATCTCAAACCCAGCCATTACGTCAATGATGATGTCAATGGATGGTAATGGGAAGTCATCCTTGGGGCACACTTTGTTAATGTCACGAAATCTATACAAATGTGTATCCTCCCATTCTTTTTGAGAATGGGAACGATATTAGATATCCACTGAGAATAATCAAGCTGGCTTGATGAATCCTACATGGAGGAGTTTCATTACTTCTTCCTTCACCATGAGAGCCACCTTGGGTTTCATTGGTCTCAATTTTTTTTAGCGGCTTTGCATCGATTTGGTGACGAGGTTGTGTACCGTGATGTGTGGTGTGACCCATGTCATTTCTTTATAATTAAATGCAAATTCCTTCGATGTTATTTGAGGATTCGAGTGTTTATTTCTATTTCTTCGGATTTAACAAAGATCCTAGTTTCAAGATCTTTGGTTCTTCCTCCATTTCGATGTTAATATCGATCATTTCTTTGATTAAAGAAGCATTTACCTTCTTCAAACTCAGGCGGAGCTGGAGGTAGTTCCAGATCTTCTCCATTCTCTACCACGTATATGCCGAGTTCCTTTTGTGGGGGAAGCTCTATCATGGGATTCCCAAAGTAGGAAGATGAATGTGGGATTAAGGATGAATCTACCACGTGATGGGTGAGATGTAATGCTACATAGGTGTTTAAGTAATCAAGAGTAGCTCTATCACTATCAATGTGATCCATGCTAGTAGATTTGTTCTCAACTATGCTTGTTAATAGTGGGTTTGACACTTTCTTCACTAATGGTTCAGTGTGAAGGGATACTATGAAATGGGTGTCCCCCAACTCACTGCTTGGAGTGAAATGTGAAGTGAGGTTTCTATTGAATCTACAAGAAGATTTTATTCTCATGGGATTGCTTCAATTGATATGAAGTCAAAATCTTTGCTCAAATCTAATCTTTGTTGTTTTATAGAGTCATGAAGTGTTTCGCTCTAGTCTCATATACCTCAGAGACTTGGTTTGCTACTAATTGGGAGTCTCCTAACACCTTAATGTCATTAACACCAAGTCTTTAAGCTAGGATGAGGCCAAGGAGGAGGGCTTCGTATTTAGCGCCATTGTTTGTACATTCAAAGTTTAATTTAAAGGTGAATGGTAAGATATTTCCTTTGGGTGAAGTAAAGATCACACTGCCCAGCCCCATAACGAAATCTAGCTCCATCGAAATGGAGAGTCCAATATTTAGTTGGGAAGATGGACGTTGGGACATTTTCTACATCAACTTCTTTGGTTTAGTTACCTCTACCATGCAGAGATCTTCTGCTGGAAGAGAACCAACACCTAGGGTATATCCCATGCCTACAGAATCAAATGGTAGGAAAATTGGTAGATCCTATTCTAGAAATTTGACAATCTTCATGAGTAGTTCCTAATGATATTGTTTTGACAATGCTAGCCTCATCCTTGAGGGTTGGGATATTCTTGATTAGGTTCGTAACTTCTAACTCCGTTGTAGGCACCAAATTTTCTTCCGGCCGTGACTGCGGTTGGTTTATTAAGTTGATTTGTTGGGAGTTCAAACTTAGAGTGAACACACAACCTTCTAATTAATTCAGCTAGGTGTATATCGAATGGTTTTAGATCACCTTTGGCTATGAATACCTTTCCTAAGTGCAAGAATCTTACTTCTTGGAATAATGTAGAAGGGATTTCCTTCATACAGTGTATCCATGGTCGGTAGAGGATCATATTATAGTTCGTTTCCTGATCTATGAAGTAAAAATCAGTAAGGATTATTTTGGGTCCTAAGGTGACTGGTAGTATTATAGTTCCGATTGAAGTGTCCTTGAGGCTATCATAGCCTCTTAGCGTATTCCGATTCGTGGAACAATTTGTTTCTCCATACCCTATCTTTTGAAGGAAAGAGAATGGAACTATGTTAACTGCTGCCCCATCGTCAACCATTGTGCATTTAACGTAATTTTTATAGACCCATACTTGCAAATGTAAGGCTGGATCACCTCTGCATGTAATCTCAGCATCTATTGGCATTTTGTTTATTTCAAATATAAACTCGGTATCCCTATCCAGCTACCCCGGAGGGTGGATATCAAAGTCTATATGGTTTACCTGTGTTTCGGGAGGTGGAGTGATGTTAATTAAATGACCCAAACCTAATGCTTCTAAAAGAGCAGCCCTATGGGTAGGAGAGTTCTTCAATAAGTCCAAAAAGGAGATGTGAGAGAAGGTCTTTGTTAGGTCATTAATTAAATCATAGGCACCTACGGGTTTTACTAATATTTGTTGGATGTTATCTGCCTCTAGCGAGGTAACTTGGATTTGGCTGAGAGGAATACTCTCGTGTCCTTGTTACAACTTCTACGTGTAGTTCGGTGTCTAACTCCACTAAACCGACTATCTTGGGTCGTGGCTGACTTCCTAACTGTGGTGCAACTGGTGGATTTAGTGAATTCAAGGCTTCATGATCATTATTTCTGTCATTACACCCTTGTTCATCCCATTTGGATTTAATTTTTGTTATTGTGATTTGGGAGCGGATCGTTGAAGATCTTGAGGGGTGCATTTTGAGGGGAAACTGCCCCTGTAAAAGTATTTGGCATTGGTGATGCAGGATCTGCCAAGAACATATCTATGAAAAGTTGTCTTTGTTCCTCTAGCAGACGTTGCATGAATTTATTATAATCGTGGCAAGTCCTAGTGTCGTGGCCTCGAATCTTGTGGAAACCACAATACGAGTTAGGATTGTAATTCCTAGGTTGCTAGTTTGGCGCATATTGTGGTCCAAAGCTCTGATCAAACCATTGCCTATTAGGATTAAAGTTTTGCATTTGTTGTTTTTGGTTTTGGTTCTGGTTTTGATATCCAGTTGAGTTTTGGCTTGGACCCTATGTCTGGATCCACCTTTTTTGTTGTTGTGGATGACTAAAATCCACCGAATTGATTGTTGGGGTAAAGTTGTTGTTTCGTTGATTATTAATCGGCGGTGGAGTATTTACAACATTGGCCTTTTTAGCTTGGTCAGTTACTCCATCTATGGTTACACTGCAATTTTGTTAAGGATCTTAGGTCCTTGATTAATGTTTGTGGTAGTGGGATAAGTCATAGTATTCTAGCTGGGGGTGATTAGCCTCCCATTTGTTCCATATGTCTTGCGACCGCTATCTATTGCTGCTTGATCTATTCGGAGAGCGCTCTCAAGTACTTCATCGTAAGTCCTTAGTGGGAACTTCTGGACTTCTTCCTTTACCTCTCTGCTGAGAGAATGCAGGAATAAATCACATAGTTCCATTTGGTCCATGTTTGGAGCACTAGCTGAAGAATAAAGGACCGTACGCCATCTTTGGATGAAGTGAGCGACAGATTCATTGTGTTCTTGCTTAATGTGCAAGAATTCCCTGATTCTTGTTCTCAACAGTTTGTTCATGTCAAATGCCTTGATGAACTCTAAAACGAGTTGTTTAAATGAATGTATGGAAGCTTCAGGTATTCTGTAATACCAATCGAGGGAAATTCCCTCTAACATTTTGGGAAATATTTTAGTAACAACCCCGTCCCAAGGGAGTAGTTCTCGAATAGCTGTGGTGTAGGCCTTGATATGTGCATTCGGGTCTCCCTCCCCTTTGTATTTGGGAAAATTGGGAAGAGGTCTTGGAAGCATGACACTTTGTATGGTGAAGTCTAAGGGCTCTTTCAAATATTCTGAATAAGTCCCTATCGCATAGGTTTCGACCATTGATGGTGCCTGCTGAGGGGGTGGAGGTGGAATGAGTTGTTGATATGGCATAGCGTATGCATTTGCAGGGGTATAAGGAAATCCCTGTGGTTGAGAAAACATGCCAGGAGAGGAGAACACATCTCCCTGTGGTGATTTGGAATACATGTTTAAGTATGAAGGAGTATTGCCTAGGAATGGATTATTTTGTACTAGACAGGAGGTATCATATTCGCCACCGGAACAGTGTTAGAAATGGCGGTTCTAGTTGGAATTTGTTGTGAATACTGAGGAGGCATGCCCAACATGCCTATTCCTATGAGGAGGTCTACTTGGCTAGGATGATGTGGAGGATTGGAATTTCCTGCCTGCATGAATTGAGAATTTTGACTTGCTTGAGCAAGCTCTAACCCTCTAACCTTTTTCTACTAAAGTTGAGATGACTTCATCTGGCGAAGTTACAGTATTTTGTCTTAGTGGCATTTGTTGTATATCCTGAGGTTGTATAGGCATGTGGTACCCGCTATGAATTGATCATTGTCCTGCCATGTTTCTCGAGGGTATTTCCTGTAGGTAGTGGCATGGAGGTGTTTTCTTGAAACGAGACCCCGGGTTGTGTTTGTAAACTTCCTATAGGTGGGTACATACTCGAGAGATTGTTGTTCATTCCTGGCATAATGCACTGAATGTTCATTATCTAAAAATGGATACGGATATGATTGTCTACTAATTTTTGGTCTAAGCAACACCTGAGGAGATGAACTAGATTCTCCTATAAACGTCATGGCATCGAGCCTGAAGGCTCTGGGTGTTGCATTTGAGTGAGCTGATCCAACTCCTCTATTTGGAAAGAAGAACTATATCTAGTCCTTGGGGGTGGAGTTTGTGTTGACAATTGGTTAGCTGAATAATTGTCACCCCATGCTGAGAGCGAGGGTGATGGTTGTCTATTTAGTTGATCGTAGTATGCTTCAAGACCTAGGAGAGGTCTGCCATATGTGTCGAATCCCGACATATTCGGGGGGTATATGAATACCCATAGAATAATGGGAAAGAGTGAAGGTGGATGTAGAAATAAAGAAAAAATAGAAGAACTGTGTTGTTCACGTTGGGTTCACCAATTTTGTATGATGGAAAAGTGACAAGCGAGCATGGGAATCTACAAGTAACTCTTCCTCACACCCGACCTCCCGAGGTCATGCCGAGATAGCTGGTGGGGATGGAATATATATGGGGTATGGGTAAACTAGTTAGGCAATCTTATATCTTCAACATGCACTAATGGAATCTATGAATCTAAGGAAAAGAAGGCCCTCCTAACCTAAACTAGTGTGATAGATCGGTCGGTGAGGATGACTGCTCAAAGGCTCCAATCAATATCGAGCTCTGGCATGATTTAATCTATAGGTTGTGGGATACGGGGAAAATGACCTGGGATTGTTTTGTATATCTCCAGATAGGGTCATAGGATGGATGATGGATATGGTGGATTCTATGGGTGATTCTCGGTCTAGTCCAGAAATCCTTAGCTTCATTAGCTACTATATCCAATAGGGATAAATGTGTGATGATGATAGGTGGAAGTGGAGTGGATCTAAATACTAATGTGCGTAAGCCAGCATCAATGTCGGATTGACCTGTGGACTCGTTGGGTTGTGGGATTTGTGGATCACAACCATAGATTTGTGGTTGTTGTGGACCTGCTATGGTCATGTGTAGAATCAGTCCCTAATCCCTAGTATCCAATAGTCGTATGCCTTTTCGGCCTCTATGTTTAGAACCACAAGTTGTGCAATCTTCTCAGAGTACCTTACAGGTGTTCTAGCAACCTGAATTCTTAAGCTAGTGTCTATATCAGTGAGAATGTCTCATGCATCTGGTTGTGGACCAAAGGGTCACAACCGAATGTTTTCTCTCTTTCAAGCCCTTCTACAGTCATGTGGATTTTTATCTAGGGTAATCTGTAGTTTGGCTGGTTTGACTAGAATGTGTGTGCTTGGTCATCTTCTATGTTTAACCCTCTTAACTATGAGCTGATCTGTTGTAAGTCTATTGTTGTTTGGAAGACTTGGATTCTAAGATTCTGATCTATATCAGCTATTTCTGTAACAAGATTGGGTTGAGGCACGATTGGTTCAAATACATATTCTCTGGGCTCTCTAGGTCCCGTGATTGTCATGCAAAAGAAACAATGTAAATCTAACTAATGATAGAATAAATTGACTACGCAAGATATATCTATGTATATTCCTAAATCTGATTTTATTGATAAACTACTAAACAGAATTTAAAAGAGCAATTATCTAATATATCTAGAAATTGACAACTAAACTAATAATGAAATTAAAACAAACAAAGCAGCCAAGTATAGCTACTTGTCTGTGTAGTTGTGAATCTATTCTAAATAACTAGATAACTGATCTAATCTATTTGAAAGACTCTCGATCCTACCTCAGAAGTGAGGAGTGAATCATAGTTTCTCAGAAACTATCAATCCCCACAGCTTCCCTGGTAATATCGAAAGTGAGATTAACTGAAATGAAATGATTGACTACTTTATTTGATATGTTTTAACTAGAACTTTGAAAGCTTGAACCTAGATTTTGCATAATAGTGGTGAATCTGGTTGTGTGTGGCTTTGTCCCCTCAGTATGATCTCCTCATTCTTTTGTGCTCACGTGAATCCAAAAGTGTGTGATGTTAGCATCAACAGAATTTGGTATCAAAATAATGGTAGCTTAGGATGCAGACTGAATATAATGTGAGTAGGAGAGGGATAGTGCAAGAGAACAGAGCTTGGCTTATGTAATTCCTAGTGGGATTTATTGTGAGTCATACAACATAAAACATCTAGAACCTGAAACTATCCTGCTTGACGAAACAAGACCTACAACTTTAATGGCTTCCTACTAAAAATCAAACTATCCTATTCCAATGAATTACATGAAATAGTAACTACACTAGCACAAGAAGATTATGTGGCTTCCTAATAACTAAACAACACTAACCATGCATGTAACAAATAAAACTATGAATCCTAAGAAAAATTGAAAGGCTAAGCTATTGAAATGAGAAATTGAGAGGCAAATTTGAGGGGCCATTTGCTTGAGCACAAGCTAGCTATTTATAGAATCCCATTTACCCAAAGGTGAAAACCAATTTGATCTCTTAAACCATAAACAATGCCAAAACACTATTCCAGGGAACTAGAATCATAAATACAAGCAAAGGTGGTGAAAAAGCTGGTAAACGTTGATTTTTACGTGAGTCATGATAAAAGAAACATTCTAGAAAAATGTGTGTAGGACCGCCGCCTTGAGCGTGACGGTTATAGGGCTGCTGCCTGCACTGGATGGCGGTCATGAGACCACCACCGGGTAGGGTGGTGGTTTCATTATTGAAACCGAAAGGAAAAGGAAAAGAGAGGGAAGGAAAAAGCAAAGCACGTAGGGCTAAATGGGGCATGCGGGATGTTAACGCATACTTGGAGAGCTTTTCCATATCCCGAACACCTTATGAGGAGACCTATATCATCATTGGGGCACATGTAACATTGTTCCGGTGGTGCAGTACCCTACAATTTTGGGTACGTATAGTCACCGATCCTCTCAGCTGTCATCCCATTAATTCATAATTCCCATGTGCCCAATTTTCACATGCTAGGCTTGTGGTATCACTCACTAACTGATCATCTTCAAAATGGATAACCCTATTAATAGGGTGTACCATCTCAGGGTATTTGATTGAGCACATATAAATCTTGTCGAGAACCTCTTCTCCCAATGGTTCAATATCGTGGGTATAAAGACCCACTCCTCCTTGTACTCAAAACCGATGTACCCTTTGTTGAACCAAATTTCTGCATTGTTCTTGTAACACCAAGGGCACCCAAGTAATGTTGGGAAATTATCCACTTCGGTGAGCGCTAAGACTTTGAAGTCCCCATTAAACTTGGCTCCCTGAATAGTAATAGTTGCATCCTTCAAGACACTGATGGGAATTACCTTAGTCTTATTTTCCATATACAACACATTTGAAATGGTTGTAATGCAAAAAGTCTCCCATCGATGCCATGCATCCAAAGTCAAAACATTAACCTCCACACCAGTTTCAATGAGTATATTACTGAGGATCCATCCATCTACAACTGCATTTAATGTGATCTCCTTGTCATAGTCAAGGCTATGAGGGGGATAGTTCACGTGCAAGACCTTCCTCTTGTGCTCTTCTCCAGTGTGTGGTACCTTCCCTCTCAACTAGGATCCTAGGAAAGGAATGATGTTCTCTTGCCTTAGCATTTTACACACCTCTTTGACCTCATCCAAGTCATCCTTTTGTGCCTTGACTCTCCTTCCTTGTTCCTCTTTTCAGGATTGCTCCTTTAGACACTGGATCTCCCCCCTATAAGCTTTGAATAACATCCATGGTGTCCTGATATATATCCTTCTAATGCACTGGGTATGGATACTTTCCATGAATGACCTCTCCCCTTAAAACCAGGTTATTTTGTCTTGGTAATTTTTTTGTGTGCATGGATTCTACCCTTGTTGTTACCAAGACAAGCTCCAAAACTTCATCCCATGTTACCTGAGACATCCATTGTATGTCTACCTTCTTGATGCTCACCATCGCAGCACCTTTTCCTTCTAGTGCTACTAATTCATATGCTCATATAACTCCAGAGACACTCCCTCATGCTTCTTTCCACACCATTATGCTTCTTTCCACACCATGTAAGCAACGCTGTTAAAAATGTCCCTCATGGGAACTCACTCCTTCCTCCATGGTTACCTCATCCATAGAACCCTCTAAAAAACCTCTTCCACGTGCACCTCCATCATGTGCTCCTCATAATGGTGATCATCATTTTTAGAACCACGGAAATATTGGTTTGGTGCACCCCATGATCAATGGCCTCATGTATTTGATCAATGAGCCTACAATCTTTAGTATCATGGGTCATGGAGGTGCAAATATTGTAATAACAAGATACATTCTTCACGATCGCACGCTTCAACAAGCAACATCTACTTGCATCATGGTCCCCATGACAAATCTCACAATCTACTATCATAGTGTGTACCATCCTCCTGGGAAATTATTCTTAACGTTCCCCTCTATTTTCACAATCCGTGAACCACAAACCATTATGAGTCTCATGGACTGAGTTCACGAGATAGATTTTCCAACTACTTAGCCATAGTAGCAATCGAGTCTCCAAGAACGGAATAATGCCGGTATCAATAATATCAGCAACTTTGGCACGCAAGGCAACCTCTAATTCTTCACATGGATCTATAAAAATTTTATGAGGCAAGGCCCTTCTAAAAGGGTGATCAATCCTCCAACAAACCTCTCGTGTATCTTTTGAGAAGGATGTATATCATATGACAACTTGGAAAAAAGAGTTTTAAAGTGCACATCATATTCCTGCACACTCTCTACCATTCCTTGTTGTATCTCCTTCAAAGCGCTAATGCTTTTTTGCTCAAACTCAGGAATGTGGAACTCTGCCAAGAATGCATTCTTTAAGGCAGTGTAATCCACCACCATCTGATGAGGGTCATACTTTCTACACCAGCTATGTGCATGCCCTTGCAACGTGGTTGCAAATTGAATAGCCTTTCATTCTAGGGTTGTGATACCTTTCGCGTGCCATAGTAGTTCACACTTGTGAACATGTTCCGCAACATCTTCAATGCCCCTGTAATATGGTAAATATAGAGACATTTCAAAGAAAACTTGAGGTGGTGGCTAGGGTCCTTGTCCTAAACTAGAGCCTTGGTTCCCTCCGGTGTTTCCTCCACCACCTGATCCACCAGGTCCACTGGGTCCTGTACCTCCAGAGCCACTAGATCCACTAGAACCACTAGGTCTAATAGGGCTGTAGGAGCTATTCCAAGCACCCCCATGGTCCCAATGAGCGTGCGGCGTAGCCAGTTTGTGATAGCGCCCCCACTACCACTATAAAAGGAAGGAATCCCAAGCATGCTAGCCTATCATCTAGCAGTGAGTGCTCGGCCCGAGGCACGCGTGGGTGCCTTGTCTCTCTTTATGTGAGTTTTAGTGGGAAGCATTCATCTATGATTAGTATCGAGTATTCAAGAAATAAGTTTAGACATACAAGAATCATAGGGCTCGAACGGCCTCTAGATCCTTGTAGTTTCTTGAACCGAGTGCTTTACTATACTCCATAACATATATTATAACGATGGGAAGGAAAGATACAATCATTCATTCATAGTATGAAATGAAAGAGAAATCCTATGAATGAATTATATATAAAACCCACGATAGTCATATCTAATTGCAAATAGGTAACCTCATTGTATTATTCATTTCATTACAAAGATCCATAAAGAGTATACCGCAGTCATGCACATCACTAGGATTGTATAATTATGCCAAAAAAGAAAAACAAATTACAATGCTAAGCTTAGCACATTCCTTTCTACATCAAAGTTCCACTCGTTAGTAATCTGCAGAGAGCTTCACCCATGTTATCTTTCTCTCTGTGTATCCATCCTATCATCTCCTCTTATGTCTATCTTTTCATGCTCTTTTCTCCTTGTATCTTAGTCCTCCTTTCTGGTCCACAGGCACTTGTATTTATCACCTTCCCACACTACCAGAATCACCTTTCCGTGCCCTCGAGATCCAGTCACCAAGTGTTGAATGTGGTCCTTCGGTGAGCATGTTTCCCTCGGTCTTAAGCTCTCACTCCATCTCATGATGGTCTTCTAGAAGATTCCTTCAACATGTGAAATTCTCTTTCCTAGGCCACCTATTGCAGTTGGCATCTTATCCACACGTGAAACTGATCACACTTTTCACATGTTCTTCCTTTGTTGCTTAAATTGGATAGGTCCCAAACCTCCTTTCGCACACCACACGAACCATATGCCTCCTTAACTCTTCCTCCTGCGCACTTTTGCCTTGCACACCCTTCTATAATGGGGTCACTTGATGCCCACATGCCTACATGTAGTCAATATTCTAGGGGCCCAGCCAATAGGGACCATGACTGAGATCATTGTATTAAAAATAAGAGCTAGGTGCATAGGTGGTGAATGAAGTGAACAAAATCTTCATGAAGTGCAAATTAAAGGTTAATAACTCAGCTTACTCTGCCTCGGGATATGTCCTATCTTTGGGCCTAGAAAAAGGAAGATTTAAAATAAATCTGGAAAGGATCATTGAATACTTTTTTCAAGAATACCATAAAATTGGATTTGAGGTTTAAAATACATGGTCAAGGTCTCTACTAGGTATTAGAAAGAGGGATTCATGGTTTAAATCAGAAAACTTGGAGTTGGATGTGCGTACGAGTTGAAGAGTTAGAAATAATTTCAAGGAGTGCATATCTCATTTGATTGGTTGATTTGATAATTTAAAAATATGAGATCGAAGGAGGAAGTAGAAGGTGGATTTTGGAGCTAAAATCAAAGGTTTAACAATTAAGAAAGCTAAAATGTACATGCCTAGTCCCTAAACTAAAATTGTGATGATCTAGAGTAACTAAAACCTAAAACTAAAGATCTTTTGAGAACCATGCGAAAGAGTGTAAAGGTAAAGTTGTTAGATAAATGGAATATTAAATGAGAAGCTTGAGAAATGAGGAAGTTATTTTGAAAAGCATTGAATTTAAGAAAAATTAAGTAAATGTCTTTTAATTACTGATCCCAGAGAAGACTTAAGGAGTAAGCGAAAGCAGAAATACTTGTTGATAAAATTCATAATCATTGGTGAAATGGAACCAAGAAGGTTGATGGACCATGAAGGAAGTTTTTTCAAGTTTAAAATAAGTGAGTTAAGGATTTGAGAAGAGTGGCGTAAGTTAATATAGATTAAAACCTAGTTTTACATGGAAACCCTAACAAGAAACTTCCAAGACCTAAGAACAAAAACTTTCAAAATTACACAATTGTTACTAAAAAGGTATTTGGACATTGGAAGAAGCATGAAAATGGTGTATTAGAGTTGTTCAAGATGTGTAGAAAGATGAAATAGTGATGTAAAAGTCAAAACCTATTTTTGGTACTCAAACCCTAGCTAGACCTAGTAAAACAAGCTAAAAGAGCAAAATTGGTGTTGGGAAAATCGTAATATGGGTTGGGAAATAAAAATTGAAAAAAAAAAGATCTCCCAAAATTTTATCTAGAACAATTTGTACTTTTTTCTTGGTGTTTTTGGAATTCTACCAATTTTAAGATTTGTACCTATGGAGGGCTGATTGAGACATAGTGCAAAAATCACTAAAAAAGAAACATAACTTTTTATTGGTGAAGATCCACTCCATGAAATTTGACATGAAACAAAAATAGCTTAAAGGGTATCTATAACAATTACAGTAAGATTTGGGAGTGTATATTTTGATATTTATGTCGAGAAAATATGTATTTTCGGTGGCTAGAAGGCTATATGGAGGTCTAGCAGGAAAAGTATGACAAATGGAGTGATGAAAATAATTTGATGACTTAAGAAAATTTGTTTGGTGTTTCTAAGCATGTCTAAATAGATTTTTGGCTTTGGTTCAAAGTGCTAGTCCATTTTAGGTTTTGAGCAGAAGTATCCTTCTTGAGCAAGATTTTAATTTGTTGATTTTGGTGATTGTAGAAAGTTGAAATTATTACTTCTAATGATTTTTGAGTATTACATGAGGGATGTATGCAGGTCAGAACAAGTGATATGTAGATGTAGTGATATGGAAAATGATGTTGACATGGCGAGTAAAACTCATGATCAAGAAAGCTATTATATCGCTCAATGAAGACTAGAAACAATAAAAGAGCAACTCATGGCGAGAGGAAAGTGTTGAACCATATAGATGACTTCCGATCCAAGGTGGTATGAGGATTAATTATTTCTTTGGAGGTTAGAAGACAGTGGCAGTATGTCTCCAAACCTGAGGGAGCTATAAATTAGAGCTTCAAGTGATATGTGAACCTCTATGGCCTTGACAAAGTTTATAAAAAAATTACTTAAAACTTATACTTCGAGGACCTAAGACTCTAAATAAGATAGTAATTTATATGACGGAGTTAAGAAAATAGCTGAGCATGTGATCAGCTGAGATGGGTGGAAGAGTTAGAAATGATGTTTTTGTAATAAAAATTATTTTTGGCATGTGAATAGACATTTATCGACCAGGGGATATATAGTACTAAAATGATGTTATAAGGTTAAAAATAGAGATAAGGAAGAGGGTTTTGAGCTTAAATTATGAGTTTTGTAGACACTAAATTTGTGTCTTACTGATTCCCACTTATGACCCACATCTCATCTCGCTTGATATAACCTCATCACCTAAACCTGCATGCCAATGTATTTATTAATTACCTTGTAATGGATAAATCCACATCACCTACCCTGTGACCTCATTTTGCCACTTCATCATGACCTAGCCCTAACCTAAACTAACATAATTAAGACCCATAACTTGGTCCACACTACACCCATAACTAATGACCCCTTTCTACACTTTTAAAGCCGACCTTCTAGTCATTTGACCAAGCCGCTTAGTGATCTCTCGGGAGAAAAGCGAGGGAAGGTGGGCTATTTTACTAAAAATAGCCTACTTTTTTCCTTACCGATGCTTTTGGTTCCTGCTCGACCGCTCAAGCACGGTTACATGTGAACCGTTCATTGGTTCCCTGTAAATGGTCTCCCAAACCAAAAACAAAGGATCAGAATTTCATTTTTGGATCAAGGTCGAAGGATTTTTGAATCGGGCCGAGATCATTTGGGAGCGATCAAGAGAGTCCAGTCTTCACATTGACGCGCAGACAGGTGAAGAGGCAAGAGAATAAGCCAAGGATTTGCAGAAAAGCTGGATACGAGGCCTGTGATACTCGGCTGATTTGATCTCTTTGTGTGCAGTTTACTCATCCTACTCTCAGTTCTACCTTTGCCATCATAGCTCTTGGACCTACATCTCACGCAGAATAATCAGGTAAGTTACATCTGCATGTCCTCTTTAATAACATTTCTTCGAATTTTTTGAATCATAAGTCCCCTCAAATCCATTCTTGGATCCACTACCCAACGTGTCATTGCATCTAGCCTATCATTCATCTACCTCTCATCACCCTATTTCCTAATATCACCTATATAGCCCTACAAATAACACAACTACCAAATAACGCCACCACCCCACAAAACAACTAACCTTGAGATCACAGACTCTACCGATAGTCGGTCATCCGGTTAACATCCTTCGCCGGTTATCAAGATGACGGCATCGATTTTATACCAAACTATAACCAATAACCGGCCTTTCCCTACCCCGAGTTCTAACAAAGCAATTTAATTGATATCTTATAGTCTTTTGTGTTAATTCATATTAGCAGTGGAACCGACCACCTTCAAAAGGAAGTTTTATATTTCTTGGGCCCGAGGTAGTTTCCTCATTTATTTGTGCTAATTAAAATCTTGGGTCTAGTGTTCTTATTCGCAGTAGTCCTTCAAGACAAAAAGGAGTTCTTTGTAGTGCACTTTGATCTTTCTCTTCGGTACACGCATCATCTCGACATTCTATAGGTATTCCCTCCTAGCCCCCAACCCCTTATCTGTTTCTAAAAGGAACGAAACAT